>PTEX01000043.1:2941646-3409982 GCA_003342815.1 Eudromia elegans
TCTGCTTCTCAGGGAAAAACACGGACATTTCCCTTTGCAACTCGATCCAATTTAGTGTTTTTCTTGCCAAGAAAAGTCGTAAGGCTGTATCTTGAGCTGAAAAAAAAAGAGGATTCAATTAGCTTCAGTGTAGCTGCTCTGATTTACGGTGTCTGAGGATCTGGCCCATACTTGAAAGCCTGTAACAATTCTGTGTCTGAGTGTCATTCACAGTTCTTAGATAAAAAGAGGAGTTTCTCTTCAATTCCACTTCTGACTGGTTTGGAACCACAGAAATTGGACCGTCTTGCGGATGGTTCATGGTAAAGATGTCAGTGATACCAACAAAATCTGCCTGAAAAGCTGTATATTCTGTATGGCAGTGGCTTTGAAATGGATAACATAGCTTGCAACAAATGTCCATGAGTAAACGGAGCCATTTGATTTTGGCTTTAGTACTAATAAGCTGCATATACTGTGCACTGTTTGCTTGTCTATTATAAATTATTACCAATAAACTTAAGTGGGAACCTGTTACAAAATATAGCCCTGAGCAAAAATTGACACTGAGAAAACTGGAGTTCTTTATAAACACAGATCATTTTTTTTTCCTTAAAATTTAAGGAAAAATGTGTTAGAGAAGAAAAATGCAATTGAGAGCTGCATATTTCAGCTGTAAATGTAACACATCACAAACACTAATAGAATATTTCAGTGGCTTAGCTAAAAGCAGCTGTAAGGGAACTAACTGAATTTAAGTGGTAATAGTAAAAATATTTAAAAACAATGAGATTATTTTAAATTTATGTTTTGGAAATTTGCAGTTGTTTTGCTTTCTTAAAGTATATTTATTTGAAGACAACTTTATTTCCCTGGCATTTTGGTTTGTGTGCTGGTTTTTGATTTTCTTTCTGTTTTGATAGTGGTGCTTTGTGCCATTTTCTGACACACTTGAGAAATATTTTAAGGGAATTTGTACGCTTGGAAATGTGGAACAAGTCAGAGCTTGAATGTTATTCACTGTCACCCTTAGTTTTACTTTAGCTCTGACTTTTTCCCTCTAGTTGCTAGAGTTCAGATGCTGAATGCAGAATCTTTCAAGAAAGCAGGATAGCTGAGAGTCCTCAGTTACCCCAAATTATTTCTTGCTGACTGTGTGGCACTTTTCAGGATTGAACCCAAAAGACAGGGAAGTTCTGTAGCTTCCTTTGCCATTGATGCTGCTGGCAGTCTGGATGTGCTGCGTGCAGAGCAGCCTCTGCCTCCGCTCACTAAGCTGTGGGAATGCTCAAGCTCTGCGAGTTTACCTGGGGCTGGCGTTTTTTCATGGCATCTCATTCTTCTCAGTGACTACGCAAGCTATTTCAAATAATTTTAAAAATCACAGAGCTTGCAATGGGAGCCTTGCTAGTACTAAGCTCATGTCAAACTTGATTTTTTAAATTTTACAAAATAATCATGAAAATATTTGAAATTCTGATTTAAATTATTATATATTAAACTAAAAGCAAGATTAACTATGTTAAATTTCTTTCTTTTTTTTAATTTTTTTTTCATTCAGAGAGAAAAGGCAGCCAAAATTGGTACAGATTTCATGTGTGGATCTTGTGAAAGGATGGAAGGTCCAAAGTGTCAACAAATTGAACTTTGTTTTCTTTTCGTAATGGCAACTGATTAGCTTAACTAATAGAGGAGATACAACTTTATATTACTCTAGTTGAATTGTTAGACTGTTCAGACAATTTATCTTTTGTCTTCATCTTTCCACACAGAGGTAAATTGACATTAAAGAATCAGTGCGCTCTCCAGCCGCCCTCGCTGGAAGCTGCACAACAGGGCCGTGGAGGCGCTGGGAGCGCGGGAAGCTGCTGTGCTGTCAGGCAAGCACCGATGTTCCTGAAATATTTCCTGGGCAGGTTCAGCTGGGCTGAGCATCCTCTGTGATCCTTTTCCACACTGTCTCACTGCTTCAGACTGCCATGTGTTTTATCCTGGGAGTAGCTATGGCTCTGTAAGCATCTTTGCGGTGTGTGCACATGCCTGGGAGCCACAGGCTGAAGCAAGGAGCCATTGCCTTGTGAAAGTGTGTAACAAAGATCAGAGGGTCTCCAAGCTGCAGTGATGAACTGAGGCGGTTTGGTTGCTTTACCTGAACATAATGCTGGTGACTATATAACTAGTGCAGGCTTCCTGCCTGCCTGCCTGCCTTCCTCCTTTCCCATCAACCCATACCCATATCTGCGCTCCCGAGTTTGCTGCGTAGCCCCTTGAAAATCATGCCACAGCTGGGAAAACCAGCCCGGCTGTCTGCATGTTCTGAGGTGACGTGAGGGAAGGTGCTGCTTTGTACAATCCCACGCGGTGCTCAGGAGCGAGGATCAATGGCCAAAACTGGTAAGCAGCTTTCAGCTTGCAAGTGCAGCCTTCTGGTGCTGACAGGGCGAGAGACGCCACTGAAGACAAGTGAGGAGGCACCCCCTCCTAGGCCTGTCCCTGCTCCCTCCCCTCCTTCCCAAGGCGAGCAGCACTTGGAGCAGTGCTCCGGCCTCCTCTGCCCCCACGGCCACGGTTCGTGTGGCCCTTCTGGCTGCCGTTCCTGCATGTTCCTGAATGTGAGCTTTGCCTCGTTAGCTTTTCTCTGTAACTACTCCAGCAGTGGTGAAATTTGAAAAAAATATGTCTTACAGGGCTTACAGGTAACTGAGGTTACCTTGCCTGGGGTAACTTAACTGAGGGTACCTTACCTGAGGTGACTAAGGCAATGGGCCTCAGTGTTAGGAAACGAGCCAGACCTCTGTGTATGCATTAGCAGTGGCTCGTCTATATTAACACAGAAAGTATAATGCCCGATGCCAGCCTACAATGCCTGCTTTCCAGCAACAATTTAAAAAGGAAGCGTCATTTCTAAGATCCAGATGAAAATATTTTTTCAAGTATACCTAGAACACTCTTGTATATTTTATAGCATGCCCAGAGCTATATATGGAGATATAAAACTCAATTTCTGGTTATGAGATCTCAGCATTACCAAAATGCAAATTTAACTCCTGAACATGCGGACTGCTTGCTGAATAACAGAGAGAGCTATCTGGTGGAAATGCTGGCTCCCGCGTAGTCAAATTGCCCCCTTCAAAAGTTTCCTCGGGTTTTTAATATCCTGAAAGTGACAGTTCCGAGGCAGTCTGCAGCTCAGGCGCGTGAAGTCATTTAAATAAATAAATAAGACCAGCAGGTCACTCATAGCTTGTGCCAAAGCATGCCATGTGCCAGCTAGAATTAATTTGTCTAAATCTTCATGTGTAAGAGTTTATAATAGTTACAAGGCAGATTCATACTTATCCCTAGCATCACCGACGACATTTGCAAAGCCTGGAATGTGCACAGGTTGCGTCTCAGGATGGCTGTCACCCAGATTTCCTTTAGCTTCTCTGTATTACCTGCTTTTACTGTATTTCTTTTTCATTTGATGGTTGGTTGGTTGGTTGATGTTAAATAATGCTAGGATATTTGATATTAAAAAACAGAATCCCTCCTACTTTCTTTGTGACTAGCCAGATGGATGTGTTTACCCTTTAGAGGAATTTAGATTTGATATTTTTGTTATGTTTTGTATGTTTTGTTTTCTTCCTGGTAATTACATTGCCACTTTGCTGCTCTCTCGTTGTGTGTTATTACAATGGAAGGTGACAACTTGATTGTCTGCAGTTGGAGAAACAAGTAATTTTATATTCACCAAGCTGTCAGGTAACACTACCTCACAGTACTAAGAGCTCCTGGCAATGTGGTTTGGCACCTATGTCTAACTGCTTTGAAGCTTGTGTAACCTCTTGTGAATCAGAAATATTTTGCCTGCTAGAAATGTTTTTAGGCTTGTAGTGTAAGGTTTTTATTAAAAAGATGCTCGGTTACTGAAGTGCAGAGCCACTGCTTCATATTACACGGAGGTATTAATTAGAGAATTTAACACAACTGGCTACGGATGAGCCTGAAATTGATATTCCTTTTCTCTATCTACTGAAGTGCTCTACTTGACTTAGAAATGAATAGCAAAAATGTTGTGAGGGGGCAGGAGAGTAAGCATGGAGGGAAAGGCTACCTAAAATTCTTCTGCACTGAGTAGTGCAGGGAAATGGCATAATAACTTTTGCCTTTGCACCTGTAGGACTGTAAATTTGTTGTGCAGTTGATTATGTGACATCCTGCTTGCTTCCTGAAAATCGATGGTAACAGGAAAAAATATGTCAATGTTGTATTTTACCGTCAGAGTATGTCTCTCTTAGACTATTGAAAGGATTTAATGATGCTGTTGGGATCTTCCACCTGACAAGTTTTAAGTGTGACCAGGAAGATATCTTGTTGTGGGAACAAGCTTTTAACTGGCTTTGTTAGAGAAAAAATTAAATATATTCTTTTTTTGTGTGTGTATTTTTTTTTTTAGTATAAACTCAATTCAAAGTCTGAACATACGAAAATAAATTCCTCTTAGTATTTTTAGGCATCTTTTATCAAAACCATTTATATAAGCGTTCAGCTAAACAATTAAGTCATTCTGTTCCACAAAAATATGTGAATTAATGCCTATTTATAGCAACCATTGTTTTTAAATTTTATTGTTAATGATTACTTTTATTTATGTTGTATATTCTGTTACTTGCTGCCTAAAGCAACAAATCCTAATAAGTTGCTGATGGATAAATTCTTGGCGGGCTCACTCTCATTCCCATAGTTGTTGGTAAAGAGAACTGGAAGTCAGTACTGTCTCTTTCTTTTTCCCTTTTTCCAACATCCAGTGCAGTTTCTTACATCCAGTAAGAAACTGGATATGCAGAGACACATGGCATATAGTCATAGGACTGTAAAGGCAGTCATTACAGCGAGGCTAATACCAACCAATTAAGCAGAGGTGGTTACGTGATGTAATATTATCAGCAGAAACAATTCATGAGTCAAAGCATTCCAAGGCATATGAGCTCCAGTCCAAAGAACAGGCCCAGGCTGTTTAAATAAAGTGACAGCAATATTGTCAGCTAAATATAAACTATAGAAAATATTAACTACAGTGACTCGAGATGAACATATCCCAGGTGCCGGTTGGTTTTTCTTGCACTGCCCTCTACTCCCTTCTGTGCAGGTTCACCTTACCCATTTTCAGAGCAAATTGGAGATACTGAATAGTGAAAATGAAGCCTTTTAAAGCTGGTAGAAAGGACTCACATTGGATTTTCACTAAAAAGGGGCTTAGAGGTTGGTTTTCTGCATCTGTGTTAGTGTTTTGGACAGATGAGGAGTGAGGCAGGCCTTGTTTTCCTAAGCCTGATGCTTTGTTGTGAGTGTGTGGCTCGCTCAGGCGGACTGGAGGAGAAGGGCTTTCCAGAGGAGTTGCAGGGGGCCGTGTAGCTCTCACCTTTCTGATTATAAATGAGAAGAAATGCCATAAAAACTGTTCTAAGCCCTTGTAGCTTTGAGGAGGTCTGAATCTAAAGTCAAACTTCATGATTTGGATTCATATCTCTTAACAGAAGTGTAATTTGTCTTATTTGGAAAAACAAACGCGAGAATAGCTGAGTGCGTGTATTTTGGAAGGCGAGGGTGTACTGCTTAGCTTGATGCTTATCTCAGCTAGAGTTCTGGATGCTCAGTTAGCATTATAACTTTCATTCCTTGAATCTCTATATATATTCTTCTCTTTTTCACCTTTTTATGTCCAAGGTGATTCCTAGAATCATGTTTCCTACAGTTCCCTTACACTTTATAATCCTGAAATGTTCTTTATGATCTGTATGAAACTAGTTCTTATAGTATATCTGCAAAATAAAGCTTAGGAAAAGCTTGACAGGGGTGAGCTGATTTACCCAGAGTCAGAACCAAGCAGAGCAACTGGAGAGTCTCTTTCCCACTGTAATATTGTCAGTATAGAGTGGTTTTGTGTCTGAAGGACTCGTGCTAGAGTGTAGGGCCCTTGGAGTATAGCCGTGTATTTGTGCTGCTAAGGTTCCTTGAGATCAGCTCAGAGATTTTATAATTTCAGGAAATACTTGTTTACTCTAAAACGGCACTCAGATTACGGCCCTGGATTTACAGTGCACTGTGTTACTGAGTTTTGCCTGCATAACACTGTTTTGCAGAGGCAGAGCTGCAAAATATTTTGGCTCTTGGCAGAGCATTTTCATTTTTCCTTAAGTTGTATCTGAATGCTCCTATGACTGGCATATTTGCATATTTGAACAGCAAAAGCAAAGATAGTTTTCCCTGAATGTTTAAATTATGCTCAACCATTTCTGACCTAGAAATAAATGCATTGCTGCAGTCACTCCTGCACCACTACGAGAGCTCAGCCCATTGCAAATCAGCACCGGGTTGCACAGAGAGCCTGCGATGCCAAGGGATGCTGGTGCAAGGACCACTCCGGGGAGCCCTGGGTGCTCAGCATACACTGAGAGAGGAGTAGCTGAGGAGCTTGTTCCAGTGCACACCGCAGGCTGACGTGCACGGGAGGGCTGGATGAGCAGGGCGAGCTGTGCTGCAGCTCCCTTTCACTTTCCATGAACACCAATGTGGCAGAAAGGCTTGGAGGGAAAGCTTCAAAAGGTGATGAGACCTTCTAAAAATTGGTTCTCATAATTTATTTAGCTCTGGAGTCACCTGAGCACTTAGACATGTGCTTAACTTTTTGAAACTAAGTAGTTCAATTTGAAATTAGTGGACTACTCGCATATTTACAGTTCGTCATGTAGTTAAGTGCTTTAATCTGGCACTTTGGGGGAAAGGAACGGCGACTTGGTCACTGAATGTATTTCTAATCTAATCTATGCCAATCTCCTGTTGGAGCTGTAGAGCTGAGTCCGTCTATACAGAGCTGCAGTCACAGAAGCAGGATGCATTAGTCTAGCTGAGCTGCCGGAGTAGGAGCCCTATTGGAAACTGGGTTGGTTGAGAAGAGTTCAGATATTGTAGCTGGGCTTTGGGGCTTCAGACTGCTGGAGAGGGATGAGCATGTCTGGCCAGCGCGGGGTCTGCTCAGCTGTACAGCTCCTTGGTGTTGCTCGGTTTATGCCCTCATATAGGACCTGGGCTATCGCACCTAGGCTCCTCCGTGCCTTGGTTCGGAAAAGGCTCTTAGCCGAGGCCAAGCTGAAATTTCCGCTGTAACATGACTGTTAGCGTTGGAGCAGGCAGCAGGGAGGGAAGGTTTTAGACTTGGGAGCCTTTCATGTCAGGCTTATCTTCTCGGAGTGTAGAAAAAGGAGCTGTATGTTGTTTGAAGAATCTGAGACTGTAGGAAATGTTGGACGCAAACACATGTAATTAGCTGTATTTTAAAAAGGGACAACACAGGCTTCCTTCAGGAAGGAGGAAAACTGCAGTGTTTGTCTTGGGAATCTCTCTGACAATCTTCATTACAGCAGAGGCAATTTCCTCTTTGTCTGAAAAATAAAAATCATGACATACATATATAAAAATCAGGCTATCTGGGATCATATGCGGTTTTGCTCAGGTAAAACCCTTAGCAGTTCAGTTTGGGCTTCACTGCACTGGTCCTGAGGGTGCCTGAGGTCAGGGTCCCGGTTCCTCAGCCTCACCGAGGGTTTGATAAATGATCCCACTCTTCTGATATCTCTGGTTCAAAATAATATTGATTTTTTTCCAGTTTTGGAAAACCCAAATCAAGAATTATTTAATTGTAGAAGATAAGTAGCTGAAAGGACTTCAGATTTTTTTTTCCCACCATTTTCCCTATCCATTAGGTATATTTTCTACCTTCGTGATAGCTGATATTCAGCTAATCTGCCCGTTTAACCAAAGCAACAATTTCACAATGTAGTTTTCTTTCTGATTGTGTGCTGTGTAATCAATATACTGATATAATGTGAGTGTAATTTCCTCTCTTATTTTATCTCCACTGCACAGTATTATAAATAAACAGCTAAAAAAGAAAAAAAAAAAGAAAAAGCACCAAACAAATCTGTTGCATCTTCTTTTAAGATTGTACCACTGTAGACACTTGTTCCAGTAAAGTAGAATTGGACCCACTTGATTGCATTTAAATTTTTCATGCTTCAGCAGTTTGTCTGGGAGCACAGTAAAGAAACCCCCCGAGCGAGGAGAGTGTAGAATAATAGAACTTGATTTTGTGTATTATAGCGGCACCATTTGCGCTGCTGTAGTTAGGGTTGTGTCAGCACTTCCATTATAAACCCCTGTTTGCAGGGGTTATAACTAGGGAGATATTTTTTATCAGAAACTTTTTTTTAATCATTTGAGTGAGTTTTATTTTTTCTCTCTTTATCAATTAAATAAATTATAATGGAAATTAGTAAATTTCAGCTACCTTTTACAAGCCTTATTTATTATTAATATTTAATTTTTTTCTCTCACTAGAGATTAGAGCAAATGCATTCTGAATATTTTAACTGCAAAATTATGAAGTTATTATGGTTTAAAATTTGGCTGATATTCATAATCATGTTTTAGCATTGAAACCTATCAACACAACAGGCAGTTCTGCGGTTTGCTGCTATAATTCATGCAGCGTGTCCTTCCGACCCAGATTCCCCCCCAGCCTTTGATGGGACCTCGCAGAGATCGCGGGGCCAGCGGTGCCTTGGAGGCTGCTGCGGCTCTCCGTGCCGTGTCCCTCAGCTCCAGCAAAGTGCAGTGGCCCCCATGGCAGGGAGCCTTCTACTCCCATATCAGAGTGTTTTCTCTATGTATTTAAGTTAAACAATAGAATATTCATGTAGGGTTTTATGTGTATGCATTTCAAACAAGCCCAAGCTGCAGGTCTTGCGCTGCCGCTCTCCAGCAGTACCTGTGGAGAGCCTTCCTGAGCGGTCACTTGAGGAAATACCAAAAGGCTGCTTATGAAATAGAGGTGAAGCCTTCCTACACTAATTATATTCAGCATGTAATTTCTAAACTTCAGTCTGAATTTTGATTTTCAATTAACATTCCCAATTTGAAGATAATTTTCTATTTAATGTAATTGCAGGAAATAATTTATTGGCTGATTAAGACTGAGGGCCCAGCCTTCCTTAAGCAAACAGTCCCTAACAAACCAGCCTTTAGAGCCAACTCGGAGCTTTGGACAGATTCAGCCTATTTTCGCAGCTGCACAGTTGCGTTTAATTAGGATTGTGCACTATTATTCATTGGTTTGGTTTGTAGTTGAAATTATTCTTAAGAGACATTTTCATTTCTAGTTTTGTGTCATGATTAATTTATAGTGAAGAAACAGCCCTATATAGCTATTGCTTTTCGAGGCAGCTTGCTCCGTTCGAAGCAGGAAGGTGAAAGACAGGAAAATCCTTGCCTGTGACTTTCAGTTTTCATGCTTGCTTATAGAATTGCAGAGAGTGTAGTAGGCTTACTGACATTTTCATGCGAGTGATTATACTAACCTGACTATTTTAATCAGAAAATGGAAAATAAACCTCTTATTTTATCTTGGGTCATAGTAAATATGAACCAGAAGCATTTGAAGTGCCTGCATTAACACCGGTTACTGAACCCGTGGCGTGTTCTGTGTGCCATCAACATAAATTCTTTAGCAACGGCAGTACGGGTAGAAATTCCTCACTTCTCCTGAAAGTGGCAACTTTCATATTGGGCTCCCACTTGCACTTAGGTTTCCCTAAGGAAAACGCAGCCCTTTTTTCCCTACCAATGTCAGGTTTAAAGGGCAGGATTATCTCTATTTACAGAATAGTTATTCTAAGTAGGTATCAGTGTTTTAATGTGTTTCAAAGCACTTCAAAGCTTGTAATACTTTTATATGGAACTGTACATAATTAGATTAGCTGATCCTATATTAATTTTTTTCACTGTAGGATACTAAATCTGAGCTACCTCATTAATTGTGAGAAATTTAGCATTAGCTGTTAAATCCTATGTGAAACATGGGCTGCTACATAAAAACTGCTGTTTAAATTGGAATTAACTTAATTATTTTTCTTTGCACTTGATATTTCCTTCACTGTAATATTCATGAAATCATGTGACAGATTTGTAAATTTAACTGTTAGTCTCATATTTCCAGACCCTTTAATCAGTATTTATTTGTCTGTAGAAACAGTACTAGCAAGTTAATGATTTGCTAATTTGAAAAATGCTTATGTGGTTTCCTATGTTAACTGATTTGTGCATTTTTAAAGAAATGGTATGAAATCAATTATTGTTAAAATACAATTAAGGTAAAGATCTTATTCCTGAGTCTCTCAGCAGCTTTAGCGTCAAGGATATTCTAAAGTTACTGAACACTGGAAAAATAAGTGAAATATTTTAGCTGTCTTCTTCTAGGTTTATTAATGATTTTTTTTTTAAACAGTTACAGTTAATCTTATTAGAAATTTTAAACCAAATGTTTTCAGATTTTGATTTGAAGTCGGTTATATTTTCCTGTAAGTGCAGGAACTGTTTTGAAAGCTGTGTTTGCATACGAGATGACAGTAAGAAGCCATTATTGGGAAATGACATTTAACATAAATCAATGCGCTTATTCATTACACTTTTAAGTCATTTAAAGTAATTTGTTGAGATATATCCTGTATTCAATGCCTAATATAAAATGCAACATAATTATTTTAGATTTTTAATTCAAACTGTAAAAATTAAGTTAATATTAACAGCCAGTCATTCAATAAACCACTCAGTTGTAGAATACTTTTCACATAAATGTCTCACAGCACTTTCCAAAAGGTAAAACTGGATAAAATTGTAAACAGGTTAAGAGAAGATAAAGCTTTAAACCAATAGCAAAAGGGCTTGCTTAGAGTAGTTTGAAAGTGAGTTATTAAAGACTTGGACTCTCAGGCAAAATCAACTATTTTCTCATGGCTAGAGAAATTTATGTTGTTTGATGAGTTTCAGTTAATAGGATGCTGTAACTAAACCCTGAACTTCACCTGGTGTCAATGAAAACTTTATTCAGAGCATTGTGACCCACACAGAGCATGGTTGGTGATGGTCCCAAAACTTAGTTTTTGGCATACTTCCATCGACTTTGGAAGGTTGGCTGTAATTACTGTAGGCAGTTATGTACCAAGTAGCGCATGTATTTTCAGATCTGTTTTGAGCTCGATCTTTTCCTTTAATATTAACATTTTCCATTTGTCTGCTCTCCTTGTTTTGTAGAAGAATGTCTTCCAAGCAGGCTACCTCTCCATTTGCATGTGCAGCTGATGGAGAGGAAACAATGACCCAGGACTTAGCATCACGAGACAAGGAAGAGGGCAACAGTGATCAGCATGCACCCTCTCATCTGCCTCTACATAACGTAATGCACAACAAACCTCACTCTGAGGAGCTACCAACTCTGGTCACAACCATCCAACAAGATGCTGAATGGGATGGGGTCATCTCAGCCCAACACAGAATGGTGAGTTTCACAGTTCTCATAGCAGCTTTCTGAATTAGTGTCATAAAGAGTGTTCACTTCCGTTTTGAAAGAATGTTCAGTGCTGTCATGCTTTGGGCACAGAGCTTCTTATATGGTGAAATATCAGTGTTAGCAATAGATCAACATCAATATGGTGTAATTGTAAATTACAGTTGTATAATCCTGTTAAGTGTACAGGTCTATATGCATGAGGTCATATGATGAGTTCACCTTCGGAGAGGAAATGCACCTATTTATCATGTTTTGATTCGTACCTTGATTTATGGCATAACCTCTCTAGCTCATATATTCAAGCATTAATTTCAGACAGGAAGATGTAGCTTACAACTGTTTGTCATCGGAAAAGTGTTGGGCTGAAGGAAGAAAGTTTAATATGTATTTTAACTTGCCTCTCAATAGAACTGCCCTCCTAGTTTAGAATATTATAGCTTCACACCACAACAAAGCAGCTGGCATATTAGGTGACAAAAACATCCTGAAATTACATGAAATTAAATCTTTTTCTGCAGGGGAAAGGTTTGTATGAGTAATGTATGCTCTTCTATTCTAGATTGCCAGTATACAGGTGAAATCAGAATTATTATTAGGGGCCTGTAACATCTGCCTATGAGCAAAGGCTGAGAGTTGGGCCTCTTCAGCCTGGAGAAGAGAAGACTGAGAGAGGACCTGATTAATGTATATAAATATCTCAAGAAAGGGAGTGAGGAAGAGGGGACTGGCCTCTTCTCAGTGGTGGCCAGTGATAGAACTAGAGGAAACAGCCACAAATTGAGGCACCAARAGTTCCACAGGAAHTTRAGRAMGAAYTTCTTAACAGTGAGGGTGACAGAGCACTGGAACAGGCTGCCCAGAGAGGTGGTGGAGTCTCCTTCTCTGGAGATCTTCAAAACCCACCTGGACATCACCCTGTGCCACATGCTCTAGGGGACCCTGCATGTGCAGGGGGGTTGGACTAGATGACCTCTGGAGGTCCCTTCCAACCCTAGCCATTCTATGATTCTATGATTCTATGATTATCTGCTTTCCCTTCAGTTAGCCCAAATAATATTATTTTTCAGTTGTAGTTCCCTTTCTTTGCATCTCTCAGTCTCTGTTGTAAGTGGGCAAACTGAATGAAGACTGAATAGGCATGGCTCTTAGTCAATTTATTTTTCTCGTGTGGGAAGATCAGAATTAAGGCCCTGGGGAGCAGAATTAAGGCTCGTGGAGTAACCAGTTTCTCTGTAAATTCAGAACACTGTAATTCCAGGCTTTCCATAAAGTGACTTTCACAGACATTAAATGCACATAATGTACTTACATCCTGCCTTTCTATAAAATTTCTTTTGTGTTTTTATTAGATGTGTATGACTAGATTTTTTTTTCCAGTAAGAATTCAAACTTTTTAATTAAGAAAGTAAGAATAGCAGATTTTTTTGACAACTTTAAAACCAATTAATTTATTTCAGATTTGCCTGATAAAAATAATTCTGAGGAGTAATTTAAAATAGAGACTGGCATTCTTCATGCATATTATGATTCCTGGAGCTAGAGTGCTAAATAAATACTGGCATTTAAATAATATCTATTCAGTTAAGATAGAATTCTACAAAATCAAATCAATTTACAAGGTTAAGCAAAACTAGCAAAATACTACTTAATACACACTTTAACCCAGTGAAGGTCTCTTTGCCAGGCCTCAAATATAGCTGAGGCTTTGTGCTACTACTGTGGAGCTGGCAAAATTCTTGGTCTTATTTCAACTGTAAGAATGATTTTAAAGAGAAATGATTAAAGATCAGTAATTTGGAATGATAGGTCACCTTCCTACCTGAAGTTTATTCATAGGTCATCTGAATATGTTTATTACTAGATGTGTACCTTTGTTCTAAGCTGTATATATCCTTTCCATGCAAAATTTCCCAATGCAACTTATTTTTGGATGGAGAGTAACCCTTTTGCTCAAGTCATGCAATTACAAACATATCATAATAATTTTAATTTAGGTCTCTTAGTTACCAAGAGGGAAAGCAGAATGCAGAACAGAAAGGCTTGACCAAACCTGTTGATGAACAATCATCAAAAGGCATGTGTGTTTGAGTCAGGCTGCTTCTTGGGCCCGGAGCAGTAGTGGAGCCCCACTGACAGACCCTCCCGCAGCATGGTCGGTTGTTCTCGTTGCCATTGCTCTAGGATGACCTTACGCTCAGAGCACAGGAGTGCAATCTCCGCTTTCCTAATGCCCCACCATCCTGTCAATGCTGGCTCTACCTCTGGACGAGCAGGAACCAATCTCCAGCTTATCATGTTTCGGAACAGGTGCACAAACTCTCCTTGAGCATGCCAGTTTTTCTTCCTCTTTTTTTTTTTTTTTTTTAATTTTTCCCAGTAAATCCTTCATCACATACTTATGTGAATCTCCTGAAAGACATTAGTAGTTTCCACGATTCCTTTGGGTCCAATTTGGTGGTGTTTGTATGCCACCCTTCCTTGGGTGGCATTCAGCTAAACCAGACAAATTTCTTTGTCCAGCCAAAAGCTGGGTATAATTTCCAAGTTTCAGCTAGAAGTGGGACCTGAGGTTGTAAGGCCTGCTGTTTGGGTGCACTTAAATGTGAGCTAAACCGCAAGGTTCAGCAAGGTCCCAAAAAGTCTGCATAGAGCAGGGTCTCAGTTTATTTATAGTCAAAGTTGTGATTTACATGGCTACTTGTAACACAGCAGTGAAGGGGAGGAAAATAATTTTTTGAGTTTTTTTTTTCTTTTGAGAATTTTGAGATTTTTTTTTTCTTATTTCCTTCATGAGAAACCCTGTAAGCTTCAATTAAGTTACTTGGAAACATCTTAGTCTCTGAGCAGATATAGATACTGCCAGGAAAGAATTCAGAGAGGTCTGAAATCTTTCTGCTGAAGGCAAAGTTTTGGTCTTTTGAGTGCAAGTAGGAGTTTCACTGCAGAAAGCAAATCTGCAAGGAGGGTGGACACTTCTGAGGTAGGTACTTCAATAGTGACCACTTTTCTTCTTAATAAAACCAAACTCCCAGGAGGCAGGTGCTTTCTGACCTTTCACAGATGGATCTTTTCAAAGCAGATTTTAAAAAGGCACCTGCTCATACCATTTACACTGGAAAAAAAAAAGGACAGTGCTGCTGCTGTTACAATGCATTGATAATGTGCGTTGTCCAGCTATATGATAACAAATTCAGAGAATTCTGTGTTGACATATGGGTAGCAAAAATTTGTGTTGACGTATGAATAGGGAAAATATATATACATATATATTAAAGTGGTCCCTAATTAAGGGCGCAATCCTGCATGTTTTGTGCTCTTAAAAGTACCAGAGAGTTCCTTGGAATTTGTGCGAACACATAGCATGCACTGGAACATGTGGAGGGGCTGTATGGATCTTGCACAAAGAAAGATGTTGTAGCTGGAAAATTTGACTAAAAATTATTGCGTTTTTTCCCAACATTTATTGTATGTACTATTTTCTGTGATATAAGATACCTTGAAACTACATTGTGTATTATCATAAAAACAACACACTGGCTAGAAATGTTTTCAAACTTTTACTCCCTTTTGATATCAGGCATTGCTTTCCACGGAGTCCTTTGTGTGTTCTGAATGTCTGGAAGCCAAAATATTTTGTTTTAACTCCCACTCTATAGTATTTCCCAGCTGTGTACTTATATGGTGTAATAAAGGGATTTAACAAATGGGAAATAGCAGCTGCATTTGGAAATTCCCTTTGTGCTCCCTTTTCATTTGACAGATTCAGCAATGTGTAACAACTGTAACGTCAGACCTGTAATGACTTACACTGCGAGTATCGTATCACCAGCCAATTGGATGTTACAGTGAGGAAAAAAATAGAGCAACAGAAGGATTTGGAACTTTAATTTCAGTTTGCTGAGCTGGAAAGATTATCAGTATATTTCTAGCTGTAACTTAAAAATACCTGGATCCTTGGGTATTTACGGCTCCTTGTGCTTCTGCTACAAAATAAATACTATTTTATACCAAAGAATTAAGTTTTTGCTGCAGTAAACTTTGGTAAGAGGGGAAAGTGGTGCTAAGATCAGAGTGAGGAAGCTATCCTGCCGTCTCTCATATGCAATGATTAGCAGGCAGGAAATACCATCAAATTGTATAAATTACATCCCAAACCTGACTCTCATGGGACATTAGACAGAGGGTGAAGAGGGATGAGGAAAAGCCAACAGAATTTATTTTGACTAAATTTAATAGCAGCGTCACTTTTCTTTATCCCCCAAATGATTTTACGGTAACTGTGTAAAGGAGACACGTGATTCGTGCTTCAGTCCCCGGGTGCCAGGAAGTGACCACCACTCCTGTCCCCATCTTCAGCACCGGCCCTGCACAGTTTATGAGGTAAATTAAAAGGTTTGTGAGGTAAATTGTAAAGGTTTTCTCTTTTTGCTGTGAAGTGATGATGATTCTATGATTCTAAGTGTTGGGGAAAGCAGTGCCAAGAGCCAGCCCCACAAGGCAAGGGAAATGAACGCCCTGCTCTGCTGTGGTGAAGTGGTTGGCGTCTTCCTGTGGCCTAACAACCAGGCATGGGCCTTTGCTGGGGCAGTGCAGCTCAGCAGCTTGGACCCAACAAAAGCTGGAGTCTTGCTCCGTGTGGCGGATTTTTTTTCTTTTTTTTTTTCCTGAAATGGCTGGGGAGGGATAAAAAAGTGAGACAGCAGCAAATGTGGTCTAAAGGATGGGTGTTACTTCCCCGTGAGTGAGGAAGAGGCCATCACTCTGTGAGGGCAGGGCCTTCAAATGTACACCCTGTTTCCCCTTTTGATTTGTGATGTCTTTCCGAGACTCTCAGAGTTTGGAAATGAAATTTATCTCCCTGAAACTTATGTCACATGGGAACAGTGGCGTGTGCTTCATAATTATGTCACATCTGTGTCTGCTGTTGACCCCTTGCCAAACCAGCGAGAGGCTGGTCACCTTTCCCTGGGCCTACACGTTGCTCTCAGCAGTAGAGTCTCGTATATTCCAAAGGGAAAGACAAGCTCTCCAATGACTCCAATGATTTGTTTTCCTTTAAATAATTCTAAATCACCAAGTGCCCAGTTTAACTCTATATAATATTTTTAGCAAAACTATTAACACCAGAAAGACAAATTAGGTGGTATTCTCAAGCTCGTGATTTTTCAGTGCTTTCTGTCTCTACAAAAAGCAGACACAATCTGCTCTGCCAGCCTCGATCCCTGCAGTAGACTTCATGCCAGAAGTTCTTCCCTTTAAGTAAAATAAACTCTTTTTTTTATGAAAGATCTTTGAAAAATATGAGCATATACTGCACACTGCAAATTTGTTGTTATAAAGATTTCATGGCTTCAAAATCTTGAAGTTTTGGACACAATTACAGATTTTGAAATTTTATCTTTAGTTGATCTAGTGGTTGGGTCTGAACATATAAAATGCATCAAATATAAATGCCCTAACTCTAGCAATTTTGTAGCTGCTAAATTGCTCATGCAACTGTTACTTACCTGTTCAAATCTGCATTTTGTCATGATCTGTTACAATTTTACTGTGGTAGTAATGTTATTGCTGGATGGCAGGAAATGCATCGGAAGTTTTACCATTATTTTTACCATTTACTAAAGAAAGCAATGCTTTCGCATGTGATTTCATGGCTGCAAGGTTTAGGCTGAAACTAAAGGGTGCAAAAAAGCAGATGATATGAGGTTTTTTTTTTTTTTTTATTATTTTTTATTTTATAAAATATACTCCTGTGAGAAATATATTGCAGAAAAAAATAAAGAAAACCCTAGTGCAACAAGCATTCAGATATGAGCTTAACTTGACTGTGTTAGAACTAGCAATGATCGTAATGTTAAGCACATGCCTAAAGGTTTGAGTTATCAGCGATGTAGTTTTACTTGCTTGAGCCTAAAAAGATATCTGCCTTTGGCATGAAAAATAACCAAACAATTCCCTAAAAGCATACAGGATAGTGTACTGGTATAAAGCTGGTAAAATACAAATTAACTTTGCTTAAGGAAGAATCAAATAATTATTCTTTTGGGCATGCTCATTCCACTTGTATTGTTTTCATTTTAACACTGTACAATTTTTCTAAATGTAAGGTCCATGTTAAATATTTCTGTGTTCTAAGGAGAGTAGTGTTTAAGTAGAATTAATCTTCCCCTGTATATTTCACAAAAGGCTCCTAGTTTATATTCCTCCAAATGTGTAGACATTTTTTTTTTTTCCATTTTCTTATAAAGAATTTCTGAAAAGTTTTTAATCTAGTTCTATATATTGAATTTTTTCAAAAGTAGAAGCATTAACATGCTCTAAATTGTTGAATTTTTTTTTCCTTGGGCAAGAAGGAATCAGGTATGCATGCTGATTAACACACTCCAGTCATTAACATGTGATTATGTGGGCTGCATATTGAGCACCTGCCAAAAGATAAAATCCAGCACTTTACTACATCTGTGCAAGGACTTTTTGCATTTCTTTTGTACTTTGACAGCTCAAGAGAAAACAGACTTTGGTATCTTTGTTCAGCATAATAAAACTGTGTATATAAAATGTCTTCGTGGAGGAAGGGAAGATACTACATGTATTTATTTTAATCTTTGAAACCATGAAAAATCCAGTGAGGGAGCCTCACATAGCACAAAGTGTAATATGAATCTCCTAATGTACTGTATCACTGACATTCATATACAGTTTACAACATTCCTGCATGTTTATAAGGATTATCTGTTCTGGGATTCAGCCAATGTTATTCTAGTTCACAACAGTTTTATGTGATACCTTTACGTCTCATAAATGTCTTGTTTTTATTCCAATCTTCCAAATGTTTCATCAATGTTTACCTTAAAGAAATACAAGTATTCTGTGCAGCAGGCTGGTTTCCTGCGTGCATTCCTCTGCAAATGCTGAAATGAGCACATAAAGCATCTAATTCATGTAATGTAACTGTATACAGAGAAGGGTTTGCATATGCACTTGATATTGCTAAAAACATAAATACAAATTTTATTCTGATATTTACAATAGAACTAGTTATAAGCTGGGCAACTAAGACGATCTAATGTGAGGAAGCTGGATATATACAAAGTGGTCTGGAATATCCAGGCTCCACAATCCCTGTTTTATTTGGCAGCTTTTGACAGCATACATCACAAATATGTGTCTTTATTTACCCAAAAGGCAAACAGTGTTAATCAGCCGGGACTGATCACAAGGCATCTGCTGTTTCAATGTATGAAAACGGAAATCTAAATTCTCATTCTATAAAGGGTTATTGCATTATTTTTTTCCTTAATAAGAGCATTTAACCAAAGTCTTAAGGTCCAGGACATAAACTCTCAATGTCGCTGCATTTTATTGCCAGGCCTAAACCTAGGGAGCATATTATGCAAACATAAAGTATTTGTATAATTAAGGAAATCCTTAGCACCTAGCTCTTACAAAGGCATGAGTTGATTGCCATATACAGATGACTGGCCATCTTATTTAACTGTTTTCAGGTGACTTACTATCCTGGAATGGAAAGAAAATGCCTGTTAACTCTTTTAAGAGATTTGCTCATTTCTAAAGAGAAGATTTTGTATCATGTACTTGAAAACTGTAGCCTTTTTTCTCAAATACTCTCTACCTAACTGTTGGTATATGTGGATTAATCCAACGCATGAGTTTGAAGAGGTTGCTCCAATTACGTGGTCATATTTTATGTGAAGCAGAAAGTTCCTGGCCTGTTCCTTCCATACAGCCATCAAGTCCTGCAGGGGCCTGTGCATAAGGCCATATTCATCTATATTCTTGATTATAATGTCAGCCCATTTTTAAATCTTTCACCTGAACTACTGTTATTTTCTGCATTTTTTCGTACTTTCTTTATTATTCCTTGACTTAGAGCTAGTGCTAACTGTTGTATCAGATAGTCTTGAGGTTTTATGTATGTATAAAAGGCCTAGTGCAAGCCTTTTATAGTACTGTATTCAGCCAGCGCTCTGGCAGCAGCAATCAGTGCAACTTGTATCTGAGCTAATGCTGAGCTAAAGACTGAAACTTTTATTCCATTAGTTGCCATTTGCCCTCCCACTAGCATAATTTGCTGAGACTTTACAAATTATGTTCCCTCAATAGCTCATAGCAGTCATTCTCAAGCCTTGGATTTAAATAAATCTTTCTTAATAAAACTTTTGTTTTTTTTTTAATCAGATGAGAATTGGAAACGATCACTTAGATTTTTAATTTCTCTTAATTCTGTTTAATTAAGTTCCTCAAAATGGGAAACCTTATTTAATGTAGTGATTGGAAATGATTCTGTAAACATTTGCTTTCATTATATGTTAACTCCAGTCTAGTTCCAACTGCCAGCATGCCTCTAGTACTTGGAATAAAAACCACTCTGGATATCCAACTTTCCTGGGGTGTTTACATGTGTCCCATTCAACACAGAGACAGATAAATATCCCTTTATAACAGAAAAGCCTCATCCACATGGAAATAAGCAATTTAGCTAACACATTATATGTTAGTAATAATGCTTTCTACTTCTTTGTGGCCATTCATCTCTTACAGAAACCGTTTCCCCCCTGGCTGTTGAGGAGGATTGCAGGCATCTGCCCTCAGTGCAAGTGTGATGGTGACAGTTACGCTACTGCCCAAGGCCGTGCCCCTGCTTTGTACAGCCTCGGGTTGCAGTTTCCCACTTTTGTCTCTTCCCTTGCCCTGGGAGCAGCAGTGTTTAAGGCAGAATCTGTGCTCTCTGCATGCCACCGTGAGCACCGGCGCTCTGCACTCGCAAAGCCCTCCGGTGCTCCTGCCTTGGGAGGCCGCCTGTCCCTGGACAAGCCCATCCCGGGCTGCTGTCCCATGCTGAGCCTGGAGAGGCCTCGGGCTGAGAGCTCTGCACCTCAGCCATGGCATTCGCTTGGGTTTCAACCTCTCAGGGGAGGGCAGAAGAATATTTAATCTTGACTTTGCCAAATCTGTGATGCTGTTGGCATTCTCTTTTGCTAATCTAGCCTACAGTCTTTTACCTATGCAGTGGTCTTGCTGTGCTTGTTCTACTTGCTCTGTTTTAGAAATGGAGGGGATTAATAAGGGTTGTCCTGAGTAGGGTCATGATTCAGGTTGCAGATATTGATATAAATGCTAGATTTCCTGTATCAAAAATACAAGATCCACTTTAATACCTTTATTTATTTACGTACTGAATAATTTATTATGTGTTTATTTATTTATTTTTATTTATTATGAACTAAAAGTATTTTCTTAGTGCATGCTAAAATGTTTACAGATGTTATCTTAAGGTACAATTTTAAAGGAACCATTATGGAACGGGAAGAAAATATCTTGTGTGTTGCCACAAAGAGTTCCCGTCTTATTTATACTAGGCCATTGTTTGTAATTATTCAGAATTGTCTGCTGTTAACAGAACTCTACTTGAGCCATTCACAGGAACTTTCAGAGAAGCAGCCAACAGGCTAACCACTGTTTCCACTACATAGCAGGAAAAGCTGCTAAGTGTGAGGACACTGCTGTTGATCACATATATTTCAAATAAAGTTGTGAATGGTTAGTGAAAATGCTGTGCCATCAACATAACAAAGGCCAGGGGCAAGCATGTGAAAACTTTTACCAGCTTGCCTCAGAAATCCTAATGCTGTTTGCTCATTGACACACATAAATACGATTTCGTATACTGGCTACCTTCCTTGAGTGAGCCATGCATAATATTTAAGTTTTTGTGCTTGTTATTTTTTATTTTTATCCATTTATTTATTTATCTCCATTAGTCCACAGTGAAATCTAATCCTTCAATTTTAATGACTATTAAGAGTTTTTTTGCTGTTATTGTAATGACATTTTGTCAGTAGCATTAAGCACAATGAGTTGCATGATCGGTGATAAAACCATGTCTATGCTATTGGCCTGGCAAAGAAACATGTACAGGAAGAATATCCTTTATGTACCTTGAGATTAAAACCCCACGTTTCCTCAGTTGATTCATAAGCAGCAGGAATAGTGATGCAGAATAGGTTTTTTTATTTGAACTGCTGGACAATAAGATTTTTTGTTTTAGCTATCTCTGCAAATAAATATATTTTTGGCTTAAAGAACATATTTAAATATGAGACAACCCAAAAAAAAAAAGGAAGTTTAAGGTATACAAGCATAAGCATTTTTTTCTTAAGCAGTCAGATTTATGCCTTCTTTTGTGTCATACGCTTTTTTTTTTTTTTTTTGCCTCTTATCAAGGACTCTTCTTTAAATGTCACCAGTGCGGTGGGTAATTTGTAGGTAATGAATATGATGTAGGATCAAACCCACTTTGCCATACTTGTGTATTCTGGTATGAGCACGTGCATATCCGTGATTATCCACCCATAATGTAAGAATGAGAGGATAGGTTTATAGCCCTAGCACAGGTATGGGAGCTGAGCAGTTTGCACCACCTGTCCGTTTGGATTAAAATAAGAAGGAACACCTGACTTTGCCATGTTATCTCTACTAAGCAATAATCTTACTAAGGCTAAAATACTTTGTTAGGACCAAACTCAAACGTTTTGCAAATGTGGTTTTAACTTACATTTCTTCTTTTCTCAAATCTGTTCTCATTGGAAACAAAATATGATTCTAGCTCCGGGAGTAAAGGATATTTTGATACAACAGTTTTATTAATATTTCAGTATTGTTCTATTTTTTATTTAGAAATTAAGTCAAATGTAGTCAAGACTGAAAATGTGTAGGTTTACTGTGACTGAATTTCATCCATTTTGGATGACAAAGCTTGCTCTCAGTATTTTGTCCATAGACTGTATATTTGCTATTTACCTTAGGCTGATATATTTTTCTTTCTTTTTTTTTTCTTTCTATCATGGTGAAGTCAGTAACAGTTCTGTGCCTTGGAAAATACACCTTTCAAAGGGAGTATCATGAGTTGAAAATAGTTATTTGAAGTTTAGACTTAAAAAGCCATTTTATAGAAATAAATGAATTTTAAATTTAAGGATTTAGGGATGTGTCAGTTTTCTGGTATGTTACATACCAATGGGATGAATTTGGCTAACAGATTGTATCCAAATGCATTAGAACAGATATTCATATTAGCCAGCTATTTTGTTGACTAATTTCCTTTTAAATATTGTCTGCTATGCAGAGAAAAGTTGACTTGTATAAGAATTGAGAATTTTTATCAGTGCTGATAGATTGCTCAGCTGGGTTTTACAAAATGAAAACATGTAAGTTGATCTTGGCTGGGCACTTTTACCTCCTTTTCTATACTCTTGGAAAATGAGTGAAAAATACCTTTTCTTCCCCATCTCTTTTCTAAGTCAAATGAGCTGAAATGGAGCTTGCTTATTCAATAAAAGGTGGTTTCATAAAGCTTCTCAGGAACAGGACCTCTTTCGTTATTCAGTCCTCTTGTTCTGAAAAGAACTAAGCCCTCCTTGCCTACCCGCAAGTTTATTTTCTTGTAGTGTGGTGAAAAGCATAGCAGGCCTGTGCTGTGCTGGACTCCAGATTTCCTAGTGACAGTAGCTTGTGCGTTAGAGGAACAGGACCGACCAACAGTTAGTGGAGAAGAGAGGACTTCTACCAATCTCTTCCTCTTCCAGTCTCTTTTCTGAGGGTATCTGTGCACGAAGATGCATTTCCAGTTGTGTGCTGTGTATGAATGTGCAGATAGGAACCCTTGGTAGCTAGGCCTGCATTTTGCATGCGCTAGGAGCACTTCTGGTTGAGCAGTGGGTGAGGAGCTGCGGCGCACAGGTGACGTAAAGTGTTCCATGAAAGATGAGGTGGTCCCCCAGGCTCATCAAAATCCTCCTTGAATTTGCTGTAACCTTTACTTGATTTTGAAGAAGCAGATCACTGCAGTAGCAATTGCCTCACCAATACAGCTGAGTTGCCTTTCTGGAGGAAACAGAATGGGAAGGCTTCCCTTGCCCCATAGTCGCATTCCATGAATGTGAGATCAAAATCAGCTATTCATATTACTGGAATAAAAGAGAAAGCTGCCAACTACAGATAAATAGGAATAAAAGTATCTATCTGAAACCTTCATAATGTTTCAGTACGCTTAGCAAAACTTTGTAGTTTTAAAGTTTCTTCCAAGTTCATTTAGAATCAGAGAGTGCATGGGAATTGGTCTTATTTCTTGTAGATAATTGTAGATGCAACTGATTTAGATTTTTTTGAGTTCTGCTATTATTAGTTGTGTATTTACACTGGACTGCCCTACAATTTTTCCATTTGTCCATTTAATCCCTGAATGCCTTTGAGTTTGTGGAGTTCTCTTGCTCGCTCCTTAGCCACCCTTTTTACCACTGCTGATTTCAGAGAAAACCGGAATTGAGAAAGCCATGGTAGCTGGCTTTCCTGAAGTGCCAATTTAGATAATACACCGCAAAAGTGTTAACCATTTAGCAATCCCAGTACTGCAGCAGCAGAGCCAAACAGAATCAATCAGGAAAAGGAATCTTGGGATTCCATTTGTTCTGCTCTTATTTTTATTTTGCATTTTAATTATCCACAAAAATTGCCTTCATAATTTACTCTTTTAGCTGAACAGATCTTCGTTCTTTTGGAGACTATCACTCTGCCTCTGCTCCAAAAATATCTCATTTTCACAGAGTAAAACTAGTTCCTTCCTCCTTATGGCCCTTTCAGGCTTTGGGGTGAAGACATGTGGATGTGGGGCCAGCTGGGGGCAGGATCTGGGGAGCCTTGCCTGGGTGTTGAAGGACCGCTGTGCGGCACTGCACATGTTCCAGAAGAGGGTAGGTTATTGGAGGAAGAGCTTCATCCTTCCTGCATACCTGCAGATTGGTTTTATCTGCTGTCTCTGGCCTAAACAATAGGCTGAGTGTTCTTGGCTGGGAGCACGATTAGAGCCCCATTGAGCATGAGGGGTATTCTCCATAGACTATGAGAGGACTTGGTTTCCTAGAGAACAAACTGCTTTGAAATGACTAAGTTACTCTTAAGTGTAAACCTTAAAGGTGTAAATGCCATATTACATGGTACTAATTCTTCATTAAGGAACTATATTATAGAAACTCTATAATGCAGTGCTGATCACATACCGTAGTGCTGCATGGTGATTTGTCACCACCACCTACTATACGGTCCACAGCCCTCGGTTGCCACACTTGCTCATTGCTCGTGTTGTTCCTTCTACTATTTTGCACTGCCATTTCTTAATCTCTTCAAAAATGAAGCAGAGATTTATGTCTGTGATTGTTGCCAATGGATCATGTTTTCTAGTCTGTCTTTCTTGAAACTGTTTCACATGGGATATTGCACAACCCCGGTTGCTTCAATTCTCTGCAGTATTTTTAGCTCACAGAGTAGTAGGAATATTACTGTTTGTTGTGCATACTACACATTTACCTTGGCATTGGGGAATGATTTTAGATAGAACTATTAATTCCTGTGTTAATTCTTCAGTGTATTGTAACTATTTTCATTACTCTTTAATTTTAATAAAAATTTTTTTATGGCATTGAATATATTCACCAATATCTCTAGTCAACAATAAGCACAAAGCCTTCATATTTTTATATTGCTTTGTCCAAGTTTGTCCAATATCCCAGATGATATTATTAAAAATTAATACAGATTAATAATTTTGGAAAGAAAATTGCGTAAGAAATTCATGTCATTGAAACTCTAGGGACAAATTGAAGAGTTTGTACTCTTAGCAGGGAGAGAGCAGAGACTGCTTCTGTGTATGGAAAAAAAACTATAATCCTTATTCTTTAAGAAATGGATATAATCTAAAGAGTCATAGGTGAGTGTGAATGGATGCACACTATATGCCCTGTGTCACTATGCATTCGTTTAGTTGTCTTTGCTTCCCAGCTGGTATCGACCTAACTCCTTCTCAAGTTCTAAACCTCTCTTGATTTCTGTTAGCTGAACACCTGTCCAGGAATTACTTGACCTCACCTGTATTTTCTCTCATGGTGCTACATGTAATGTCATTACTGAAGAAACAATAGCTAAGGAAAACTTTAATAGCTGAATAAGTTCATAAAAAAAAGGTTGAAATGGTTTATCCTCTTGATAAAGACTGTGTGATGCATGAAACATGGCAGAAAAGAGCATGACTTTAAGAAAAGAGGTCCCTGCCAAGCACTGAAGCTAAGGCACTCAAATCATAATGCCCATTTTAGAAGCTGCAGTTTACATAAAGACTCCTTAGTTTGCCATGCTAATAAGTAGTGCTTTCAATTGCTACCTGTTTGAGATCCTCTTGATTTAAGGGAGTAGCCTGTGTTTTCAAATTGTGTTGTTTCTTTGCAGGAGTCAGAGAGTAATAAGTTATGTTCCCTATATTCCTTCCGAAATACCTCTACCTCACCACACAAGCCCGACGAAGGAGCTCGTGAGCGCAGTGAGCTAATGACCAGTGTTAATTTTGGAACGCCAGAACGCCGCAAAGGAAGCCTTGCTGATGTGGTGGACACACTGAAGCAGAAGAAACTAGAAGAAATGACCAGGACTGAGCAAGAAGGTATGTGCTGGATAAAGTTAAAACATTTCTCCCACACACTCCTACAAATTTTGTAGTAAAAAGAATGTGTTGGGTGTCAAGAGCCAGAGAATTACATACTTGGCAAAAGCTAGGAGCAAG
Organism: Eudromia elegans; assembly: GCA_003342815.1. NCBI lineage: Eukaryota > Metazoa > Chordata > Aves > Tinamiformes > Tinamidae > Eudromia > Eudromia elegans. Next base: position 2,967,641 of record PTEX01000043.1, read on the forward strand.
CTACTCACAGGTTATGGTGGTAATGGCGTTGGAGATCCGTTAGGGATTTTAGACACATAGGCCTATTTTTTTTAAACATCTGAATTGTGTTAGTTGTCTGTGAGTCAAAGAAGAATTGTAGGTTTAGATGAAAATTTTTATTTGAAAAGTTATGGTGAATTCATAGCTGGTCAGGGAGTAGTGTGTAATATTCTGCTGCAGTATTTGTGTATTTGTTTTTTTCTTCTTCTAAAGGATAAATGCATATTCTAAACAATAGGAATGAATAAGAGAAGAGTTGTTTTATTTTGCCTCTGAAATTCTCATCTTTCATCACATTAATGATCCAGCATCTGTGGCTAGGAGAACAGGAAACAATTTTGAATTTTAAGTGAATCTATTTCTGACCTACATAATTAGATTTGCAGCTGAAAAATAATTTTTTTACAGTCTGCTTAGGTATTGTTATATATGTTAAAAGACAGACATAAGAATGAGAACAAAACTTGAAAGTGAAAGGAAGTTTATGTTCATTCTTTTTTAACATAATACTATCCTTAGCTTAGCTAAGATTTTTGCTTTGATAGGGACTAAACAATTGCAGAATGAGTTTATCAGTGTATGCACAGTGGACAGGGTCCACTAGGACAATCTTTCCCCATTTCAAGTAGGATGAAATCTTGGTAGCTTCTGTGACAATATCTTCTTGTCTCTGAACTCGAACAAGGGAAGAGGTATGAGCAGAAGGCTCTGAAGTAGATAGATGAGCACGAAGGCAGCTGAAAGTGTGATTTCCAGAAGACTTCCTAAAATATACAGATTCTGTTAGTTATTTTGCCACTGTTTGCAAGCATTAAAAATAAACAAAGAAGAGTATTTGTAATGTAGTTGAATCATTAGGCATTAGAGCCTTGTGATCCTCTCTGCCTTTAAAATATGAAAGAATTCAGAATGATATTACCTCTTCCATCTTATGGCCAAAGCCTTCAAAGCGTGTACTTTATTGTCCCTTGGTTTTTTTGTAATAAAGTAGATTTCAGTTAGAATTGATACTGATACAATAACATATTTAAATATGGAATTAAATCGTGTGGAAATGGAAGTAGGCTTTCCAATTTCTTGGCACAATTGTTAAATGCCAGCATATAGTTAAATGTGTTCTTTAGGTGTCCTTTCTGAAGCTGGTGAAACATCTCTATAAAGAGAGAATGTCCCAGATTCTTTACTACCATCTGTCTGTTTTCATCTGTAAAAATCACTCTTTTAAGAATTTCCTTCTTAGATTTGGTGGTTAGACTAGGAAAACTATTTTAAATGTTACTTTGGCAAAGTTGTTTTTTTACAGTCAGTTAACAGTCGTTCGACACTCCATGCTAATCGAAGGTCTTGGCTCATGCTTTGCTGCAGGAACATCCAAGTTGCTGTTGATTATAGTGACACCACAGCTAAGACTTTTCCAGGAGTATGCAGAACGGTGTGCTAATAAAATTGTGCTTCAGAAACTTTAAGGATAATATCTTAGAGCAAGATTTCAAGGGTGTTGTAGCTACTTTTAGTGTGAATTCACTAGAATTTTGTGCATATTCTCTTTATTATTTTATTCCGATTGATTTGATTCAAGAAGGGTATGTACACAGCAAAGGGATGTCTCTTTCTGAGTCTGAGCCCTCCATGCAGCATATTCCCAGATGTGGAATTAAGATGATTCCTGATCTATAAAACAATTAAGGGACCACAATATGCTGGGAAACTCTTTCCAAGCTTGTAAATTCAAAGGTAATTGGCATTTTCTGGCAAAAGGTAAAAGGCATTTTCTGTTGAAAAGATTTGCTTCCATTTTGTAAAAATAATTATTGGGCATCTGATCTGAGCTGTAAGCAAAGACAGAAAAAATCTTAAGAAATTCAGTGGTTTTAAATTATTCTGTAAACTAGGAAAAAAATATAATTATGGATTTGAACACCTACTTCACTATTCACAAGTTTTCTGAATTGCAAATAAGTAACCTCGCCATACTTGTTTGATTTTAATAAAAATATTTTAAGATTCTAATTTTTGTTGTGACTGTAAGGGACAGAATTCAGAAAAGAAAAATGCAGAAAGTGTTTTGCCATCTTAACAGTGTCTTTTAAGCTACCCAGTTAACATCCTAATCACACAGATGCCATAGATGGTTCTCTTTTTTGTATCCTTTAAAGCAGGTTTGTATAGAGTTCACAGCACTCTTCCTAAAATGGTTTGTAGCTGGTGCTCTTGAGGAGCCGGTTGCTTACTGAGCCTTCATCTGCCCCAAAGTGCTTACCCAAATTGAAACGTCTGCCGGTTTTTGGGATAAGTACATACTGTGATATAATCACCTTAATGAATGCAACAGTGAAGAAATGTCTTTTCCTACTGTATTCTGGTGGGACTGGTGAACTTTCTTGTCTTTTGTTCTCAAAATGCCTTAGAAAGGACTTGCCCACTCCTTTGACCTAATACAGAGCAGAGGTTTGCAGGGAACAGCCCTGGGCGCATCCGGGCAGCGGTGGAGCTGGGCTAGAAGAAGGCCCAGTGCCAAGGTAAAAGCCATGCCGAGAGCTGAGTGGAGGCCATGAGAATTCCTGCTCTCTCCTCTAATCTCTGGGCCAGGGCAGCAGTAAGTCCTTTCTAATGCTGATACTGGTGCAACCTTTCTGTCTATCTATAGGGTGTGGATTTGAGTTAATGTAGATCACAAAGTATTCTGTGGTATACTTTTAGATACTGAATGTCAGTTATGTTTGCAGGTAGTGATTGCGGCCTCTGTTGTGACTAGTAACAGGGAAAAAAAGGAATACATAGAGAAAGGCTTTACCATGTCTAAATAAGTATATTAAATCAGAATCCTTGGGCTTCTGAAAATAAGTTGTCTAATGAGAATTCCATCTGAGCAGCTGTGACTGAGGAGGTCAACAGGCATTGCCTAAGAGAATATGGCCCAGCTGGTTAAATCTGGTTGTTGTACTGATTTAAATGGTCAAGTGCTGCTTGTAATCCAGGACCGTCTGTTTGTAAAGGAGAGAGTGAGTGCTTCAGCATAATGTACAGCTGTTTTAATCTCTCTTTAATAATAGTGCTTCAGCCAGTGTCATGTCTTATGTATAATGCCGTGAACATGAGCGCCTCGTTTAGGGCTCAATATATCTTAGGTCACTCTTTGGCATTGCCTGTAGTTTGAAAAAAGATTATCAGCATCCCAAGATTAACAATATTCTTTGACTTCCTGATCTAGTATTCATGTGCTCTTTGTATTAAGGCATGCCTGTGTCTTGATTTTTAAAGATTAGGGAATGAGAGAATTGTAAAAATAAAAGAATGCTATAAATATTTACAGTTAATTTGAGTATGTAAAGACTTTGCTGACATATGTTCTCATAAGGCAGAAGAGGTCAGAAAGGAACAGGTGCCTAATTAAATCAACAGCACTAGACTTTATGGCATCTTGGTGACTTCGATATCGTTATCATCCTACTTTTCTTGTAGGAGGAAGAATGTTTTACTGGTCTTTTTCTCTGCAAGTATCCTCCAGTAAAGCCAAGCGTTGCATGTCTTTGTGATGCTGAGGTAGAGGGTATCTGCTTGTGCACTCAGACTGCCCCACTGCCTGGTCAAGAAGTGCCTTACATGGCTTTTGTGAGAGCTGTTTCCATTGCCTGCCCCACCTGCCTTGTAGGCTGCAACATGGCTTGCAGACAGCTGTGCCCCCGCCTACTTCATCCCGAGCCCGCGTGAGCTGTGAGTAGCGGTGCGTGGTGCAAGAGCGGAGAGCAGAGCCTGGTTCCCTCCTTCCGAGGGGGCCGCCAGCCAGGCAGGGCAGCAGGCGTCAGTGCTCTGGGAATCAGGCCTGTTGGGCCGCGAGTGCTAAGCCCTCCTTGCTTGCAGCCCAGATTACCAAGTCGCTGGTGACCTTGCTAGCGTGTGATGTCACTTTGCTTGTTGAAGGACATTGCTGAGCATGCACAGGGCTAAGGTCTTTGCCTAAGTGCACTAGCATAATGAGCAGCTGTGAAAAGCAGTGTATTCACAAAATTCCCTTCTCTTCTGTGGGATGCACCTGTTTGTAGTCTCTCACTAGAAGTGGCTGTATGAAACTCATAGTGATACATACCTAAAGATTGGTTTTTATATATAGGTATATATAATATATATAATATTCTATATAATATATAGAATATTATATATAATGCTATATATAATATATATTACATTATATATTAAATATATTACATATATTATATTATATTATATTATATTATATTATATTATATTATATTATATTATATTATATTATATTATATTAGATATAAATATATAATATATAATATATAATATAATATATAAATATAATATTATAATATATAAATATAATATTAATCTTTGAAAATCATGTTGCTCACTCTTTTTCCTGCAGTTTTTGTTTCTGTTGTAGGGGAAATAGATTCCTTTGCTCATATAAAGTTTAGGGAGGTTTTATGGATCTTAAACTTTCTAAAAGTTCATTTATTGAAAAGTACAATTAGTTCCTGTGTCTTAATAAACTAAAATCAAGTAATTTGGGTGCATTACTACAAAGAAAGTAGTTACAAAGTCTAGTTCCCTGTTAACTAAAAGAAAATGCACTGTAGTTTCTTTCTGACTTGCACGCTTTTTTTAAATCAAATTTTCATTCTTTAGAGCAGAAATAAATTAAATTAACTAATTTTAATAATATTTATAATCAAAATTATGTTTGGATAGTTAATTTTTTCCAAAACCAGACTCGGTGTGTGTTTTCTAACCATACCATGTCTGGTATTTTTGTTCTGGTATTTTCTTATGTATCCTTCTAGGTATATGAGAATTTATGCACTTTTGATTATTTCCTGTCTTATATCCTTTAAGGCTCTCAGATTACCACTTTATGATTAAATACTATCTCACAATTTTTATATAAGTAGTTGGCACATGTCATCCTCTTTCCGCCATGCTTTCGCATTTATCCTCTGCTTGTCTACACTGCAGTCTTGCCCAGTGCTCTGGGCTCTTCACCGTAGTCTTTTCTCAGCCTTTGCCAGGGTGTCTCGTGCTATATTTGAAAACCTCCCTCAGTTTTCTTTGCTCACAGAACATTGCATCACCCTACTTTTGCTGAGCTTGTATGTCTCTGCAGGTGCTTTCCTTGTTTGCTGCCTTGCCTAATAAACAAATTTCATCTTAGCTTGAATCTTGATGCAGGGAGGGCCTGAAATTCAGGGCTCAGTTTTGAAGATTTGGACATCTCTTCTAGCTGATACTTTTAACCTTAGCTACAGAGAGCCACGTAGACATCTTTACAGCATCTCATCTCTTTCCTTTAATGTGACTGCATCTCCTCATTCCTGACCTTGTAAACTGGGTATTGCTTACTTTGTACTGTGTGGTGGATTGTCTCCACACTGCCATTTTATTGGATTTTCTGCAACATGCTTGTTTAAGTATGTGCTATAAGATCTGCTCTCTTTTTTCTGCTTGGTTGTTTTGGTGACACTGCTATCTCTACGCTATTTGGATGTTTTAGTATGAGCACACTGAATGCATGTAAAGAGGCAGAGCTTTCATTTTGTTCAATGGGCAAAAAATGCGAGCAAGCAAATAGCTATAAAAATACGTAAGACTGCATCAGTTGTGTGATCTTGGCAGCAGATAAATAAATTCAGACTTTTGTTGGTTTCTCCAGCACTGCGACAAATAACAAACAATGTTAAGATCCCACCATGCTCTAAAGTAGTGATGGAAATACAATCTGTGGTGATCATATTAGCAGTGTGGACTGGACCCACATTACTGTCTTCCTAAAGCTGTCAATGTAAATATAGAAGGATGAGAAAAATGTAGGGCTTAACCACGGCCAATCGTGTATGCCATTGTATTTTCAATTTCTGCCGGGTGAACGACTTCCGATTTCTTTGGTGATGAACTTTACTTTTAGTTAGTCTTATTTGCTCTGCTGTTCCTGCTGCTTTGCAACAGGGCTTAAAAGTGCTTTAAGTGCTTGTGACTGGGGTAATGAATGAAAATACCTTTCCAGCCCTGAGAGTATTGCATTAGACTGAAGAGTCACCTTACCTGTAAAAGCACTATTAGAGAGGGGCAGCTGTAAGTAAGGATAACGATTTGTGTCCAGTGCTTATTTACGGAAAATTGTAAATGTATTATTTATTGAGAGCTCTCCAGACAGTGCTTGTCAGAATAAAAATGTCAACTCTAAGCAAAATGTTATAATACATAATAAAAATGCTAGGTACGCACTTTAGAGATACAGCTAATTAGATCTGCTTTTCTTAAAGAAGCGACAGTAAAAATACTCAGGAGCATATACATTTTAAATGCTGATATATTCCTTATTTTCCTATACAGTATTTGGTTTAGATACTGTATCATTAATTAAGAATAATTTTGACAACTTTATTTGGTTGCCATGTGAGAGAGGGAGGTGTTTAGTGCTGGGCTGCAGTGTCTGCTGCACGCTCAGCCCGTCGTGCTCATCGAGCAGTGCGAGCAGCTACTTGGCGCTCACCTGGGGTGGGAATCTGCCCAGGACCCCTCTTCCAGGAGAGAAACCAGCCTCAGGACACAGAGCAAGCAGCTGGGAACACGAGGCCTCAGTTGTGCTCAAATGTTGTGTTAGGGAGAAGAAATCTGCAGGTGGTTCTCATATCTCCAAGGGTGGGGCAACCTGGGTAGCCCGTGCCCGTGTTCAACCCCCTTGCAGTTTGTGCCTGTTGCCTCTTTCCTTCCCTGGCCACCACTGAGCAGCATCTGGCTCCATCTCTTTTTCTCCTCCCGTCACCTTTTACACTTAGCGTGAAGGTCCCGCTGCACCTTCTACAGGTTAAACAGTCCCTGCTTTCTTCCCCTAGTCCTATGGCAGGAGCACCAAGCCTTAACCACCCTCATGGTCCTTCGCTGGACTTGCTGCAGCATCTCTTATACCACAACTGGACACGGCCCTCCAGATGGGGCCTTGCAAGTGTTTGGTTTTAAGGCCTTTATTCCTGGGCTCTAGGACTGATCTGGTACTTTTAAAGCAAGCAGGAGCTTTGTTGTGGGCCTCAGCAGTAGTGTCCTTCAGCTGTTGGAGAGTCCTGCTGATCTGCGTTAGCAAAGATGTATATGGGTTATCCTTGTGTATGTCTTTACACTTCCTAGTGCACCGCTGTTGAGTACAAAGCAAAATCAGGAACAAAACATAATTCTGTATTCTGAGCTGCATGTTTCCATGCTTCATAAGTGTGTTTTGGGTTGTCATGAATACTTTTAATCTCTGTTTGTAATTAGGCATCTTCGTTACGCACTTATTGGCACACTGCTCTCTAAAACAAAGCAAGAGTTAATGGTTATATGTGTCATAGTCTTCCTTTTTCCGTATTTCTTTAGTAACATAAAGGAGATAGTGATACTTATGAAGGAAAGAGTGCAGTAGCCTTTGCTGAGTGCAGTGGTGAAGGCAGGTCCTGTGTAAACATTCAGAGATGACTCCTGTTAACATCCTCAGCCCTGACCTGTGGCACCCATTCTGTTCCAGCCTTGGTCTGCTCTTTCACGTGCGCTGCCAAGTGTGTCAGGCCATGCCAAAATGTCTTGTTCTACAGCATAGCATTTTGGAATGTATCTAATAGCTGTTTTCTTTTATTAATCATAATATATTTTCAGTTTTACTTACTTAGGTGCCCAGAGTTCCTGGGCAGCGTGCCCTGTGTATGAATGTCTGCTTATTTTCGTCTTCCCCTTTATTAACTGTTTTACTTAAGGCTTTGCATAGCTGCTTGCTGTATTTTATGTGAGGCTAAAATGTGCTGCTGTCTGCTCATCACATGATCTGCAGTGAACCTGAAAACCCTGCTGAATACTCCTCTGTCCCTGGTTTGTTTGAAAGTGGTGGAGCACGCAGGCTCTTTCGCCCATCTGGAGATACGGTGAGCGTTGCGGTGCAGGGAGCCCGTGACGGCTCGGGATGGTGGTGGCTCTGCTGGCAATTCCGTGTTCCTCACAACCCCGGCAGCCTGAGCTCCTCTCGCATTTGTAGTTCAGTCATGTGGGTTCAGGGAGAGCATGAGGGCAGGGTTTTGCTCCTTCTGCCCCACCTTCCAACTTACCTGTGGTTTTGCAGAAGTTTAAAATACCTCCAGTTCTCAGGGTAAGTCTTAGCACTCCTTATCATATCTTAAATATGTAATAAGCAGATTACTTTTAAATATTTACAGTGAAACAAAAACTAACATGTCGGGCAGAGGTTTGTTAAAATGTCAAAAGAACTTGCTATAGTGAAAAACAAATATTGAAACAAGTTTATTCTTGAGATGAGTCTATTAATTGCAAGAGAGTCACTGCAGGTATACTTGGCACAAACACTCTGCCCAGATTTTGCATCATAGCTTTAATATATTTTATAGAATTTTGTATGGTGCAGAAGTAATGTTACAGGTCTGGCACACTCATGCCTTGCAAAGTAAAATAAGCTTCCTTCCCTCCAGTTTCTCAGTTTTGCCTGTGGACTGTTTATGTTTTTAGCTGTTTAAATAGGATCGTGGCAGTTCTATTAGTAGGTTTTGTTAGAGCTTGAATTATGCTGGTAATTAATAATTCAGTGGGAGCACTAGTCTCTCCAAGTTGTTTCTGTGATATAATGAGGAGACAACGTATCGTGGCCACTGCCTTCCCCTCGCTGTGTATCAGATAACACAACAGGCTCTGGCCAGACACGTAACCTCAAAAATCAAAGCAATTTGTTAATGAAGCGAGGAGACAATGTAATAAGCATCTCTATTCAGTAGTACCCCCTGCTTTCCCTTCCTCCTTTTAGCAAGAGTAGCTAGTGCTGTATCAACAAATTATATGATGACACTAATTTGGTTGATGAGAATACAAGGAAAAAAAACGGTCTAATTAGAAAACACTGTGTATTAGGTAGCAAAATGTGTGTGATTTTTTATTTCTCACAAAACTGCCACTTGTAACTTTTCATAGTTAAGGAGCTTTCTGCTTCCACCTCCCTGTACATTAAATCATTTAAAAAAAAAACCCAAAAGGAGACTAGAGGTTTTGAAACACAGTGGCCCTGAAGTGATGGGAAAATGGCCAAGGTGTCACAGCTAATTTCTGCCCCTGCTTTATGAGTTCTGCTGTTCCTTATTCCCCTTGTCAGTCTGTGAATCCCTGAGGCTGTACAAACTGGCCTAACATCACTCAACTCTGGGTTTATATCCTCTTTTAATAATGTTGAGTCTATTCTGTCCAACTTTGATTCAGACAACCTGCTTGTCTTGAAAAAGTGATATATTTAATCAGTGGCTCTGTCTCCAGCATAGCTCCCACTGCGTGAGACTAGAGCCAAGGAGTGGAGCAGTGGCCTGTCACTTCTGTTTGAATAGGTAATGCGGAGCCGCTCAGCCGAGGAGACGGGAGCTGGAACTGCTTGTTAGGACACATGATCAAAAGCCACTCTCTGCTTTCTGCCAATCAAGCCTCATGTCGCCTTGTGGGGCAGACATTAAATAGATTTTTCTGCCGTGTGCTGTGGGCACTTTGCCAGTTTGACATGTGAACTGTTACAAAAGATACCAGAGTTTCCACTGCTTGCTGGCTCCTTTTAAATATTACCAAGCCCTGGCTGTTCAAAGTTGAATATTTTAAATAACACATTAGGATAAATATCCACTACTATTAGGCAGCCATCTTCCGGCTCCAAACAATTCCTTGATGTTTTTAAAAACAAACCCCTAATTTGGTGTTGGTCAAAGTCAGACAGACAGACCTTTGGACAAGGCTGTGGCCTGTGGATGTGACAGGCATGAGTGTGGTCTGCGAGGGGCAAGTTGCCTGCACTGCTCCCAGGGCCTTGAGCACTCCTCCTTTTGGGGGCCTGCTGCCATCTTTAGTTAGAGATACTGTGGGCCCAGAGAAGAGCCCCCTTTCATCCTTATGTTTATGTGGAGAGCTGTGAAAATTGGCTGGCTTTGTAAATCAGGGTGAATTTATTTGTTGTGTTGGTTGATTGCTGCGACAAATACGAACATGGTAAATGGGCTCAGTAGTTGTTTCTAGTTAGACTTCTCCTTGGCTTCTCCCTCTTTGTCTGCTACCCCTTGTAGCCACCTCAGCTCTTGTGCCCATGGCAACACTGTGCTGTGGTGCGGGCTAACAAAGATGACATTTAGGCTGTGCCTCCATAATGAATATTCTTTTGTAACTTGCAGGGCTACTAAATTTATGACATTTTTAGAGGCCCCCACTACCTAGATAAATGCTTCTCTTCCTGCACTTGCCTTCTTGGTATCCAGATATTTGCTACTTACTCACTGTTTGCTGTTCCTGATATTATATGTCTTTTTCTCTTTTTTTTTTTAAGAGTAAAACATTTTTCCCCAAGCGTTCCATGGCAGTCTAGTGAAACTCATTTAAACAGGGAGCTGCACATAAACAGCTGCTCCTTCAATAAGCCATTCTTTATAATACCCCTATTACCTTCTAGTGGCTCAAATTCTGATTAGTCAACAGTGCTGATTGCGGCGTGGCATTCCACTGCCCATCTCCCTGCTCAGCTGCTCGCGCCGCCCGCACAACTCGCCTATTGTTCCTCCCCTGTACGTGGGGCTCTGCGTCCGGGAGCGGGGGGAGAAAAGGCAAAAAAAAGGAAAATGTTCATTTCCAGTTAAAAGGAATTCTCGGCAGCTTTGCAACTGCAAAACTGTTTGTGTTCTGCAAAGCCTGCTCACTTTGCAGCTTTGTAATAGGATGAGCAACTTGGGTAGGTTTGCAAGGACAGTCTATAAATACGCCCTAGCTAAAAGCTCTAAAAGAGAACCAAGGTTAGCGATTGTAAAATTTGGAGTGTGGCAGAGCAGGAGAAGATATAGAATGAGATTTGTTTTAAATGCACGGCCTTGGCCTAGCTGTGTGCTTGCAAAAGGCAGTGGGTTCCAAAATCAGTAAGAAGAGAGCTCATTTATCAGAAAGCAGTTCTGAAAAACCTACTCTGGACATTAGGCTGGAGGTTTTGGAAAAGTGTGCAGTGGCAGAAAGAAATGAAAGAGGGAAAATGAGAGGATTAGAGATTGCCCGAGTACTCTGGAGCTCCAGTTGCTGGTCAAAGCAGCAAACAAGGGTTTGTTAAGGCCATTAAAACTTTGCCAACCAGTTTATAGGTAAATAGTGCCGTGGCAAGGAGAACCCCCTCACTGCGACTCCATAGCCCCCCACGGGGTCCTTTGGCACAAGCCCTTCGAATCAAGCCGTCGCGAGCATGAAATGCTGACACACTCAAAATGCAACCCCATTAGAGGCCTTAAATCTGTCATTGTGCTCCGGAGCCTGCGCTCAAAATAGCAAAGCTCTTTTTGTAAATTAAAATCGGTGTGAATGGGAACAGATGTTGACATGCTTTACTTTATCTGCAGGGATCCCCATGAAGGGGGAGCGGGTCAGCGAGGTTAGACGGTAGGAATTACTGCAAACGTGCAAAACCCAGCATCAAATCTAACATAGACATTGCCTTTGGGTGTCTGCAGAGTCCTCCAGCGGTCACTTTGTGTTGCCGAAGAAGCTTGTACGTAAGGAAGGTTGGATGTGCAGTACCTTTAAATACCTTTAATTGCCCTGAGGCTGCTGCCTACCCCCTTTTCCAAGTCCTTCTGCAAGGCGAGCGATCCGTGCTGCCCTCAGCGGGTTGGGGGAGATGCAGACTCCTCGTTGCCCCTTTCCGCCAGCAATGCTGGAGCTTGGAGCAGCTGCCAACAAAGTCGTGCTCCTGCTCACACAGGGTAGCATCTCTAGTGCCTCAACCTTGCATTTTAGCATTTTGATGGACTCTGGCTTTGTATTATAGCCACTAATAACTTATAATAGGTTGTGAAATAAAAAAATAGTTTTATTCTGAAATGTGCCATTTATTAAATGGCTTTGATAGTCAATTTAAATAAATTCTTGCTAAAGATTTTTCCTGATTAAAAAAAAATGTAGCATAGGATGAATTTATTTATAAGAACTGTAATAGTTTCCCTCAATTATATTTTAGATTACCTTGTAATTTTCTAAATCTACATGAACAATAATGATCAATTTTGTCAGTATTATTCACACCTTTTATTAATTTAGCATAGATGAATAAATGTGAATGTTGTGAAGAGTTGATTTGGAATAGATTTTAAATCTGACAGTTAGATTACAGGGTACCTAAGAAAAAATGGCTCTTTCAGTAGGTACCTAGTAATTTAATTCTTGTTTGAAATTATTATAATTTATTACAGTGTGTGGGTCCTAATGAATGTCTACTATTAAATGAAAAGGAGAAATTGAAATTATGAAATTCTTTTAACTTCTATCTTAAAAATCTCTTAAACAATTCAGTAGATATTAATAAGCAATATGCTTTTCTTTCCCTTTTATGTAAGTACAAACAAAAACATTTTTGCCAGTACATAATGATGTTGGAAGAGAACTGCTGGAGAACCTCACACAGAATCAAAGCTGCCTTAAAATATAGTAGAATAATTTTAAGTGATGAAAATTTTTAATTTTATAATTTTATAATTTTATAATTTTAAGTGATGAAATTTTAAGTGATGTTTTCTTGATTGACTCTGTTCTCAAGAATGGTTCAGGAGAACTTGCTGTGAGATCAGCTGGTCCAAGCCCGAGTGAACAAAAGGCTGCGGTGACATTTTCAGGAAGCGAGGGAACTCGTATTGCGAGATATCTTTGCTGAGAGGATGAATCTTAAAATTATATCGGCACCTGATAAACACAAGAGGGTTAGAGGCTCCAGTGGAAATTGTCCTCATAATTACACTATTTACAAGTCAGTAACAGCTGTGGCCATTGGAGTTCACTGCTTTCAAACTGGTTCAAGTGAAAGCAGTATTTGACTCATTTGTTGCGCTTCTACCTCTGCTACACAGAGGGTTTCCATTATTAAAATGGGAGCAAGCATCTCTTGCAAGTCAGAAAGAGGTCTTCCCATGCGGGGGGGTGGCTGCCATTTCCTGCGCCCTTTTTTCCTGGACCAGGCAACGTGGCTACCTGCTTACAGGAGCCAACGTGGTCTGAACTGGAGAATCCTGCTCATGCTGACCTGTTGCTGCCTCATGGCTGGCAGATGGAGCACCGGTTGGATTTCCCAGGGTAAGGAGGCAAAGTGGCGATACCTGCTTGCATCCTTTGGAGTGCATGTGTCTTTTCCTCTGTAAGAGTGTGTTGGATATTATTCCTCCGCATGTTTTTTGAAACATTGCCAAAAGAAGAGAATGAAAAGGGGACTGTAGTGACTGCTACAGCAGTAGCTTTGAGGTGTAGAGGGCATTTGGGATTTCAGTAATTTTTGCATGTTCAGCAAGTAAATGTTTCCAAGACAAAGAGTGCATGTCAATAGTAGCCGAGATATCTCTGTGAACTTTGCTGTCTAGGTGATAGCATCCGTTTCAAACCATTGGGTGAAAACAGGAGCCTGAACAGAATTTGTTCTTTTCAAACTTCTAAAAATAGTGGAACCATTCTCAGCAGTTAGGAGTTTTTATGTTCTTACTGTTCTTCACTATAACCAATTCCAACAACTCTATTTAATGCTGTTACATTAAGAAAAATGGGAGCATGTGAAAACACGAGATGAAGTTTCTTTAATAACAAATATTTCAAAATATAAATTGGACCTAATATTAATGTGATTTTTTTTCAGAATTTCTTAGACAAGTTTTAGTTATGCAGGTTGTTTATCAACATTTATTTTCAGTAAAATATGTAAGTAATATTGAATTGAATAATTTATTTTTTTGAACTTGTGTATTTTGGTTCTTGTTTGAACCTTAAATGAATGTAGAAATCTGAATGAGATGAGATTAAAAGGTTTAAATGGCTTTAAAATTATATTTGCCTTAGTGCAATCTGTCAGTGTAAATACTAATCTGCTTTTTTGGTTGGGATTGCATGGTGAAAAAACATGCAGAGTGGGTTAAAATAACCCCAAATATTTTCAGTATGAAGCTTGTTTATTCCCTTCTTAATCAGGCAGAGTTCTCCAGGAAAAGTTGAGCTCAGTGTTTCAATATTAGCCGTACTCCTTAGAAATGACCTTGTGGGGTAGAGAAGCATGGCACAGTGGCACTTTCCAGCTGTACACATGGTATCCGTCGGGGTACAATCATGCTCAGTCCCAGCACCGCAGGCTTGGACATATGTTGAGTTTTATTTCTTTCTTCTGACATTAATCCTATTCACCAGCTGTTCTGCCAGCTGCCATTCTTCAGCTTGGAGATTACATTTTGGGGGATACCAACAATTGCCGAGTTGACCAGTGTTCTCCCCACTTACTTTAAAAATTATCAGAGTTTGGGGTTAGCATTACTCAGGCTTTTTTACTGCCTGTGTCCTTAACTGTCTTTGAATTTGAGATGTGATTTATGATCACTTTGACTATACTGCAGAAAAACCCTCAGAAGAGCTCTGATTTCCCCCGTACTGGTAAATCTGTGTTCACAGGGAGGAAAAAAAAAAAAGAAGGTTTTCAGTTAACAGTCTGAAAGCTGTAATTAATGCTACATGCACTATTATGTAAACAGCATTAATTAGGGACAAATTCTTCTGATAAAAATCATATTTTAGTCAAAGAATGTCTTAATTTTTCATTTTTACAAGTATCTATTTTAAGAAGTTGCTTTTTTTTTCAGGAAACAGTTTCACTAATCTAGTTTGAACAGACTGTTAAATCTCTGTTACACTCATAATATATACTAATAAGTCGTATAGATTTCTCAGTTCATATTCCAGATGATCTGTCTATAAGCAGGATGTTAAACATCTGTATTTTAAGCCTTCTGGGACTAACAAATGCATTAATGCTGGAAAGAAATGTGGCCTGAACAATAAGGTTACAGACCATGTGCTAAAGGAACAACCCCGGTATCATCAACTCAGCACATACAGTGCACTGTGCCTCAGCTGTAGTACAGCAATAAAAGAACAATGAGGGTCTTAAACTGTACGCATTTATAGTACGTATTTATCACATTCATATCAGCAAAGACACAGAATCCCATGTTCAACATAATTATTTCATGCAGTAATTTAAAGATCTTTGTTACACATCCCTCACAATTGAGCAAAATTACCTATTAGCTGTGTAAGGTTAAACTAAACTATAATGGTATATATTTATTACAGAGGTATTCAATTAATAACACATATTTTGCATTTTGTTGCACTGCCAGTGATTACATTCAGCTCATTCAAAGCAGGCATTGGAAACATGCAACTTGGATCACCCTTTAAAGAAGCAGCAGCTCACTAGAAAAAAGCCCTGCCACTTTGATTCCTTTTCCCTGTTCTCTTTTGCAGACTTCATAGGATGTTCATTTAATACAGGTCTAGAATTAAAGTATAAATACTTAACACGCAAAATACATTTTAGATAGTTACTCCTGACTTCCATCAGAGTCGAGCAAAGTTTTGGGGGGAGAGGAGGAGAGGGATGTTAGGCAATAGGAACGAGATGGAGCTGATGTTCCAGACTCGCTAGTAGTGAACCCCTTTACTAAATATGGCCAGTCTATTTATAGAAATATTCATATTTTCATTGGTGGCCAAAGCACTGCTTATAGGAAAACCTACAGGTGACTAATAGGAGTTGCTCACTAAGTGGAATAATGAATAGTATTAGGTGTCAATTAAATCAAGCTTCCCCGAGGTGCAGGTGCTCCACAATGTACTGACACATTTCAAGTAGCAGCGCCACTTCACCCATGCATATGAACAAGCACATTTGCATATTAAAAAGCTGAAAATTATTTAACTGAAGCAAAAGTCTTTTAGAGATGATGGAGGTTATTAAAACTGTTGACAAGAAAGAAGGTAATTGCCTGAAAATGAGAGATGACATTCTGCTATACACAGGGAACGTTGTTTTTGTTGTATTGTGCAGCAGTGCCTGGGTGTATAACCTATTACATTGAGATTGCTCCTATGCAATTAGACCCTTTTTGTCCTCACTTCAATAAGGCTATGATTATGAAGGATTGAAGAACACTTGGCATATTGAATGTCTGTTGTTTTTATAACTTCGTCAAAAATGACAAAACACGTTTTGTGTCCTGTTTTTTCTTTGTAGGCTTATTGATTCTGTGATTATAATATTCATAAAAGACAATGTGTTCATGGTTGAACACTCTGTCATTTATACAGGTTCCATTTTTTTTTATTTTTCAGCATAGTACTTGTTTGAATGCTAAGGTGTTAGTTAGAAAGATGGGCATATAGAAAGTAAAAAGATGAATAGGTGAGAAATGGAGCACTCTAATAATGCCAAATATTTCTATTAAAAGGGAAATAAAAAGCCCATGCATTTCAGAAGCAATTGCTCAGAAATGCCCTCCAACTTGGAGGGAATTTACTTTCCATCTCACTGCAGTGATTGTTTTCCTGCCTGTTTCCTTTGTCCTGCCTTTCCCAGAGAGACTTGCAAGAAATTGTGCCAATTGCACCTTGCAAGTGGCATGAAGAACCGTTTTTTTTGTAAGCCACAAAAGAGAAACTTCATTGAGCTCCCATCGTTCTCCAGAGAGGAAAACAATGGTGCTTCCTTTTAGGTCGCACTCTGAGAAAAGGGTGCCTGGCAGGCAATACTGTTTAATGCCTACCACCTAAATGGTCATTTGTGGTGGGATTTGCGAAACTGCCTAAGAGATTTGGATGCCCAGTTCCCATTAAAGTTAATGAGAATTGGCAGTATCCAAATTCCCTCTGGAGCTTGGAAAATGTCAACCAGCCTTTCAGTGTTTGTGATCATGCTGTATGTTAAGAGAATGTTTCCTACAGCTCTGTTTTTCTTGGAGTTTCTATTATGTTCCAGCAATTGGCTGAGGATCTGAAGAGATTGCAGGGACTTCCTTTGAGTTTGGGCAAAGGTGTGAACCTTTCTCCTTCAGCTACCTTGTCTGTAAACTGGAGGCTGTCACGCCTATCTCATTTTGGTGTCTTTTGAATGAATTTGTGTATATGAGAGCAGATTTGTAGTTGCTAAGAGTCAGGTTCTGTGGACTTGTGGTTTCCTAGTCTGTTTGAGGTGTGGGAGACTCCAGTCTGTCTAAAACAGTTTTAAGCGCAGTGAACCACAAAACATTGTGATTATATAAATTATTTATGGTATAATTGATGTACTCAAATACGTAATGAGTCATGAAGATAGATGATCCAAACTTAAGTAAAAATGTGTCATCTATTAGTATTAAGTATCTTGTCAAGAACCCACGATTTCTTTCAAGTTGTGGCTTTTTCATATCTGATTGCATTTTAATATTTTTGATCTTTTTATTTGTTTGTTTGTTTTTTGAGATGTGTGGCTTCCGCATGCTGTGTACTTTCAGATGACCTGTTCATGAAACTGGTTGTTACTTTCATCTCTGAGACACTAAAATGATCTGGTTTCTTAAAATTACATAGGATACTATTTTAAATAGTAAAATTCACAATTTATGGGATCTAGCTTGCAGTGCTTGCTTAGATAATACACTGTTGTGTTCCAAATGTAACAAACTGTCATATTAAAGAAGCTGGTTGGACTTCCTATTACTTTGAGATACCATCGCTGGACCGTATATTCAGATGGTATCAGTGCTAAACATCTCTGGTTTAGGTACTTAAAAAATAACATTAAAAAACATCTTTTGCATTTTCAATGCTGAGAATTGTGGGGACACTTGGTACACATAGTTCCCATCTCTTTGATGATTGAAAGAGAGTTGAACTTTCTGGAAAATCTAACTACTTGGTTCTTGATAAATGAAAGAAAAACAGGAGCTTAGTGGCTGTGGCATAGTTCGGCTCTAGTAACCTGTTCTGTATGATGCACGGTACGTATGTCTGTACTCGGCATATTTGTTGTTTCATTATCTTGACACCTGATAATCTTTACAAACAAAATAGCAATTTGACAAAAATACTGATGTGTTTGCTCTGAGGGAGTGCACCACTTATTAACTGTGAAGGACATCTGTGGAATGATAAAATAAGCTGTAACGTCAAGCACAGTAGCTCACATATTCTGCTCTAATATACTGTTGGAAGGTTTGTTAGCCAGGAGAAAGAATAGATGACTGTTATGGGCCAAGAAATATCATTTGATATGTCTTGCGCAGAAACCATTATGGAAGTCTTTTTAAACTAAACATAAGCTCATAGATTTTAGTAGAAAATAAATCAGTTTGCATGCTATTGGATATTAATGTTTCTAAAATAAATCTTGTTTTAGCCAACAAACATTTGGCTTCAACCAAAAGACAGTCAGAGAATGTTCTTTATGCCATTAGTGAAACAGAGCATATGTTTCTGCTTTAACATTTGCTGACATTAAGTATACTGATTTACTGGTTTGAAACTAGTAGTTGAGCTGCTAGGATCCATTTAATTTGTCTTAAGAATTGAATTTAAATTTTCTACTGCACTTCTAAATCACATATTAAAAAGTAATACCATTTTTTACATCATGGAAAGAATAAGGAGTATTATTATACAGGATCTTTCTCTTGCAAGGCTGGCTGTCTCCTGTGCTCCGCGACATGGAAAAGATGAGAGTTGGAGCTGCTCTCTGGCAGAACTGTCTCTTGGCGGCAAGTAGGGAAAGAAAAATTACATTAAACCCAAGCTCACAGAGCCCCCTGTCTAGGATCAGAGCTGTGGTCTTTTTGAAGTGAGTAGCCAAGTGGAGCTTGCTGAACAACTCAAGCTTGCTCCTGGTTATTCTACCATTACCTGCAATTACAGAAAATGATTCAGAAGTTCAAGAGATCCCTACTTGACTAAGGTTTCTAATGTATGTCCCAGTCACCCACATTGCTGGTGTCTCCTTAGTAGCTTTTGTCCAGCATCCCAGACTTCCCTCAAAGGTGGTACAGCATAGGTTTTGTGGTGATGACCTCTGAAGGCCCCTCTTGGGTAAATTGAGAAAGGGTTAATGCTGCGGGAGGAGGAGGTTGGCTCACCCTGAGGGGACCCTGACTTCCAAAAGCATATATGCAGCTAGTGACTCCTGAAGCGCTTTGTCTGAAAGGAATTAGGCAGCAGTGCTTCCTCCTCATGGAGGGGGTATTCAGCTCCTGGAGTCTTGACTTCATCGATCTCTGTGCTGCGAACACACTTTCCAGTGACCAAAACTATCAATTGTGGTTACTTGTTCTGGATGCCTAACTAGAAACATACTGGGATGATTTTTCAGATATGTGCCGTACTTATAGCTTCAGCAGAAGACTTTCAAGGCTACTGGTCCCAGCAGCTCTGCAAATGAGATGTAATTTGACACAAGCTTTGTACACAAATCCCCTGACTGTTTTTAAATACTGCAATCATGTATGTATCTGTATCTAGCAGTAAACAGACACATGTGTATATAAGTTTCGTAAGCATTCAATGTACATAAAATGCATGAATTCTATGTATTATTCCAATTCATCTGGGCAGTAAAACCCAGCTGTCATTAAGCAACACTTTTCCTCTTTCAAATGACAGTTATGAAATGGCTTGCCAGTCATTCTTTCAAAGACCCAGACCTCATTTATTGAGATGCTCAGAAGCATCTGTTGATTTTGCTGTGTCTCTATTATGCCAAGCTGGAGGTGCTGTTGATAGTGCCTTCGGAACAACCTTCCACTTTAACGGGGATCATGTTCTCTTTATTAGCATAAAAAAAGAGAAATATTTATCTTTTGAATCGGGTAAACCCTTCTTTAGTTCTCTCTAACTGTTTCTAGAGCCACAGTGCTCAATAAACTGTCTTTCTTTTCTGGTATTTGGAGGTAGTTTCCTGTCTGGTAACAGTAAATCAGACAAACAAAAATCTATACATTTTTCAGGGAAAGAATACACTTAATTCTGCCTGTATTTATGAAGGCCAAATGTATTTTTTCTTTCTTTCTGCTTTTATCTTTAATCTAGTTTAAGAGTGGAATGGTTGAAAGCTTTTTTACTGTTACATTATCATAGGGATAATGTTGAGAGTTTCATTAACAGAAAGGCTTATGTGTCAGAGAAATAAAGACACCCTAACTGTTTTTTAACTATCTAAGTCCCAATTACACAAATGGCAATTAGGCACTTAAATCTTATTTAAATATCTGAATAACTTTGAGGATTTGAGCTAATAGATCTTTATTTCTGACATGTTTTTGACATGAAAAGGAGAATTAAGGAGGGTAGTATTAGAAAGAAGTAGCACAATATCTAGTGGACTGATCCTTAGGTTTGCCTGCCTGTCTCTACACAGCATTTGTAAATGCCGCTGTTAAATGTTTTAAAAAATAACCTCAATCCCTCTTACCAAATCTTGACATTTCAGAAATCCCATTGCACATCTGGTTTCTCCAAAATGTGAGCTAAAATGAGAGCAAAATATTTCTTGAATGGTACATTCTCTTTTGATATGAATCAGGAAAGTTTTATCCTGATTTAAAGAACAGTTGCTTTTTGTACCTTATTTTGCTGTATGACTCAAAGCAATATGATTTTTGTGTTATGTCCATGGACAAATCTGACCTCCCTTAAATAGATCCCTTTGAAGTTTGAATACTTGCTGGAAGAAATGGCTAGATCCAGATTCTGATCTGTTTTTTTTTCATGTGGACATTGCATAAAACCTAAGAGAGGACTTGGTGAGGAAGGTCTTTTTCTTGGTCCTATCAGGTAATGATAATAACTGAAATGAAATGCTGAGCCCTACTTGGAATAATTAATTATTACATTCTCCAGGCAGGATTATTTGGGGCAGCTCTTTTCTGTCACATGTAATCACTTAATACTCATTATGAAATTATGGTGAGGATGAGCTTAATAACTTTGCATTGTTGTGTTTTCAGATCAGTTATCTCTATTACACAATGTTATTTCTGAAGTCCTTTTTTAAAAAATTGTGGTTTGCCAAATTTTCCTGTTTATGAACTGTTCAGAGATAATTGAAATTGCCTGTTTCTCACATGTATTCTATTCATGCCATCTGTTACCTGAGATTTAGTTTGGATACTTGCCATGCAGTTGTAAAGTGCTTTTCAATTTTACTTATTTCTTATTGACCATATGCTCTGCTTATATGTGTCTGTGTTAGTATCCTATATATACATACATATAAAAAGAGAAAGCATCCATCTAAATATTTTGATGTACTCCATTTGCGACAGATTACCTATTATCAACGTATCAAAACCAAAATTAATTTCGTTCAGATTTAGTGAGATTGGTCTTCATTCACACTAGAGATTGAGAGTTACGGAATATGGCGTGATTTTGAAAAAACAAACACTGTCAAATCCATTTTAAAATATTAAAAAATAAAAAAAGTTTTATTGAGGAAAAGGATGTGGTTCTGCTTAAACTTGTTTAGATTGCCACCTTGCAAAAGCAGTTCTGCAAAAATGTTCTGCAGTAGCCATGTGAGATAAATGGAACAGTCTTCTTTATGTCTGAGAAGCTGAGGTGTGTCGGGATCAAGGGGCTGATCTTTCCATCAGTGATGTTTCTCCTGCAGTGGCCTGGCTGGACTAGTCCAGTTTCATAGTGCATCTGTGGCCTTCAGGAGCAGAGTGGGCATAGAAGAGCACTCACTGCCCTTTCCTCACGTTTGCACTAGTTTTACAGCATTCAGAGACTCCCACTTGTCATAGTCCAGGAATATTTAAATTTTCCATAATAGCAGTCTGAACACTGTAGGATGAACAACAATGAGGTGTGGATAGAGGCACGCAGCACGAGTTGATTTGCTATGGTATGTATCTTCCTTTTTGCAGAGATATGGTATAATTTCCTCCTGACTCTGTCACTCAGGAGTAATACTCTATTTACTCTTGGAAATAAACTTTGTAGCTGGTCAGTTATCATATATTCTTTCAGGTTGTTTCAGAAATGTACATGCATGTATGTGGGTATGCATTTTACCTGTAGGGTGATTCTGCCTGCGCCAGTGACTGAACAAAATGCCCAGGGGCAGTGTTTGCCAGGGTACACTGCGGCTGCTCATGCTGCTTCTGTGTGCGCTCTGCAAAGGGGCTCAGAGAGGAGGGACATGGTTTCTCACTCCAGGCGTGTGGGAAGGTCTGGCTGGTCAAAGAGGTGCCCTGGGCCTCCTCCACAGGCAAACTCATGGAGGCAGAGCTGCCCTGAGAAATGCATGGCGCTCTTGTGACTACCTGGCTAATCCCAAAAGGCCACGGTGTGCATTGCAGGCAGTGCGTTAGCACTGCTGCTCCTGAATTGGCATCCCTCTCTAGGGGAGCACGGAAATGAGAGGCAGTGGCAGGAGAGGGTTGAAGCTTCTTACCCTAGTTTTTCCTTCAAATAATGTTGTGCCTCCTTCATGCCCATTCTGTGCTTCTGAAGCCCCATTTAAAGCAGTACTTAATTTCTGGAAAGCCATTTGATTCTCCACAGAATTCCCAACACAGCTTCCGAGAGGAGTATCTTGCCTGCTGAGGACTTTCTTGCCTGAGCCTTGGAGGGCCATCCGCAGCCCTCAGGGTGGCCAGAGGTAAATCTGGCCCAGGCCCAGGGAACTGCCAGAGGAGCTTTCCCAAACTGAACATGGCTTTTAAGAGACACTGGAGGAAGGAGGAAAAGGGGAAATGAATATTGTCCCTAGAGGAATATTGTCCCTAGTCCATACTGAGCTAGAGGTGGGAGTTGCAGAGAGGCCACAGCAGGTGATCCTTGTGATGTGTTGTATCATGGGGCTCCTCAGCTCCCCACAACCCACACGTGGCCTGTGAGGATCACTCTCCTTTCGTATTTATTGCTGGCCTTTAGCTGGAAGCGACCTGATGAGCAGGGCGTCTCGAAGATAAGTGCCCTTCCTTTTTTTCCAAGCTTGGGGCTTGCTGCCCTTGCTTGAGGTGCCAAACGCGGCAGGGGTTATGTGGCCCCATGGGAGTGCAGGCCCCGCCAGCTGTGCTGGCCACCCGCTGCTGTGCAAGGGTGCAACCCTGGCGGGCAGCTCCCGGTGAGACCTGGTGGATGGATGGCTCTGATGCGTGCTCCAGGGAAAACCACGCGCTACGAAGTGAAAGAGCGGCATACGGTTCCCATAAAGCGAGTCTTAAGAAAGCCCCTAGCATCTATTTTTTGCTGGAGTAACCAATTTGGGTCCCCTTTTCTGTCAGACCTCCTCTGGTTTTGATAAACAAGGGCCAAACCAAAGTTTATGTGGGCAAAATTAGCTTTGGCCTCATTTGGCTTGAGAAATGCTTTATTTGCAATTTCAGTCAAACTGACATCACCATTGTAGAGATATACATAGGCATACAGACAGAGAAATGCTTAAACATATACACATGACTGAGCAGTAGCCAGCAAGTTCATCAAAGAAACTTCATTGAGCAAAAAACCACTTTTCTGTCAGGGGTATAATTCAGTCATCAGTGGGCCTGCATAGCTCATGTTCGTGTTAATGGGACTGTGAGCCGCACAGCAAAGAAAGAGCATGCCCACAGATTTGCCTTGTAAATGATCCCCATCTTTACTAGATTAAGCCAGATTTGAACAATGCAGCCCTGAGCAGCAAGGCGCAGCCCCGCTCCGTGCAGGGGCACCTGGTGCCTGTCCTGGCAGGTTGTCACCGGAGGGGCTCTGTGTCGGCTGGCTCAGTGTGGCTTCCCAAGGCAGGGACTGGAGCTCCTCACTCACAGGAATTGAATCATTTGGGAGAGCCTTATGGGTTACGTTGCCTGCTACAGTGGTGAAGTGCAACCAAAACACCTGTGAAACAACAGGAATTTGGTTCTTACATTGAGGCCTGACATATAATCAAGGAACAGGAGGTTGCAAAGGCTGTATTTAGAAAAACCTATTTTTTTCTTTGATTTGAATGAACATAAGAATGTGTATCTAACAATGTTGGTTACAGGTATGTTTTTGGATGCAGAATCAGTGGTTTACAAGTTCTGATCCAGCATGGCAATTTCTGTGTGACTTTGCAGTATACAATTCTTGTGCTTTTCTTGTGTGTTTTTTTTGCAATATTTGTTCTCTAATCATTTGCTATTGTTTAATAAAGTAGAGCTTGATACAGTAGAATCTCTGTTGTCATGCATCTTGTGAAAAATTACTCCATTAGTGCAAAAACAGTGGTAAAAAATCCAAATGAATGGGAATGGTTTCCATTATGTTATGGCTGTCTCTACAAGGAAAAGGACTGGGGTGATTTCCATTCCTCATCCAGTGTCTTGGGATTCTTTGCGTGTGGTCTGAGGTACTGAGGAGGTCCAAATAATGTCTGGGGTATGTTATTGTCTTTGTACCAAAGTTCCAATATATGCTACTGGTTCTAAGATAACAGACCCTTTAGAGAATTATATTTTGCTGAAACTTTTGGGCAGCACTGGTTTATATCTAATTATGGGATAGTTCACTTAAAAGACCTGCCGTTCGTAAAATTCAAGGCCTTCTCTCAACTGTGCTTAGCTATCTAAACGTGGCAATGATCTAATTGTGGACCTTAAAAAAATCTCCTGGCGAGTCGAGTGTGCAGCGAATGTGCCAGCAGCTGCGTGACCTGAGGCCACCTGTTTGCCTGGGGGAAAGCTTGGCCTTGGCCTTCTGCCTTACGCCCTTTTCCCAGGCAGAGATGCGTTGGCCAGAGACCACTGGCTTGAGCTGAGCGCTCACAGAGGGAGAGATTCACTCTGGTTGAGCTTGGAAGTTGCAAGATACATGAAACCTTGGAAGAACAAAGGAACAAAGTGAAGGAAACTGCTGCCTGTGAGGCAGGCCCCTCTGAGTGCTTAACTAAGGTGCTTCCCTATGACTTCTTTCCCAAGCCTTCTGTGAGGATGTCATTATAGGTGCTGGGGCAGGGGAGTTAGCCAAGGCAAACAAGAGTCTTGGTCTGGGGGAGGCCCCAGTCAAGTCTTGTGATGAAGCAGAGCAGGTGAACACATGTGAGGAGGGGAGAGACAGCCCCGCTTACAATGCTGGTGGCATGTGTGCTCCGCAAGCAGCCACCTGCCCCACCATCCATAAGGTGCTGTAAATTATACATTGCCCATAAATAAGCGTTTAAAAAAAGCCTAAGGAACGAGAGCTGTGTAACTCGCAGTGGCTTGAGACCTTGCTTTCCTCTGCAGAAAGCTCTCACATTTATATTAATAGTGTGAGAGTGCAAATATGGGAGCAGGTCTTAGGCAGGTTTGTGGCCTGGCGATTAGGAACATGATTAGTTGACAGGAGGACTCTTTGGCTGTCTGCGTATGAGGAGGTCTGAGAGCAGTGTCAAGATAAAAATCCCGTTAATACAATTCCTGCTTGTGGAGTGAAGACAAGGAAAATGCAACAAAAGGATAAGAGATTAATCTCAACTTTAATTTGTGTAAACACAAATTAGATGGACCAGACATTTCTATTAGCTCGTGGAGAATCTGGCAGCAGCCCAAACTTTTGCTTTGGGTTCAAAAATAAGCTGTAACTGTTCTGCCTTGTCCCCGCGTGTGGAAGCAGTGTAGCCATGCTACATCGTATGCATGGAGTCCATACATACAGCTGCACACAAAGGACCTGACCTTAGAAACCAGGCATTGGGATTAGGCAGGATACCCCGAAAGGTGGGTGGTATAGCATACAGGTCAGAAATGTGCGAATCTTCCATGTCAGAACCCACAATTGAGCAACCTTCCACGTAGGAGTTATTTAGATAGGAGGGAACTCTCCGCTGGCCCAGAATCTGAGAAAAATCGTTGCAAACAACTGAGTCTCTGTTAGATTGTGTTTTGCAGTTGTTTAAAGAGTATATCATAAAACAGCATTAATTTCCCCCGTTTCAAAGTACCTGTGGAGAATTTCAGCCGTGCTTAAATTTTCTTGGGAGTTATGCAGCTAAAACTCAGCTCATTAATTTCAGCTGTTATAACTAGACAGTCTGGATTAAATCAACAAGAGCAAGGAGACTAAATGTTTAAGACAGAAATCCTGTAAATTATCTTTGTTACCTGCAATATCATGTTTAGTGAGGGCTGGGACTTAGCTCTCTAGAGCCCGATTGCCTATTTCTTGCTTGTAGTGAGGAAGCTTCTGGAAAAGAAAGGTCATTTGTTAGCAAACTAGGAAATACAGAACCGCCCAAAATAGACAGCAGGAGCTCGCAGTGGTGTTCTTCCTCAGGAGCTGGGAAGATTTAATTGCACTGAGTATTTATTTACCTTCTTGGATAGCACATTTAGGGATGAGGACTCCCTAAATATTATTAACTGCATTCTCGGACCAAAAGACCCCCGTTTTCTTATGTTATGAAATTTGTTGTATTACTATGCTACATATTTTAAGATGATTTTTATGGTGATATTTGTGCATCAGCTTTGAGGGCAAGAGCTGTTCTCTGCATAGCAGCACTCAGTGAGGGACACAGATCAGATACTTAAGGGTTTTTAAATGAAGACAATTTTTGTTTGCATATGACTAATGGTATGGCTTTCACTTACATGAATAAATACTGTTATTAACTGTGTAATTTACCTCCCCAGCATTCTGTTTTGTTCAGTTCACTAACCAGGTGCCCTTCAATGAATGTGAAATTTTCCAGGATTTTGTTGTATCCTCACTGGTCAGCTGGGAGCTCAGTGTCTAGTTAGTGCTATTATTGAAGGTAAACTCTGCAGATGTAGATATTACACAAGAGCTTTTCCAGCATATTCTATAAATGCTCTAGTAACATAAGTTAGCTCTCAAAGACTTTGTAAAGGGCCAAGAAGGCTGATCTGTATTTTCACTGTAAAGATATAGGACTGAGATGCAATATAATTTCAAAAATATATTTGATTTATTGGTTGTCCTTTTTGAGGTGTTCAGGTCCACATCTTTTTTCTCCAGAGGACTTAATTTTGCATAGCAGTTTGTATATAGCCATAGATATTGCAGTCTCAATGTTTACACCGGTTTGAGCTGCAGCTGTGAATGCTCAGCAATTGCTCGAACGCAACCCCAAGTTTTTAAAATTGAGCTCCCAGAAAACAAAGTGCCACAACGGCAAAACCTTCATTTCTGCTTTTGCAGGCCCCCACTCCCTCATTTGTGTCATTTCTCCCGACTTCTGCAATGAAACATGGTCACTGATCCTACGACGACAGCCTTATTTGCTCCACACTAGCAGTTTATGCTTTTGTCTGGTGTTGTCCTCTATGCTGAATGCAGCAAGAATCCTATTAAAAATATGCACATTATTTTTAATTTTTTTTAAAGTTAAAAAATGTACCATAATGCTTATACAGACGGATGAATTAAGATTGTCTGATTAACTTCAGTTCTTGCATTTGCGTAGCTTTTTCAGTACTTGATTTTACAAAATTGATCATACTTTTTTTACAAGAAAAAACAAAGGATAGCTATTTTTCAGTTCCATATATATGGAGAATTTAAAATACATGGAGAATTTAAAATATATGGAGAAATATATGGAGAATAATTATATTAAAATATGGAGAATTTAAAATATAAATTCTCCATATATATGGAGAATTTAAAAGATATTTTTCTAGAGGATGTTGTTGTATTCCTTTCTTAAATATTTTCACAGATTTCTAACAAACCAGTTGTTATTTCTGAAGTGTATATCCATGGCAAGGAGCTTGGTGCTTGTAAGATTTGTAAACTTATAAAGCTCTGTTTGCTGGAGTTCTTTGTCTTGTTTTATATTTCAACAATAATATGTTTAAGTGAAAATTTTATTAGTACCAAGGAGGCAGAAGAACTGCTTTTTGCTGGTACATTTTAGTGTCCCAGAAAAGACTCTGCCACAGAGACCTTCAGAAATGGTAAATAGAGAGGAGATTCTAGCTATTGTTTTCATTCCTTTGCATTCTTGTTTGAAGTCATTTCAAATCAAGAGCATATTATTTTGCTTTCTTTGTATTATATTTTTACATACAAAAACCCATAAGGATTTATCATGAAAAATTCTTTTTGTTATACAATTGTTTTAATTTCAGAATATTTTATGTAAGAGCTGAGTTAAGATTTTTATACGCAATATTAAGAAGCCTTCAAATCCTTAAACAGATGTTTATTACTGCATTATTAGGGTAATGAGTAGAACATGATGTGGGGGAACAAAATAGAGGCCTTTTGAATCATCCACATTTTGTTCGTAAATCATCTGGTGTCACAGAATTTCCGAGGAACGTTAATCAGTTTAATAGAAACTCCATTCTTGAGCCTTCTGGGAAGTTCCCTCCACATTCTGCTGCCAACCAAGCCCATATGAGGGAGCACATGCCTGTGTTTTTGATAACCTTTAGGTTAAGTCAGTCTACTTCCCCAAAGCTTGTACTAGCATTTACATGCTCATTTTACAAAATTTCTAGTGGTTTAGAAGGCCAGATTCTACATGGCTACATGGAAATGATACGGAGACCTAGATATTCACTTAAAACCCAACTGCTGTGTTGTCTGCACCAAATTTGGTGGCGAGTTTGATGAATTTTACTGTAAGTGTCCCTTTGAGTACTGCATATTCCGTAAGAGGCAAGCGTTGACTTTATAACACAGTATGTGGATGCTGTTGGCTGGCATTTCACTTGATTGGAGTATGGGTGGTGGTGTAGGTGTCTATATGTGCTGCCATAATGTTTGTCCCATTGAGGGGCTCCTCTGCCTGCTTCAGCCTGACGGAGAGGCCGGGAGAGCCATCCAAGCTCAGGACAGCGGGAGACACAGCCGCATCTCTTCCATAGAGCAGCTGAGCTGCTCACGGAGGTCCTGGGAATTGTTTCACAGTGTGGAACAAGGAAACTCGGTTTCTCCATTGCATTCGCCACAGTTGATCTGAGGGGTAAAGAGCAGAGGGTCACTTCAGCCCTCACGTGCTTGTGGAGAGTGGATGTTGTAGAGGAAGGGCAGCTGTTCAGAGGTAGCACAGGGCTATAGCAAGGAGTGGTCGTATGAGATTAAGAGGTAAAATAAGATTACTGTATAAGATTAAGATAATTAGGCCATATATTGGGAGAAATTTCAGCTCTGTTAGGGGGGTAAAAGTCACCTTTCATGGAGCTGTGCTGTGGATCTTAGAAAAGTCACTCAGAGAAGAAGAATCTTGCACTAAGGATGGGCAGTAAAGTACAATGAGAAAGCAAAGAAAAATAATAAAGATCTGAAGACCTGCTTCCATTAGCACAATTTCTCCCAGCAGAAAATAACAAATGCAGATCCTATTGATTTTGTTATTTTGCTAATAAATACATAATTGGAGACAGTAAAATAAGCATATCACTTTCTCTTAACGTGCCATTTTATGCTTGGGGATTGCAAGCAAATTGCACACCTCTTTTCCTAACTACTCATGATTACTGTTGTATAAAGTCGGAGACTGTCTGTTATCAATATTATACGTTCACTTAGGAAGTAAATAGAGGTGCACATACTTAAGGAAAAGGTGATTGCATATAATGTACTGTATATAGTCATTGTAATGCAAAGGAGGCAATGATATATACTGCGAAGAATACAGCCAATCTAAAAGGAAAATATGCCTCATAATGGAAAGGAAACTTTAAGTGGAAGAATGAAACGTACACGTAATTTTGACAGCCTTAAAAGATATTTCTTTTCTGCTAATATGCCAAAACATTGCATCCAAGCGATTACACTGACATTTCAGAGAGCTCCTTTTGACATACACAGTGTATCGTCTAGTGCAGTCTTCAGAAATTAACATTTTCCTGGAGTAATCATATACAATTAAGTGACCAAATAGTTCTGAGGCAATACAACTGTATTGCACAGGAACTAAATATATTTCTTCACACTGATCCTGCATGTTTTACTTGAGCAGTCATTAGCATGTTTATAATGGTTCTAATTTAGCACAACATTTTCTGAATTTTATCCTTGAGTCATTTACAAATTGTTCATATTGAGTAAACAAAGGAAACAGATTGCATTTTATACTTAGTAATTTATCTGAAAGAAGAGGGGAGGGTTAATTGTCTGAAAGTTTTACTCTGTTTGGGGAAGTGATTCTAGTCTTGCGTTGCTTGGCACACAATGCCTCTTCCCTCTCCTCTGGGGGAAAAAAAAGAAGAGGAAAGAATGGAGGAGTGAGTAAAATGAAAAATTAGGAGCAGGACAAGATTGGCCACTCCTGGAGGGGAGTGTGGAGCAGAACTGGAGCTGGCACGAGATTATCTAAAACAGTTGGTGCATTCCTTAATGCTCAAGTGCTTGAGAAGTCCGTCTCTCTCTCACAGAGCATCTGTGTTGATGTTTATATCAGTGCCCTGCTGTATGGGAAAAGCACACTTTCTCTTGTTGCTTTGCTAAAAATAGTGTGCCATAGAGCATTGTATGAGTTATTTTAAGAGAACAAAAACATTTGCAAGGTTAAAGGTCCTGCTTTTTAATAAATAAATAAAAATAAGGGTCAGGACTGTATCTTGGATTATTCTCTACATGGAATTCAAGGTTCTTTTTATCTACGCTTTTGCATGAAGCCTCTTACTGGAGAAGCTCTGCTGAAACAACCATCTTTGGCAGAATGGACACAAGCTTCAGACTCGCTGCAGCTTTCCCTCCTCTCCATGTCTTAGAAAGCAAGTCTGGAAATTACCCCTGGAAAAAGTCCTGTGCTTCCATTTAGAAAGTCTGTTGTTTCATGCAAGACCTAGACCAGCCAAGGAGCTGAAATGATTTCAGAGGAAAACCAGAACATTTTAATGTCTAATTATTTTTAGTGAGCTTGGAGAGTTTTAATTAAAAGTTAAGAGAGCTCTCCAAGCTCTTAGAGTTCTAATTTTATCATATTGTGGAAATCTTGTCACCAGAAAAAAATATACAGCAGTCGGCAGATTTGCTTGGTTCCCTGTCCTAAACAAAACTGCAATGTAGGTAGTGAGCAGCTAGTGGCGTTTATATTATAGTGCTTGCAAATGACCATATACTGTGAGAGGGATTTCTTTTACGTATAGAGGTCTGTGGGAAGGCCTTTTTGTGATGTGTGTCCACATATTTGGTTTGTGTGTGGCTGCAGCTCATGTTCAAAGCCGTGTGAGAGGAGGCAGTAGGTGCCTGGCTGGGCTCACCTGCCTCCTTGGCGGCAGGACCGCGTGAGGGAAGTGAGCAGGCAGCTCAGCTCTACTTTGCAGTAAACGCAGTGAAAGGGCTTAGCAGGTTATCCTGTTCCAAATATCGTAGTGTGCTTTGATGTGTTGTGGCCGTGCTTTTATTTTTCACAAATTCGAGTTTTGAAGAGTTATTAAATCAACAACATCTCAGGAAATTGGTCAAAGAAATCAGTTTGCTGGCTAATGACGTGTCTGAAATGCCTTATATTTTAATTTTCTGTTAGAGCATGACAATTAATTACTGTCGGGTAGATATATGGAAATTGGCAGGTCTGAGATGAGATTCTCCTGACCTGCCTTTTCAGTGACAGCGAGATGCAAGGCGAGCTTCTTGTGAGTGAGAGGCAGTGGCAGTGCACTGCAACAGCGCATGTCGAGCCTTCAGGCTGATTTTTGATTAGTTTTGTATTGTTCCTCTCTCTCTTTCTTTTATTTAAAGTTTATTGAAACAGAAAAGGATAATTTGTGTTTGAAAGAATAAGAAAAGTAGCTATGGCAACAAAGAATCTATTTTCTTGGTGCTACACAAACTTTACATCCTTGGACTGAAAAAGCATAGATGGTTCCATACTGCAGTTAAGTTTCTGATAGTCATGGTTAAATGATATTTTTATTTCTCAATTATGAATGTAGATGTAGAATCCTTAATTTCCTTTCTAATTGCTACCAGATTATAAAACCTTGTTCTAGCAAAGTGAAATAAATTAACCTTGTGCTTTTCTCTGTAATACTGAAATGTTACAGTTTGTAGGTAATTTTAAAATACATATTGCAATGACTGAACACCATGGAATATTTTTATGATGGAGACCTGTGCTAGATGGTTCTGTATCTCAAAGAAATCCTGCAGACAGGGAATTCATAAGAGGCTTGTAAGCAAACTGTCAGCCTGCACTCAGAGCTCAATCAGTTAGTTAGTCCAAGGTCTGTTTATTCTATGCAGGTATTTTAAAACTGATCACCAAATTAAAATATATATATATAATGTACTGTATTTTCTGAATAATTCACATTTTTTATAAATGAATCTACGAACACCCCTAGACATGGCTAGCCACTGTAATGGCCATTTGCTCACAACTTGGTTTTGGGGAACAAACCCAGCATTTCTCTTGGAGTAGAATTGCACCGAGGTGGGACTTGGGAGAGCAGAGGTGACTCTCCCAGGGAGTTCATTAATCGTCTGTCAAAGAAAGAAACCCCACCTTTTCTGTAACAAATATTTCAGAGCTTCTTGCACAGTAATTCCACAGGTGCTGTTTTTCTCATGTGATATAGCCTTGAACGAAGCATTTACACTCATTTGAAAAAGGCTGATCCAAAGGATACTTCTCCTGTGGATAGGAGTTGCAAAAGATGTAATGAGAGTAGCTGCAAGAATATAGATTATTGAAGAGGAATGATATTGCTATATCATCCCAAAGCTTGCAGAAATCATGCCTTTGCCTTTATTCAGCACTAGTTGCTACACTGTAATGGGTTACACATATAGACTGCTATCTCTGACACAAAGATGACACTGAATCTGTAGCACGGGTCTTCCAAAATGTAGAAATGAAGTTTACCCACCTCTGCTGAGGATTTGGGCATATATTAAAATAATTTCTCTTGGAGGGTGACTGATTTCTCTTTTATTTCCTCTACCTTGTCTTTTCCGGTGCCTCTTTCCATGAGACATAACAGTTTAGATGCATGAAGAAAAATGTCACATATACCTTTGATTGAATTATATTTCTCTATTGTTTCTGGACTTGCTGTGCATTTGCAATCATTATTAATAAATCAATGTGCTTTTGTCTTCTGTCATAAAGTATGTATTCAAAAAGAATTGTATGAAGAGCAAGTCATGTTTTAGAGCTTGCATCATTAATAATTATCAGTTTGCAGTATTGTTACAACATGTTCTGAGAGAAGCTTATTATAAAAGAAATAACAAGGCACTGCACAGTAGCAAGAAAGAGACAGTTCAGTTCATCACTGATACGAGTGTTATAAATATGCCAGTCTGTACTATAGTGTTTTATTAAGTCTCAGAAAGTCAAAGCTGATTTGAAATAATAATGTCTGACAGTCGGTTCTTTGAAGTTTTGCTGCTGCACTCTCACATTTAGGCTTTCTTTTATGTATGACTTTACCATAAAAAACAAAAATACACACACGGAATGAATGCTTTTTTCACCAGCCTCCTCTTTGCGT
Source organism: Eudromia elegans (assembly GCA_003342815.1). Lineage (NCBI taxonomy): Eukaryota > Metazoa > Chordata > Aves > Tinamiformes > Tinamidae > Eudromia > Eudromia elegans. Next base: position 3,000,913 of record PTEX01000043.1, read on the forward strand.
GCCCCNAACTGTATTTCAAAGAAAGCAAAAAGAGGCTACTCCAGTGAATTAAACCAAAAAGCCAGCCCCGCCACACACAATTGATGGGGATAGGCACAGGCCACTGCAAGGGCATGCAGCATTCATGTTAGTGCTAGCTGGGCCTGCTAACTTGTTGAACTCCATAAAAGTGAAATTAAAATCAAGGAAGAAAAAGAATTGAGAGGCAAAAGCTATCCCTGATGGGAACAAGAGAACTTCCATGGAGGCAGCCAAAATTAAGGGCTTGGCAGTGCTCGCCAGCATGGGCGCTCTCCATCCCGCCTTGCAACAAAGAGCTGGATTCCATCCATTCCATGACTGATTGATTACCCAGTGGACAAATGTTAATTCTCTTCATCGATGCTTTGTCATTGTGGAGAGATCCTTTTCATCTAACACCTACAGGTTTTTTTTTTGCTCATTCCCCCACTTTTCTTTTTGTGCTTATTTATCTTCCAATGATCTCTTCTTATTACCCTTTCCAAAACTATTTTGTCTAACAAAATTCTCCCAGTACTTTCAACTCCTTTACTCTGCAATTAAAATTGCCAACAAAGTACACAATAAACTGTGATATTAAAAAATGCTCAATGATTTCATTCATTCATCCCAGTCTAATTTTACTTAACCTGCTTGCTGTCTTTGAAAGATTTTCCCCCTAGTTTATAGCAGAAAAATATAAAAGATCACAATCTGTGCGTTGTTAATATAACTAATTGCTGCAGCACAACTGCATGAGTTTGATCTTGGATGTGTCAGTGTTAAATATGCCACTTAGTCTGGGGCATAAACCCGACTGCAGCTTATAATACAGTCGATGCTGAGAGCTGAAATGCATAAAGGCTGTTTTTTCCTTTGCTTCCTTATCGGGCATATCCCTGCCTGCTGCGAGCGCTCTGGCGCGCAGGGCTCATGAGGTTGCGCCGCGGGCCCAGTGTGGGGAGCCTGATGCAGTGCAGATGTGAAGGCCGGGTGTCTTCCGCGCTCGGCGCGGGATCCTGTGTCGATGCTTTGTCTCCATAATGAATCAAATCAGAACATGAATCAATATGGATGAAGACATTTTACTGGTGTCAGAAGAATTCTTTGTAGATTTTATATGTGTGTGGAAAACTAATTTGCAGTAGGAAGAGAAGAAAAAATCCCTTTCTTTTTCCCAAACCTTTTCAAAATGTGTGTATTCGTGAACGCAGAATACAGGACTTGAAGGGAGACATGCCTTTCAACTATAAACCTTTATATTTATGTTCATGTCTAATGTAAAGAACCTCCAGAGAGCTTTAGCACATAGCGTGATTTTAAATTCTAAAAATTATGCATATCAGTCCTGCTAATTGAAAATTTGCAGGAATTTCAAAGGGGCTACATTTACCGTGCTATACGAAAGTTCATTAAAAGACTCATGGTGTATTTTTGTAATTTTTCCAATATCAAAATATGATAGCTATAGGTTGTATAATCAGATATCTTTTTTAGAGAATTTGAGTGGCGTAGTAGGGCTGAAAAGAAATTCTACATCTTAAGGAATTTTTCAGGCATTTAAAGAGACAGAAATCATCACTAGCAATGTGATTATATGGAAAAGGAAGTACACAGATTGGCCTGCTTTACGTTCTGATTCTTTCTCAGTCTGCCTTTAGAAATGTACTGCTTTCATCTTGCCTAATATAAGAATACTACAGATAAACATTTCTTTTTTAAAGAAAAGAGAGGAAGTAAGAGCTTCAAGGAAAATATTTTGTTAACTCTTGTGATATAATCCTTTTTCTAATTTAAACCATTTTTCCATTTATGTATGAATTAAGGAAAATAGCTAAAAGGCATTAAAATATATAACCTATAGCAAACCAAATAAAATTCTAAGTCTCTCTCTTTTTTTTTTTTTTTTTTTTTTTCAGGGATGAGGGGTCTGAAATTTTGGCAAGGGAGAACCACAGAAACATCTTTTTAAACTAATGATGATATCACAAAAAAGGACAAATTATAATGTTCTATTGATAATTGATGGTTATTTCTTGGTTCTTCTATTATCAGGCCAGAACTCATAAAAGTAATAAGTGCCTGTTATTGTTAAAAGTAAATTGTTATTATGTAACAAGTATTTTAACACTGCCTATTGCAACGTAGCTCCTTAATTTTGTTTCTTTTATAGAAAGATATAATTAGTAAATAAATCGGCTTTTCTACTGAAATACTACTTCAAAAACATTTACTAACTGTGTTGTCTTTCCACGGAGGCTTGTACCGTGAAAATGTGTTGCAATTAAAACCTGATGTTTGATCTCTGGTAGTTACAGCTTAGTGTGCTTTCAACTGATTTTATTTTCTGTTTTTTCTTTTTTCTTTTTTTAAATGAGGAATGCTAATGCAAATTTGTAATGTGAAACCGTTTGCATCCCAAAATGTGGTTGTCCATCTGACCTTTTTTCCTCCTTGAATTTCTCTCTAATAACTATTCTCTAGTTCCTCCTTTTATGACCTCTTTGAATACTGCAGTTCTCCGAGGACTCTAAAAATAGTCAGAGAGGTGGAACAAACTGTTACGTGTTGTGTAGATGCTATCTGAGATACAAGCCTGAACTTGGGCTTTTTGTGTTTGTTTTTGCTTGTGTGCGTGTTTCTAATGGGGCTGCTGATGGGAGAGCATGAGCCAGGATTTGGGTGTCTCCTCTGCAAGGAGCTGCCAGGAGATCTGTGTGGGGCTCTAAGCTGCCTTCTTGTACTGCCAAGCGAGAATTCTTACGTGTCTCAAGTGGTACCAGGGCCAATGTTGTCAACACTTAGAACATCTCTAGACTTCACGAAGTATTGTGTAGCTTGATACCCATTGTATGCAAATGGCAGCTTGGGTGGAGAGTTTCTTACAGGCTTAGCAGATAGGCGTTCCCAGTCTATCCAAGTAAGCCACCAGGTGCTCAGCACCACCAGGAGTCATGTGTGATCTTAAAGGAAGACTGTTTGCAAAGGTTCATTTGAAGAAGAGGCTTGCATTTAAATCACATCCTGCTATCTTGCTAAGATCATCTTATGGGTTTCCCAGGAGCTTAGCATAGCCTGGGGTAATGTGCCTGTGTCCCCAAGAACATGCAGGCCCTGTATTTTGTGAAGGCAGTGCTGCCTGCTGGGGATCAGGAGGCTTTGGTGGGGTGAAAAACTCACTCACAGAATGCTTAAAGGCGTGAGGCTCTGGATTGTGACACCAACCCCAAAAAGCACCATCTTAAAAATCACCTTTTGTGAGTTATCTGAAAAGTCATGCATAATTTAGGCTTTCTAGTCCATTAGCTTCACTTAGAGACTGCAAAAATCCTTTAGATTTTATTTGAGAGGCTGCTATGCTCAATAGCAAATTTTCTAGTGGAAATGAGGTCTGATCCTATTCAACTTAGGGAAGCCAATGCGCTACTTTCTCCAAAGTGGAATGGCTTCAGTGACGGTTTTACCAGAGAAAGGCCTCCTTGATGGGGGCAAAGATTTGAAAAGCAGTCTGAACTGCAAATTATGAAAGCAGATCCTCTAATGACTGCGTGTTGTTTATAGTGTACTGGGGAAAAATCCGATACTGTGCACATCCAATATGTAGAGTGCTTTTATGAATTCCACGGAGACATTGTATGAATAACTTTTGCATTGACATGGGCATAAAAATGGGTTGCAGATGATATTGTGTGCCAAATTTCTAAAAAAAGCTTCTAAATCTTCATGTATAATTTTGAGTGTACAATCATTCTCAAATGGAAAAGACAGAATTTGTATATACATTGGCAATCTATGCATGTAAATTGGCAGTTAGCATGCATAAATCCTGGACGAAGTTTTTCTTTCAATTAGACCCTTGTTAGATCCGTAGTAACTCCATTAACCTCAGTGCAATTATTTTGGATTGAAAATGTACTTAAAGCAGACGACTGTTTGGCTGCAGTTGACTGTTCATTTCTCTTTGAAAATATGGTCCAATTAGAACAAAGAGAAAAGTTTTAACAGGAAGATGGCACCTGTTTTCTTTATATGTAAGATTACATTAGATATATCTTTATTTCTTTTTTTTCTTTCTTTTTTCTTTTTTTTTTGACCTAACAGATTCATCCTGCATGGAAAAGCTACTTTCTAAAGACTGGAAGGAGAAGATGGAAAAATTAAACACAAGTGATCTCCTTGGAGAAATTAAAGGTATGTCACTCAAATTTTAAATATTAAGATATATTTTAAACACTGATTCAACTATTTGCTTGAAGTTAAGAAAAATAATATAATCATAATTTGAGCATGTTTTCCTCTTTGCAGTCAAGTCACTCAATCATCTGTTTGTCTTTAGAATTACAGAGGTCTTTGACAAATAAATTAAATCATGTAATAATCAGTTATGTGCAATCTCAAGAGCACTACAACAAACACCAAGTTAGTTACCTTAATTCATTGACATTGGTTATTTAGTTCTGTGTCCAAAGGAAGAGGAAGAAACCTCTTGAAAACATGGAATTTTTAGTGCTTTGTACTGTTTCTTTCCCATTGCATAAGTTATATGCAGAAACTGCTTTCAGATTATGATAAAGGGATGATAGTTTGATTACTGTTTTAAATCTTAGATGGAAAATTGGAAATATATGACAATGTGTTTATCTTCTTGATGTTTCTGGGGAGAAAGAGAAAGTCTGGATGCAATTCTGTAGCTACTGAAATCAGTGTGAGTTTTATTGCTCAGGTAGACAGGACTTTCCAGTACGTCCAAGATGCCCAAGACCAGAATTCCCTTGCAGAGAACATGAAGATTTTTTTCTCCACCCACTAATTCTTCTATCGACTTTCCTATTGAAAAGATTTTCAGTGTTATTGATTAAACAACAAATTGGAAAGATGTGTTTGTGTGCTGGAAGCAGGGCTTGTAAGACATTTTCAAAGGGTACACAAGGTACTGGGGATTTATTTTTCTTTAGTGCTCTAATTTTCTTAAATAGCAACTACAAATACATGGAAAGAAAGATTCATGTGCACCATATTAATAAATATTTACTAATATTAAAACAAAAAGGGACATGTTATTTGATAAAAGTTGATGCTTAGAGGTTTACATTTATATCAAGGAAACTTATAGTTACATGGATTTATTACATTAACAGAGAATGACTGGCCCTTCTTTAGTAAGTTATAACTCATTCCTTCAGCTGATGCAAGACCAAATGTAATTGTGTGTAGGTATTTCCTTCTGTTGGATTTCTTCTGTAAAAGTATGACATATATTAGTCAGGTAAGAAACCGTATAGTAGTGTCAATTGCAGGAATGCAATATAAAGATTTGCAAAAATGGGTTAATAAACAAAAGACTGTAATAAAGATTAAAAAATATGTCTTAAAATGACATTCTATATAAAGCTCTATTGTCCCCCGATAGTGAGGAAAACACTGTATGCTTGGTTGTCCATTAATTGCACAATATAGCTACTTAGCCTCTAAATAGAAACTACTTGAATACTATTAGTGAATCAAAATTAAAAGAGGTAGGTTCTCTAACAATGCAGAATAATGTTCTTTATTCTGTGATGTGGCATAAAAAGCTTTTCATGAGCTTTCATTAAAAAAAAATCCAAACTGTTCATTTTTCTGGAATTATGTTATTCCTCCTGTTTTCATTGGACATATATTCACTGCAGAGTGAACTGGCAGAGTATTTGATCCTAATCCTTTTCTCATGTACCTACAAAGCATTTTCACCCAGACTTGGAAGGGTTTGCAGCCTATTCAGTTAGCTTCCATGGGAGTATTAGCTGCATAAAAACCTTCATCTGCTTTGGCTGACCAGAGCTGAATGGTGACAGACGTTCAGTCCATTTCCACCACTGTCCTCATATCCCTGTGAGGACAAATACATGTCCCCAGAAGTCATTTGGAAAGCAAAGACGGAGGCCTCAGCTTCAGCATTGGAGTTAGGGCTATCTCCCATTCCTCCACTGACAGGAGGGCAAGAGGATCCGCACTAAACAGGAGAGCGCAGTGGGGTGGACACTTCTGGTGTATGGTTGGTAGTATGTAGCAAAGGCTAAAGCCAGTGCTTGTATTATGCATTGATTATATGCTGTGCTGTCGGCATATCCACAGATGATGGGGTAAAACACACTATTTTCTACAGCCTTCAATGGCCTTGGCTTTAAAATTGCCCTTGACTTGGCAAGTCTGTAACTGCTCTGAACAGTGTGGGGGAACCAAAATGTAAATGAGAATCAAATACTATGAGTTTTATTTCTGTCCCTAGGAGATAAGACTGTTGAGCCTCCTTCATCCTGTGCAGATATCCTAAGACCACGTGGTGGTGTCTTGTCTTCTCCAGTACAAGATGCACTGAGGATTCCTGTCCCTAATTCCTTGAAACCTTTCAATCTTAGTGTCTGCAATAATCTTCTGTACTGCTGGTTGGCTTCCAGAAAGAGTCAATGCTGAATCTTTGTACTGCCACTGCACTTAACATTTCTCATGAAGAGTAAAAATACAAAAAGGCACAAACCAACTCAGAAGAAAAATAGAAAATGACTGCTGTTTGCAATGGTTCCACTTAGAGTTTTCAAACCTCTGTACAAAGGTCTTAGTGTCATTCTATAGTTGAAGAGCACAAGGTGCAGAGCTGCACAGCAGGCTAGTGGCCTCCTGGAAACAGGACTCCTTCTCCTTGCCTGTTACCAGGCCCTGGCCTCCAAGCTGGGCGGCTTCTTGCTGATAGGGAAATTGTAGCTGCTGAGAAAAATCAGCCTAATTGCTGGGTATTAACTTACATTGGCATTTGTGGATCTTAACTTGTTTTTGCAATAATCTCAGAAAGAGGAAAAAAAAGCCATTCTAGCCAGTGACAGCCTGAAAACTGGAGTGCAGGAAGAAAGCAAAGCAAGCAAGGAGGTGACCTCTGGAGGTCATCCAGAGAGATCTTTTTAATCTACTAAAAAAAGTGTACTTAAAAAAAAAAATCCGTATAATATCCCAGCTGGTAGATTTCCAAAATCATTTCCCAAAATCATATCAAAGTTCATTTTGATAGAGCTGAGTAGCTTTCAGGCAGGTAGGTGGCAGGGCCCACTGAGGTCCGAAGAGCTGCTTTCCACAACGCACTGTCCCCGGGATGGCAGCTGGCATGTTGCTCAACTTGCATTGCATTCCTAATTGTATATTTAGCTGTTTGATATTTTTCACTTTTGTGCAGACTTACTTTTGGTTTGCATTATTGAGAGGCTCACCTAAAGACATGAAGTGCTGCAGTAAAAATAAATAAATGAGGTCACTTGGGAAAAAAACTAGGTTTTAAGCAAATGAGGTGTGGTCCTGTGAGGAGCAGCTCTTTGCATTGACTGTTGCTGGGAGTTGTTTATTTTCGAGGAAGGCGTTGTTCTGGTGGAGGAAAACCTGGGCACACACTCTTCCTGTGTGGCTGCCGGCAAGCTCCCTCCCTCCCCAGGGAGACAAGACATCTTGGTTGTAGGAAGGAGGTTCACTGAGACTTGTGCCAGGAAAAAAGGATGAAAGCAGCAGAAAAATTAATGTGCCACTGAAACAAACTGTTTCTATTCATATTTGGGAAGCACACAGATGAGAAGATAATTGGGTGAGAGAAACAAAAAAAAAAGATGGTGTCTTCTTGCTTTACCTTCTATATTTAGAACACAATAGCGTTAATCAGGATATAATTATAAACTATATCTATTAATACAACAGAAGCCAGTATAAAAGTAGCAGACAGTGAGGCATTTATTTTTTCTGCACGTGGGATTGTTCATGTTCACAATTACTCTTGCATCGTGTGCTTCTTTTATGAAAGTGCTTTTTCTGAGTGTCTTTGTGCGGATTTCAGTTATTGATAAAGGGCCAGATTCTTGCTTGATTTTCAGCCAAACAAGCCATTGACTTCAGCGAGGTTGTATGAAGCTCAGAGGAACATTTGGCAGAGTGCTTTGTAGCCAAATTCCAGTGGTTAAATAAGTCTGCTTGTTCATTTGATATGTTTATAAATGAAACACATAGGTCAAATTTTCAAAGGTCTGTGAAACAGTTGAGCTGAGTTAAATGCCATGCTCACCTAGCAAAAAAAAAGCTCATATTTGCCCATGCTAATCATTTGATTGTATGCCAATTGCTAATGTATGTGGGCATATACATTTTTCTAAGGTGTGCAAGCAATTCGTGAGGCTCCTGAATGGCTTTTGCAGTCCTGCTGTTTCATTCAGCAATTAGGAGCAGTAAATACTTTTCATTCTATTTTTTCTTGTCATAGATTTGAATAAATAACGTGGTTCAAGGTTCTTGTCTGCGTTTTCAGGTATTTGGGTGCCTGGGTATTGGAGAGCTCACTTCTCACCCTCCCTTGCTGCATTTCTTTTTGTTTCTTGGGTTTCTAGTTTTCCTCACCAGCCACAGCTAGGCAGAGTAGCATCATTTATCACTATACAGAGTCTGTTTTAAGTTTTCTGTTTCTGTTCCAAATATAAATCTCTGGAATAGCATAGTCTTGCATGCATCAGGCAGTTGTCCCACTGAAATAGCCTGCAATGGTCTTTCTCAGCATGCAGGGTCTTTGAAGATCAAATAAAAAAGGTCAGTCTTTAAGTAACTTAAGCAATGATGTTATCGTGAAAGGGTCAGAATTGGTCTAACAGTCTTATGGAAGAGTGACTCCTGGGTCACTGGCTACTGTGTTACTAGTTAGTTCCCTGTCTCCCACTGGTGGTGTTTACAACTGGAGCTATCTGTATTTATAGGCATTGTGACTTGGATGTCACATGCTGTCTTTGTACAGTATACTCTATTTTGGGAAGGACACTGATGGATGGCCGTAACTTCATCCAATACAGAAGTCTGCTTGCATTATGTTTCCGTGCTTATTCCTTCCCGTCTTCTATTTGTTACGTTATTAGAAAGATCCTTAAACCTCCTATTCTGTATGGCACGTACATATTTAATCACCTCAAAATATTTGGTTAAGACAGCATGCCTCTTTCCTAAGGAAATGCTGTATTTAGAAAAACAAACCGATTTCACTCATTTGATGGTCTCCTCATAAGATAGAATGTAAATATTATTTAAAAATATATTTGTCCCCAATGTTAGAACACAGAAGAGATGGGAAGAAGCATTTTCTAGAAGCATTTTTAGTGTGTGCATTAATTACTGTAGGAGAACAGTGAGTCACAACTGCTCAAATCTACTAATTTAACACTATCCATTTCTGGAATAGTCTTGGAGGGAGTTCTGTGTGAATGAATCCTTGAGAAAGTTCTGGTTTCTGTGTTTTTGAAGTGAATTGGATTTTTTTTTCCTCAAAAGATTCAATTTTTACATAAAAACCTGAAATGCTTTCTTTTTTTTGCTTCAGTTTTATAAAACTTAGCTTCACAGGAGAGCTGGGGCAAGGGGATTGGTCATACTATTTTTAGTGGGAAGACTAAATTGAGCAAAATAAATCTCCTGATGTTTTCCTGTAGCTCTGACCAGCAGAGTAGCCTGGGATTGTTGTGATTAATTCTCAGTATAATTGCTGAACTTTGTTTTCCAGGAACAGTAAGGGTAAATAGCAGTCCACAATGAATAAATAAATAAATAAATAAATAAATAAATAAATAAATAAATAAATAAATGTCTTATATCACAGAAGCACTCAGAGGTTTTTAATTATGTCACTTTGTATGGCTATAGACATTTCAAAGCTCTCCTTTGTGCTCTCTGTTATAAACATATTTTATTTCTTTTGAAGTCTGTGTGATATACATACTAGCAATTAAAAACCCAGCTCAGGCTTTGAGACACAAGGTCTTCCTAATTAAAACTCAAACAAAAGCTGCAAGCAAAAGCCCTGCTATGTGATTAAGGTCTAAAGTGTTATGATACATTAGAATCATTGTTAACTGCTAGGATTTAAAAAATCAATACACAGGAAAAAGGATCAACTGGTTCCAATTAGTGAAACCAATGAAAGCATCCAAAAACAAAGCAAAACAAAGCAACCCCCAACTCCTATTCCCAAATTCCGAAGAAATTGGGCTGATTAGAAATACACCACAGGCAAGGAAGGTTTCTCGTAATGTATTTGTTACCATGATGCAGTTAAGTAATGTTTCTCTGTTAGAGCTCTCTAAATCAGAGATTTGTTCTTGTTTTGCCACTTCTCCAGTCACTGGCCTTTTGTGTAATGCATTGCAAAAGTTACGTTCCCAGCTCTGGCCTGAGTGATACCTTGCTTTCTGAATATCTGAGTATTTCAAAGTATATTCAATAGCTAATGTTTGCCTACTCTTCAATATGATTTTGTGTGATGAAGGTAATTGACTACAGAATAAACATATTTTGGATTCTACCTGTTATGATTAATATACCCATAAAATAAGTTAGCCCAAAGGTGTAAACTGGCTTATGTTATGTTGTCTTGAATTTGTTGATATGAAATACATTTTTTTCCAGAAACTAGATTTGAATGAGCATGTCTTGAGCCTTGCACACAGAGAGTAATTCTGTGGAAACCAGTGGCACTGCTAGCTGTAGTAATACTATTATATAAATTACATACCTATAAGATGTGGCTAGGTTGAGACTGTATTTAGAAAAAAAATGAGTCAAGTGATTTTATTTCAATAGCACCTATCACCGTCATGCCTGATTCGAAAGTTAAAAATTATTGACTAATACCATTCATAGTTCTTAAACTCTACAACTATAAATTATGTTGTAATCAACCTTTCACATGAATCGAATTCTCCCTATTGTTGGAAACATTTTATAAATAGTATTGACTAGGATGCATGCAGAATACTTCCAGACACACAGTGAATTTGTTACTTATTGCAATTGTGTGTATATATATATATATATATATATATTTCTTACATACTTAGGGTATGTTTCTAAGCCCAGCTACTCAGGGATAAATATACAAACTCCGTTACTGCACTGACCTAACAGGGACATCTCACATGTCCTGTTCCAGGGACCTACAATAGTTTGAATTGGACGTTCTAGAAAGACTCCTGGAATTTGATCCATTCTTCAGTTGTATGAAGAGTGGCAAGAAAATTTGTGGTACTAAAATGTGTTCATTTTCAAATGCCATTTAGTTTTTTTAGCTGGAAAAGTTTGAATGTAAACTAAAAGATTGTGACTTGGTTTACTTCTTTGAAAAATTGCTATTTTTATCAACCTATAGTATTTTTTCTACTCTTGCATGTTTCTGTTTTAATTTTCATACCAATATTTGTTTTCTTTCATTTCTGTGAAGTCTTTCACTAATGTCAAAAGGTGTTTGCTCAGTGGAAGAGCCATCTAACCACTTCCTCCTCTTCTGACTAGGGATGACAGTAGATTTCCTTTGGACTCAAGACCCTCCATAGTCTCCAATTACAATTCGTTAGCAAAATAAAACTCCTACTGAAGTCAAATATACTATTTTGTGAGACAAAGCAAGTGCATATATAGGAGTTTGTACTAACAAAATAAGGTTGCAACCTCTGTTTCTTGTGTTTCATTATGTTTCAGTGCTTTTGATCTTTTTTTTTTGATACAGATTTATAAAGTCAAATTCTAAAAAGCTAATGAAAACACTTATTTCAAATGATGCATACAGATACATTATTGAAAGCACTGGAATTTTCTGATCCATTTGGGCTCTCTGGAAAGCTGTAGCTGTGCTTCTTTATCAATCTGCTGTAACAGGAGTTTCATATGATGGGAGATCTGTCATTTAAGTGTCAGATACAAAAGGCATGCTGATGCCCTGTCTCTATGGATACTGAGCAACCAGGAAAGGGTGTAGGGAGAGGGCAAACATACAGTAATATTTCCCTGATATACTCTTCCGATTTCCCATGATCTATGATTAATGGACTTCCGGATTCAGAGGCAGCGCATTTGAGTTTAATGGCCCTTGATAGAATTATCATTTATGAAAACATCTGATTTCTTTTGAACTTTTTAACTGAAAGTTGGAAAATCTGTGGGAATAAATTCCAGTTAGCAATATGCTGTGCAAAGAAGAATCTCCTTCTTTGTACTGGAATCTACTACCTACTACCTTGTAGCTCTTTATAGTGCCTGCTGTCTCTTGAGTTATAATGGACAGTGAATATTGCTCATCTTCTCTTTTACATTCCTTTCTGCTATTTCTTCTCCAGGCTGAAAAGTAGAAATCTATTTCTTTATCCCTTCTATGAAAGCTTTTTTACATTCAGATCATTCTCGTCATCTTTCTCCGTAGTTAATTCAGAAAAAGACCCCCTATTATTGCAACAGCAGCCTTTGGCTCTGATTCATGAGACCTTCTGCATCAATTCCTTTTCCTCTGTTGGTTTTCAACTCCATTTCTGAATAGGGAGTTCATCTTGAAATGGCATCTTGATTTGGAGGTATTTGAGGACCACTAGGCCAGCATCATGTTGGTATCAGAGAAAATCAGGTTTTCTTCTTAAGAATTATGTCAATGCCCTACATCCTTTGGACACAGAGGTGGGAGAGAAACTTCAGAACGTGAGGGTCATAGCACCAGCACTTGGTAAGAAGAGCTAAAGTATGGGCACAATTGGGCAGCTCCCTGCAACAGAGAATGGCAAGAAAGTCTTGTGCAACAGAACAGAGAAGTCCAAGAAGGGCTGTCTGAGTCTTCTCTAGACAAAGTGGCCCTTCAGAAGAGGTTTACGAACAGTATTTTTTTCAAGAGGTCTTGGCTTCTTTGTGACACCTCGCTTGTGATGAACGGCAGCTGGCAGTTTTCTGCCGAAAGGCTGACCTATCCAGACTGGGCTCATTTTCCTTGTGTCTGTCTCCTCCAACAAACTTGAAAAGGAGTTTGGCATAATCAGGAATATGAGGATTCTAGTGGAAATTAACAGAGCTGTACTGAAGCAGTTTCCATAGGAAATTTGTCAGAAGAAACAGGAGGAGAAATGTGGTAAGGGTATAAAGCGTGCTGATTCCATGATTTCATCATAGGTATTAGCCTCTGCATTCATTAAATTCACAGCTTTATACTCAGGCAGCTGGATCAGAAATGGTGCTTTGCCATTAGCTCTTACACTGAAATAGTATTATTATATGCATATTTTTCTAACTCTTCTTTTTCCTTAAATTAATATTGGTTTGACCTACATATGCTAGTATTTGTCTTGGTTTCTGCAGATACGAATTAAAATTTAATATTAGTCATTTTATCATAAATGTTCTTTAAGTGTTATAAAAATCTAAGCTGAGACCTGCTCAATAGCGGTTTAAAATTTGTTGCTGTGTAGATAGCAGTAATGAGAGGCTAACGCACTCATGTCTGGAATGAATCCTCATACCTATTAAGATTTGTTTGAATAGGTTTCCATCACAACAGGTGCACAATTATTTTATGAGTAAAATATTATCAGCCTTCCAAATTAGCCGGGGCAAAATGCAAGTTGTCTGATTAAATAATCAAACCCAATACTTAAAATGCACTTGATTTCCATGGGAATTTTAAGATGCTGAGTCTCAGTCTATCAGTGAAACTGTGATTGTTTGCAGCATGCAAGTAGCAGCTTGTAGTGTATCCTGCTTGGTGTGTTTTACATAATTCATCCTACATTATACAAGACAAAACCGCTAAAGAAGCATGTAATAAAAGGTTTTACTTCTAGTCAAACAATTTTAATCTACCAATGAAGGTATTACACTGTGCATTAAATCAGACAAAAAGTGGGCCTTTAATGGAAAATAGTTTGAAAGTGTTCTGCATTCAATTAGGAGGCACATCAGTTTAGAAATGTAAAACTCCATGTTGTTTTTTAAATAATTTATTTTATGAAGGGGGAGAGAAAAAGGGGAAAATCTGAAGTGCAGTTTGCAGTGTGGAGTTCACATATGCCACCAGTTACTGAATAACTTGATAAACACAGTAGCTCTGAGACCCAAGAAATGGATGAAATCTGAAACGGTAGGTTCACTGTGAAGGGAAAACTTAACAGTGCAGCTGTCAGACACAAATTACATACAGGTAACTGTTTTCATATATCTGAATCTGTTTGTCAGTCAAGGAAGGCTATGAATCAGGAGATGGGATCTCAAATACAAAACCACAAAGTCAGAGACAGCATCTGGAGATGCTCCAAGCCACAAAAATTAGGGAAGAAGCACAGAAGGAACAAAAACTGTAAATGCTTGCAGGGATTCTACCTCTATATATATTGAATTTAAATAATTGTGTTGATACATCTTTAATAATAATTGCTGATAAAAATTATAGTCCTTATTTTGGGCAGCAGTGTGTTTTACTAGATGTGAAATTAAATGCAATTTATATTAATTAGTGATAATATGAACAGTATGTAAGTGGTTGACATTTCCGACATTTTTAAACATACTACTGTATGTGAAGATCTATCTTTTGCATTTATTTTGACTCAGAAATAGTGTAGATTGATATATGCCCCTAATGGGCTCTGTTGAAATAAAGATCACAGTTCTAACCTCAAGATAAAAAGATTACTTATAGACAAGTTTCCCTATACTTTGAAATTTAGTTATGAGATTTGATCACTTATGTAACAGTTCATAAAAAAAATGTTAGTTTTGTATGCAAGCTGCAATACATTCTTAGTAAAGGTACTAGAACGAAATCTACAGTAAAAAATGTAGGTGTTGGGCTCAAGTTGCAGGATTTCAAAAGACAGTGCAGTGTAAACAGACCTTAAGTTTTTCCGAAAGGGGCAAGGCTGCAGAGGCTTCAGGTTTGGATTGGTAACATCAAGGAAATATAAACAGAGGGTTCCTGAGGAAGGTGAGGAAAATAACTGTTCTGTGGTTTGCTTTTGAAGATCCATTAAGGTCATGGAGTTTCTTTTAACTTGTGACTGAAAGGACTTCTTTCTGCCTTCACTGCTCTGCTGTAGTGCTGATGCACACTTGCTTACATGTTATTGAGGTTCTGTAGTCATGGGATGACTGGATTTTCTTCTAGGTGCTGCAGATATAGAGGGTTCATACCTAAGGACATACTTGTATATTAAATAACTCTGTTGTCTAATTTGTTGTACTTTATCACCTGGGGTTTTGTGGTGTCTTTCTGAACTCTCACAGGTTTCAGACACAGGTGAGAGGGCTCATTCCTTCTGAAATTAAAAGATTTTTCTAAAATGAAATCTTGTAGCTATCAGCAGCTATCCTGCCACTTTTCAAAATAACAGTGAGTAACAAAGGCATTTTGGGTCTCTACATGTTCTCAAATAATATATCCTACTATCAGACAACTGTGAGCACTTGATGCTAAGAGCTGGCTGTGGGCAAGCCAGAAGGAGACATTTCAATCTTCTGACTGGAAAAAAGGATACTTGGTGTCCACATATGACTGAAGTTTAGGTAACTTCATAGTTAGATATGTCTCTTCTCTTTCTTTTCCTGTTCCTTTTCCCTTCAGAGTGTTAATAAACACCGAGAGAAAATGAGTTCTTTTCTGAATTACAGTTGCAACTTCTGAAAAGGGCTATGGAGATAATCAGTGAATCATCCAAGACAACTTACAGGTGTTAATTACATGTGAGCTGAATCTGCTATTGGAAAGGTATGCTCTGACTGCTTTGCCCGTGTGAAATATTTAAACACATTAAGCACACAGAAAGTAATGTAAAGCTCAAGCTTGAAAATGACTGAAAACTATTAAGACTTAGGTAATGAAAAGGAACACTGGTTAGCTTGTTTTAAGGAAATGGTCATCACAAAGGAGCAAAAGATGGACTGATAGATAGAAGATAGGAAATGTTTAAATCGTACTATGAGAAATATAAAGATAGTAAAATAGGCAAAAATTTTCTGTATACTTAATCTTAGGTTTTTACAGTACTGCTCTTTTTTGTCAATGTTAGCTATGTTGCAACAGGCGTAGTGGAATAAGCTGTTGAGAAAAGTTGCTGCTGTTGTTAAGTTACATTGTATACACTGAATTAATACCTGAAGTAATACTGAGTATTTGCTTTAGGAAAAAATCGTGGGTTTTGCATATGTGAATTAAGTGTGAATGAGTATATGTGAGTAATCTCTGTTTGCTTGAAAAAGCAGTTTCCACGTGTATCTTAAAAAATCATCAAATACTATGTCTGGAAGAGCCAGAGGTGAAAGCAAGAGCTCAGGGAAAGAAAAAATAAATAAAATAAAGGAAATATTTGATAGAAAGATAAAAGCAACCACACAGGTTCAGACCAAGTATACATTTGACTCCTACCATCGCCAGAAATGGCAAGAGAGAGACTGAGGAGTGCATGTACAGTAGTACTTTGACATTAACATTATCCCAGTGTCTCACTATTTTCAACCCAGGGGTTTTCTTGACCCTGATGAGGTTTGTTTGTTTAGTGCCACTGCACAGAATCTCTTTTTCCTCTTCTAAATACTTGTCTGGTCTCCCCTTGAGCCTGTAAAAACTTCTGTGCCCACAGCATCCTTTAGGAAGACAGTTCATGACTCTACAACTCACTGTGTGAAGAGCCCCCTCAGAAGAAAATACATTGAGAACTTTAGCTCTGTTCCTCAGATGACATGTAAGTGATTTAGACACATCTATCTCATTTTTTAAACTAGTGTAAGATGTCATCTGACTCAGCAGGAATTAGATGTATAATGTACTTTAAAAAACATGTCCAGAGATCTATCTGCAATAAAAAGAGATCTAAATCCCATTAAAAACCTGGTTCTGAGTCATCTAAGGTCTAAGAGAAGTCTTTGAAAAATAGCTGGGAACTTTTCAGATGCAGTCAGACTGAAATTTTGATGGATATTTGTAATTCACAGAGAGCAAATGACCATAAAATACATTGCTTAAGCGCAGAATTATTTTGCACTCACAATTAGCTTTAAACCTAGTTGACAGTATCTCAGCATTACAGTTACACTGATGTAAACTTTAAGAAGACTGTGTTAGAAACATTATATCTAGTCGCAATAGTTATGTTGTTCCAGACATAGCTTATTTTTAATAGGATATTTAACAGAAAGATGCTTATATTCCAAAAGTAATTTGGAGAAATCTCAATAGAAAACTCTTTTCCCTATTTCTTCATTTTTATTTTTAGGTTTACTGTCTTGTTATGAGGGTAAAGTAACCATGAAACCATGTTCGCTGTGCTAGTCAAAAATACAACTTAGATTTTTATTGTCTTAAGGAGAGAAGAGCAATTAGGGGGTCACTGGTTTCTTAAAGAAATTCCAGTACTGTTTATAAGTGCTCTGAATTCTGAGGTTGTTGTAATGTTATTAAAAACATCTTCATGTGCCTAAAGTTCAGGTCATTGAATATTAAATTGCATTAAGTCTTTCAAATGGGTAGTATTTGTATTTTCATTCTGAGGGATCCTCTCTGAATTGTAGAATATAAATAAGATGATACCACTTTCTGCTCTGGGACTGTGAGCAATTTCATTAGCAGTAATTCCATAGTGAGGGTTTGCGTTAAATGTTTTGGTTTGTGATCAGCTAGGTATACAAATAAATTGAATTAAGAAAATCTCCAGCTATACTTGTAGTTGCTTCTGAGCAGCATCTGGCTAAGCAACAGAGTCATGCTTGCGGTTAGAGGATAATTATGCCCGAGTGCGGTAAGGGTTTGAGTGAAACTTTAGTCTGTAAATGAACGCCACCTCTCTTGTGCTCTGACTAATGTGATTTAGGAGTTTTTCCACAGTTAGAAAACTGGATTAATGATGTTGGAGCTTATTTCATAGGAGCACAACAAGCTTTTCACAGAATTCCAATACGATCTGGAATATACTCAGTTTCTTTTCTTTATTGAATGTAGAGGGAGCAAGAAGCATAGTTTACTTGTTTGGGGTTTGTTTCCCTTATCCTTGCAGTGAGAATATTGTTATTTCAAAAGATTTTGAATAATACATTTTTGTAACATTGGCATGATCTGCTGAATTGGTTTTACAGCTGAGCGGATTCTGTGTAGCAGATGAGTAACATTTTTAACTTATAAATGTTCGATTATAAATAAAATTTAAAATTACATTAATATTTGCAAGTCTGAAGCTTCCAATTCTGGCCATGTAAAGCCATTAGTAATGAACTTATCCATGGACCCATTTCCAAGGCCACTGAAATCAGTATAAATCCTTCATCTGACTTCTGTGGGCTTCTCATCAAGGATAGCACATTCTAAATGTATAAAATGTTGTTGCTGTTCCATACATATCAAAGGCTTTTGACTAAATTGTCTCCTCTCAGATGAAGTAGGAAGTTTCTTCTTTGCAGCTTCCATGATAGACAGGGTATGCTAATGTCCTTGTTTTGCAATAAACTTTGCTTCTTCATTACTTATCACCAGAGGCAATAAAAATCTTCAGAGGCAAATATAAGTTTTTCACTGATATCCTTGTTTGTATTTGTAAGACATGAAAGATGAACATGTAATTAAGATCAAAATTAAAATTTATATTTAAAGTATATAAATCTTGCAGTACTAATACTCCTCATACTTATATTTAGACATTTCTGAGTGGAGTAGCTATTAACTATTAACTTAAAAACTCATGGAAGTAACTTATTTAATAACATATTAAAAAAAAAGTAACTTCCAGATATTGTAAGTCAGAGAATATTTCAGAGGGGCGCATCTTTTTCTCTCCCCTGTATCTTGTGCATTCTGGATGCAACAGCAGGAAGGCAGATGGATTATGACTTTGAGCTTAGGAAGAGAGGCAGGACGACCAGCCTGTTTTTGGTGAAGGATCCTGAGTGTTAGCTCTAAGGCAATGAAGTCTAATGAGTGACTCCTAATGTATAAATCTATTTAATAAAAAATACCTTTGAAACATGGAAGCTCTCCTCTTCTTGCACCCTTAGCAGAAAAGATTTGTTCTCGTCCTCCTTCTTATGGATCTTCCTAGCACACAGGTACAGGTCTTATATCAGGTACCACATTGCCCTCCTAAAACATGATTAGCACCTCAGGAAGACAAGGTGAGATGTGATTTTTCACCAGTTTTGCACATGGCCAAATGCAGGAGTACACGTAAAAGCTGTATGGACTTTGACTGTCACCTTATCATCACCTCATTTATACATTTATAGATATCACAGTGCAAAGTACTCCTCACTAGAAAGGGGAGTCATGTTATTTTTTCAGATACTGTGACAAAAAGCAGGGAATAATGCTATTGAAGCCTCTCTTTTCTGTAGCTTACTGACTGAATTGGCAAATACAAATGTTTATATGAACTATACTCAGAAATATTGAGCTAACTTCTGAACTCAGCTTCCTCCAGGCCATTTATGTGTTCACATAAATACTTTGCTTTCCAGAATAAGATCACTAGGACAGATATTTGGTACAGCCCTGTAAGTGAAGATACATGTTTTATTTGGAGAGCTGCTCTTTCAAAACAAACATTTCTTTGCACTTGTCCTCCACCAGGTTGAGAGACTAGTTTAAAAAAATGAAAAATTGTATAGATCACTTGGAATTGTATCATGCTTGCATAATAAAAAAATAAAATTCATTCTGAAGGGTACTATGGTACCCAGAAATCATTTGTTAAAGTTAAAATTGAATATTGCAACAAAATGATTTTTATCCAGCTGTACACCATTATGAAAGAACAATCAAAGAAATGGAGCAATTTTGAAATCAGTCCTGAATTCTCCATTTACATTTTTTTTCTTCAGCAGACTCCTCATCTTTGCATGTTGGTTGATAAAGATCCTTCTTATTCCAGACTGTCATCAGTCGTGACTCTCAATATTGTAATTCCAAAAAAGACACTACCTGTGATTATATATAAACAAAACAAAATATCTTCACTGCACATCTAAATGAGGAAGTTACAAAAGTGATTCTTAGTTATCCATTTTACTGCTAACTATTGTACATATATTCAAATGGCTTAGCATTCCTAGTAAGATCATCCATCCCTTTGCATCAAGGTACAGGTGCAAATATCCAGCTAGCACTAAAATAATTTTCTTCTTTTCTAGAAATAAAGGATAGGGGTTTCCCTTTATTTTCAAATTTCTAAAAGGTTACTTAACTGCATTAAGATACAGTGCTACTAGTAGTGCAGTGGAACTCCGCAGTAATTGCAGAGGCAGAAGAGCAAAATATATTAGAATGACTGATTTAGAAAGGAAAATAATATTTAAGGCAAAATGATCTCATGTCAATACACTTCTTAAACTACTTCATAAAGCTTATTTTTATTTTCTCTCTACAGCATCTTTTAGCATTGTTGTCACTGTATAGATCACTTTCAGCCTGAGTAGAGCAGGAACTTTACTAAATTTCCTAAAATTCTTCTGTCTCCCTTGGAGCTGGTTTGGAGGAGGGAAGGCTGCAGCACTAGCTAACACAATAGACTTTCTTGCATTCCTGCAGTCAATCCTATTTTAAATCCACTCAACTGTGGATTTACCATATCCTCCCAAATGGGACAATGTGTCATTGTGATGCCCATGAATAGAGCAGCAACTCCTTCTGCAACTCAGGCTTGTGCCTAGCTGAGGTGACTTTCTTCGGCAGTTTTAGAGCTGTTTGGTAGTAATTTTTGAATATTTTATGTTGGCCTGGTCACTGCAGTGTTCTGTCTTGACTGCATTGGTTTAATCAAAGAGAACTCTTGTGTGAAACAATCAAGCAGGAAAACCTGTCAATATGAGATTGACTTCAGGAAACTCTTGGGAATTGCAAGGAAACAATGTCAGAACAGAAGGCAGCGGCTACCTGGGATCAAAGGCTGAGCTAAAAGCTGGAGAAATATGGTCGCAGGGTGATGAGGTTAGTTATCTGCAGGGGCTGAGCTGTGGCACCAGCATTTGCTGCAGCATCCTAAAACAGGCAAGCCTGCCTACCTTGCCACCAGCCAATGCCAAACCTTCAGGAAAAATAGCCAGATGCATTACTATATACATTTCTGTGGGTTACTTGTTCTTAATGCAGAATAAATCTGTAATTTGTTTATTAAGTGGTCTGAAGAAGGCAATACAGAGGTACTTCAGATCCTTCTGAGAAGAAGGGAAAAACAGCCAATAAGGAAGATGGTCAAATAGGGGGCAGTGGAGCAGGACCCCTAGGGCTGCAGTGATGAAGAGGAGGCTTGTTAAGAGTGCTAGGCCCAGGGGAACATGTTCCTGGCTTGTCTGTAGCCGGCTTGATGTCTGGGACAGACTGGAGGGGCATTGGCTCTTGTGCGTGTCCGCTTCCTTACTTCCTTACGAGGGAACAGGGGTGAGTGGGTGGCTGTGATCCTACCCAAGTGATAGCGGGTCCAGGACCCCCAGAGCCTGAGAGAGGCGGTGGTGGCGGTGCTGGCCCTGCCTACCGCCTCCCTTTCCTACCGCCAAGTGCACTGCCAGGGAAAATGAAGGGTAAAAGGACCTTGCTGAAATCCCATTATCCTCGCCCTACTACCTGCAATTTTATTGCTAGTTGAGAAAAGATGGGCTGACTGTGGTGAGTTGTGGATTATACGGAGACTTCCCTGTTCTGCAAATCATACTGTTTTCTGATTACTGATATGTAAGAAAGGACTTAAGCAGCTGAGTTTTAATGTATTTGAAACTTGGCAGAATCCTGCAGATCACTAGCGAAACATTTTTACTCTGAGATAAGCTATTCTTTGGCTTTCTGAATGTGGCAAAAAGATTTTGCTTTATGAAATGTTTTTAATCATTACTAATTCCCATTCTTGTCTGTGTACATGGGATATTATTTTTTCCTGCTGAAAACTTAAAACAGGGAAATGCTTTGAGAGAGGAAGGGAGGGGGGAGCCCTCACCTTCCCAGAGAAGCTGTGCGCTGTACTCTGCATGCTAGGCATGTTCACTGGGCAGCCTCCTGCACCGGGATGCTGCGGAGCACAATGGTACCATTTAGAAAACTTTTTATTGACTAAGGATCGGACAGTAGCATATGGGAACATCAACAATTGCTAACTGATCGTGAAATAAAGAAATTCCAGTATTCTAGTGTTATAAAAAGAAGGGGACTTCATTCATTCAGAACTCAGTCATATTGGTTCAGCTGTTGTAACCAAAGACTGATAAGATAATAGAGGTCTTTGTGGTTGTTTTCTACTGAGATGCTTTATCTTTATGATGCACTTGGGGCCCTTTAGAGTGGAAAGCTTTTTAAACTGCTGTTGGAGTTAGAGCTCAAATTAGATGCTATTGCACTGGGAAGGGAGCTCTTTAGTCAGGCAGCCCTCACAAAGTGACTTTTATCTCCCAAAGCCTTCCATTAGATTGTTACTTTCTTCTGTTTTCTCTGGTTTTTTTTGTTGACTTTTGCTGCCCTATTTTGTGGCATTTAAAAGGTGACCCAATCAAAAAAGGGTAAATGTTAAATGCCGGACCAAGACTGTGGAGCAAAGACATCACAGACCATCTGATGCATGGTGCGACTGCCGTGTTAGACAGAGTGGTTTAACCAGGTTATCTCTGGGCAGCTAAGATCAAATGCACTTTCTTTCATGTCTAGCATTGTGTTTGTACTTTCTGCTCAAACAATGGCCATCAAAAATTAATGAAAAAAAAAAACTGACAAGAATTGATGCATAAAGGCTTCCTTTTTTTTAATGCTGGAATTTCTTAAGTTGATTCAAAGTCAGTTTTGATTGCTGGTGGAATTGCTGCCATCAATGATACTTTGGAACTGCAGTTATGTGATTTAAAGCCCTTCTTAGCTTCTGGCAAAGTCCACACTTTTTTCTTGCATCTCTATTCTTGATTTCATAAAATCTGCACTACCTGTTCTAAAACTCAGCAAGAGTCACTATTTGTGGTGTAATCATTTGTATTTCCTGTATAGCTACACAGGACAAAAGTCAGATGCAGTCTGTAAGCAAGGAAGGTGTTTTTAATGCTTTACGCTAATCAGAGAATTGAAGAGGACTTTGCAGCTGTGTAGGGACTCCTGCAAAGACCTCCAAGCACTTCAGAAACATTAGCTAACTAGCCATAAAACCCTCTGGCTGGTAGTATTTTCCTTTGCCTGCTCGTGGGGAAACTAAGGCAAGCACATTCAAGAACCCACAGCACTCTGGTGTCACAGCCAAGACTCCCACTTCAGCAAGCTTCGGGCCTTTCAAATTTATTGGTGTCACTATGATTTTGTCTTCTATTCACTTGATAGGCTATGTGATTTTAGCTTTCTTTCTTGTGCCAAGTATCAAAGAGATGGGTTTAAATTATACTGAGTAGGCTGAGAAATCTATTGTTTGTTATTTCTGCTTATTTTTTCTGTTACCTCAAGTTATTACTCTGTCTTTATATGATGACAACTTGCCACAAGGGCAGTTCCAAATTTAACACTGAGTAGCCTCTTAGGTTGACACATAGATGTATCTGTATATGGACGGAATATACATTAAGAGATAATAGAAGGAACCGAGATAATGGAAGTTTTGTAATATAGTAAAGCAGAGATTTATTTAGGAAGTATACTTATATTCTGCATCTGCAGGAACAGGGTACTAGGTTTTAAATCTTTTTTGAAATGCTTAAATCTAAGCAGATAAATGCAGGATTTTTCTGATTTTTTTTATATGCCTTTTACTGCAGGAAATATGATGATCCTATTACTTTGTTTACCAGAACTCTGTTGATATTTTAATTGTATGGTGCTTTAAATGATAGGGTTTTGCCATGAACAGAGGTCTGTCAAACGTAATCTTAGTTCCAAGCAGAGTTTAGTTCATCTCTTCTCTCTTTTTGAGTAAATTTATAGCTATGTTTTATTTTCTCACTTAACGGTTATATTGACCTGTGACCAGGCTTTTTCAACAGTTCTCTTTGATGCATTGGTTCTGTTCAACTTGACCATTTTATCTTACTCAAATCAAGAGAAAAAGTAAAACCACAAACACAAATAAAAAATAAAATGTTTGTACTGTCAAGATTGTTTTTCAGTTTATAAGTGCAAAGGCAAAAATATATATCCTGAGGACTATCAAAAATAACAATCTATTTTTTTTATTCTGAGCTTTTGATGAAAATAATTGTTCCATTTTCATTTTTAAAAGTCTTAAACATTATTGACTTCCCATCAACACTCAAAATTTTAAATGCTGCTGGTAAAGGGAGTCAAGGGATCAAACTGAGAATATCTGAAGTCACTAAAATAAAGGCCCCTAAGAAAAATGTGTCAATTTTAAAGGTCTTTCCTAACTGAAGACCATTTTGTGATAGAGCCAAAGGTTAATAAAATCAGTAGTGAATGTAGCAATTTTACAGATAAGCTATTCACAACAAGTGTAGTTACTTGAATAAAAAGCTAATTCAGTTCTAAAATGCCACATGCAGTAGCAGTGAATAGCTGCTTTTAGGTGCTTTCTGGAGGAGGATAAAATACAGAATCACAGCACTCTTCCAGCATCCCAGGCTGCCTGTAAATTGCTGTGAATGGGACTGTAGGCTGACAGGCTCTATTAAGACAAACTGCCTTTCTCATCGGAGAGATAAAATAAATCAGGTGTTTAGTCAAATTAAAATACTTCAGATGGAGCAGGCCCTCGGGAGCACTGATCCACCTGACAAATCTGAGAGAAACTCAAGACAGATGTGTTTGGGGATAAGGAAGAAAGACCCCATGGAAAAAAATGCACTGCTGTCTTTGGAGTAAGAGAATAGGATTAGAACAGAGAAAGAGCGCTGTGATATATAATGTTTTGTGGAAGCTGGCATATTTACTGTATTTTTTTTTTACTAAGCTTTTTGTTTTATCTGTTTTTATGGCAAATGCATTTTACAGATGGCTATACCTTTGTTTTATTTATATATATCTTTTAGTCAGCAGAAGAGTTTATTTACTGGTAACAATTTCAGGAATCTCACTGCTTGCTGCAGTATGTGGATGCAAAACAGATTATGATGGTACTCAGCTCCCGATGACCTGTCTTGGCCCAGCCACATCAACTCAATCTGGTCTGCGTTTTGAGCACGTTGTCTTTTATTGGCGTTTAGATTGTAAAATAATGGTTGCAATTTTCCCCTCTAAAATTAAATCATACCTCTTCATGTACTGTTGATACAACGTTCTGCATTTTAGGCTTTTTGGTGTCTTGAGCAGTGTTCATTTAGGTGTCTTGCAACTTTATGGAGGTCTCATTATTTTCCAGGAGTGCAGAATACATTTTGTGATCATCACTTCTAATCTTGTTGTTGGGTTGCATGGCATACAGCAAATTAAAGAGGAGAGTATGGTAAATGGGATCATTCCTTTTAGGCTTTTAGATGTGCCTCTCCAGGAGAATTGGGGAGAACAAATCCAATTACTACAAGTTCCTGAATATGAACAGTTATATGTGCCTGCTAATATATAAAATAAAAAAAAAAGGAAAAAGTGACCTTATGCATTTGCTGTAACTCTGTTGAACGATTCTAACTAACTATAACAAAATAATCAAATTTTGTAGCCTTAGAAGGCATCCTTTATGACAGCTTTCTGTCCATATACAGAAAAATATGAAAACAGAGCAGGAGATTGATACCTGGTTTGGATGTATAAAATATTTTATGACTCTAAGCTCTGCACCTGCATCCCCACTCTGAAGCTGCTTGGCAGATGTGAGTCTCCAGCTCTGGTTTCTCAGGTGGCAGTGAATGGCAATAAGTATCATCTGAGGTAGTAGGTTGCTGCACATTGACTTCCCAAATCAGGGGGAATAATTGATGTTTCCTAGGTATGGTGGGTGAGGCAGTGTTTTTTTCTTTGCTACTACGATCTTTTACCTGTGAAAATAACTTTTAGTATACAATAACATACTCAAAAGCACCTCAAGAACCCTTGATCCATGAGGAATTTTCTAACCATTTCTAAAATTTCCACTAAGACTTGAGAAGTTATACCTGCTTCTTTGTCAAGCAGAGGCCTGTGTCACATGTATACCGAGTTAAGATTTGTCACTTGCCGGGTACTCAACATCGGTTTGTGCAGACTATTTTAGAATTACAGTAGAGTTTTTTAGTACTTTAATTATGTTGTAAAACACAATTGCAAAATGTTCCAAAGAATGGTTACATTTTGTTTAGAGTGGATGTTTTAAGCTGTGCAGTTTCTCTTTCCATAGAAGTAAATGTAGACATTGAGGTTTTCCTGTATGCCACTTTGCAAGTGAATGTCTGTTTAAGAATAGTATTGCTCCCCTCAGCACAGTGTAACAGAGCCCCCTGAGTTTGTGACCTGCTTGGCAGGAGACTGTTTTGCTTTGCCTCTCTTTATGAAACCTCTCAACCTCTTTCTTCTCTTCCCTAGAAGATATCCATCTTACCCCTGGGAAGAAGGTGGAGTCATAATTTTGGTGACAGTTTCTCCATTCCCTCCCAGGTCCTGTTCCTCACACATTTTCTTCCTCTTCAAAAAGTTCAGTGACTTCTTTATCACAGACCTCTATTGCGAATGGAGAGAAGGAAGGACTCTAATACCCTCTTTCTTATGGCACTTCTCATATCATTGGGACAGAATAAAAGGCTTGACTAGATCGTCATATTTTTGGCTTTCTCTGGAGCTCTTAGCTCTTCTGTACGGGATGTAATTGGTTCATTTATCCCACCTTCAACTGTAAAGCTCTTTCAGGTGCTCTTCCCATGTCCCTGAACTGCCGCCTTCCCCTAATGATACTGCCTGTTACAGTACTGTGGGTCTGGGACGCTCAAGGAGTTCAGTACAGGAGCTGACACTGCTGCTTGTGACAGATTAATATATCCACACGTAAGAATGTTTTGGGATGGATTTGCAAAAGGACCCTGTGCTCTTTCCTTAGGAGACCCATGCAATTTACCCATAAACAGAGTGCTAAGCATCATTAGTGCAAAGAATAAATGTACCGTAGTTTCATATTAATTAAGTACTCTCTATGGAGTAAAGTTTGAAAGTTAAATGAAAATTTTTAAGCCATTTTCTCAGGTTAGCAATTTCTCTTAGGGACAAGTATAGCTCATTTTTAATATATATTCCATAACCAAAGATTACATTACTCAAATGACCCTCCATATACATGGGCATTTTAGAGAAATGATCAATAAGCTGTTAAACCTCTTTTTTTCACTGAACAGCATCTTTTTTATATACCCATTTCAACATTTTTACATATTAAAAAATCCCACAATATATAATGTGAAAGAAAACAATGTTTGATAAACTGTGAACAGTAATAGAGAATATATTAATCACACTGGGCAGATTTAGATGCAAAGATACAGGCATTTGTACACAGTGCATCATTAATTACTCCTGTCAGAAGAAAGAAATGCTCTATTTCAGTCTCTCTTGGCTTCAGTTTTTTTTCAGGCTTCTACTTAGAGCACAGGCAAAGCTATGTGCTAAAATGTTTGGGAATTTGTTAGAAAAATGTATATTCAAGCTGCCACTTGAAATGGGCATGTTAATGCTTCAGACTTTTGCAAATGTTAGGTAATTCTTGTCTACCTCATATTTACAGTACATCTCTCCTGTACTTTTAGGTACCCCAGAAAGCCTGGCAGAAAAAGAGCGACAGCTCTCCACCATGATCACCCAGCTGATAAGCTTACGGGAGCAGCTCCTGGCTGCCCATGATGAGCAGAAAAAGCTGGCAGCTTCACAAATTGAAAAACAACGGCAGCAAATGGACCTTGCTCGCCAACAGCAAGAACAGGTGAGGCTCCCAGAAAGCAACCTGTGAATGTATTTCCTGCAGGATGCCTATCATAAACACCGTTCTGCTTGGTTCTTCCTTGCATCATTTTTTTTTTTTAAAGAGCTTACATATCTTCAGAAATTGCCTTTTTTTTTTTTTTTTTACCACAAAGACAAAAATGTTATAGGACCCTGGGAGAAAAGTGGTGTGTAGAAATTCAAATAATTTCTTTCTTTACAGTGATTTCATTTGATAGATTTTGCAGTTCAGTTCCTGCTGCTTGCACTGAGCTGCAATTTCAGGAATTACCAGTAAAATAGAGTGTAAGCATTATTTAACTCTTCCTCTTTGTGTCTAGAAAATAACTGAGTAGAAAACCATAAACAACTCCCAAACCTTCAAATATCTTAACCAACTTTCCCCCACCGCCCCCGCAAAAAAACAACCAACCTTATTTTAAAAGACCAGTTGTCCAAAGAGCTGTTCTCTTTGTACAGAAGTGTGACGGCAGTGATCCCATGCACTAGTCCCTTAGGCATTAGATCAGACAGATCCAAATTAATGTGTGGTTTTTAGGAATCTGACATTATTACTAGAATTATCTTTTCAGTTAAATCTATTTTATAGGATATATACAGCAATATATGCTCTGTTGATTTTAATGAGTTGTGACGTCTGGTATTTTATGTGCTTGAGTATTTGCCCACATGTAGGAATATGGACTCATCCCCTAATGGAAAATAACATAAAGGAACACTGTAAAAAATCAGAAGTTAGAATGTCATTTAGCCATCCAGAGATGACACAGTAATTAACTATTGACACTTGTGAATAAGCTAGCACAAATTAATCTTGACACATTTGCAGACGAGTGATATCTTACAGTGAACACTTTGTAATTATATTTCAAAATGAAAATTAAATGACACTTAAAACTAGGTTGTCATGCTCAGTGAAGCGAGTATGTAGCTCAACCGATAGGCAAATAAAATTCAGAATTTGAGCCACATGGTGCTTGTGTACCCTACTTTACTGTGTCAAGCCTATACATCTAGACTATGCTATGGTAATTGCATTGCAGTGCATTGCATACATTTTCTAACAGTTATGCTCAATCTAAGAGGAACCACTGACAGTAGATGTCTGGTGGTGCATTTCTGGTGTTCATCAGGAAACGAATGTCCAAATGGCATTATTTAATACAAATGGCAAGAAAGGAGTGTTGACCAGCAGTCCAAACACCGGAGCCTTCACTCAGCGTTGCCTTGGCTCTGCTTAACTCTGCAAAGCAGCAGCCAGATCCCCAGCAGCTCCAAAGAACTCTCAAGTTAGGATCCAGCACAACTGTGAAAAAACATACCACTGTCAGAAAGACTGAGCACGATGTAGTTCCACTTGGTATCCAGCTTCAACATATAATTACAAGTAATTCCTTTCTGGAGCTGAATATCACAATTATTTTTCAATTACCTTCTCTGAGATAAAAGCAGCAGGGACAGAGTGGACAGAAACCTGCCAGGACTTATCTTCAGTGACAGGCACTCCAGTCCTAAGGTGGAATAGCGCATTCGGCATGTTGCTAATTGAAACTGGTACTCAAGCAAAGCACTCATACAGGTGTTTCTGTAGCAAACTTAGCACTACAGCTGCTTTTCCAAGCACAAGCACTGCTGCTGACCACAGTGACTAAGGAAATAACAAACTTGATCTCCCTGTGTTAATAGCTACAAGCTGCAGTGTGTACCTGCAGATTCCTTATGAGGTACAGTCTGCACTCAGGACTGTTTATTTCCCAGTGAACCAGGCTACATTTCCTGTGATTTCCTTATCCAAGAAATATATTACTTAGCTTTCTGAAAATTAAAATATTTGCATTTAATATATTATTAAGCCATATATGTCATCAGAGAGAAAACGTGCAAGCATGCTAGGAAGAGGAAAGCAGAGGTGACAAGCAGTTATTGCCAGGACTGAAATGATGGACTCAAGTGACCAGGCTACTTTTGTCACTAACTTTATGCTGTTTTATGTAGTTTCTCTGCCCTCGATAAATATTTATAGGAAGGAAAATTATACTTGAGAAATGAAGGTATCAAAACTGCTGAGCTGGGAGATGTAGGAAACACCAATCTAATCCTTGTTTCAGCCTGCCGAGCCAGCCCCCGTCAGATGCAGGACTCCAGTTGTTCCGGCTCCCTGACAGCTCCTTCCCCACTCTGCAGCCTCTCTTGCCGCAGGCATGGGTGACTCAACAGCCTCTTCCCTTCAGCAACCAGTGCTACTTCTGCAGGCTGGGCAGAAGGCAGGAGCCAGGCAGGAGCTTCTCCCATGTTCTCTCTGTCCTTCCTGTCCTGCACCTGCACTTCCTTCCACTGATGACAGAGAGTGGCTACATTAAACCTTGACCTTCCCAGATGCCTTACTGAATTGGCAAAAGGAGAATGAGAATGGCTATGTATTTGACAGCACTGTGTTGAGGATGAGTTACTAAGCATCAAGTACTGCTGTCCTTGACAACAGATTAAGAGTCCACTGCCTTGAGCACGGGCAAGGAAGATTTTGAGACTTGCAGAATAAGCAAAGTGCTGCTCATTGGGGATGAAGTTCGAGAAGCTTCACCTAAGAACAGTCATGCTGAATAGTGAAACATCTATAAGTACTAGCTAAGGCTGCACATTGGCATAGCAGGAAAGTGTGTGTTTAACCCTAAGTACCTGAGTAATCCCATCACTCTTCAGCAAAGCACTTAATTTTAAGCATGTGTTTCATTCCCCTCGTAGCTAACTGTAATGCATCATAGTCAAAGTTCACCACAGGTTTAAATGCACTGTAGAATAGTGATGAGATTATTCACATGCACACGGCGAGACCCTATGTTTCTCTGCTTTGCTAAGCTGAGGCCTATGTGCTTAAAATACATATTTTTTACTGGACAGCTAAATTTGCGTATTGCATTTGTTTACATCCTGGTGGCATCATTGTTTTTGTTTGTTGAAGAGTGTTTATGTGACGTGTACAGCTAACTCTGCAATAGTCTTTATTTAAAAAAAAAGAAGTGATGCTCAGTAAACACACAATAAAGAGCAACTGATAAGAAGTTATCAATAATATTGAAGTTTCAATATTAGTATTTTAATTTAATGGAAATTTTATTTCTAATAGATTGCAAGACAACAGCAGCAACTTCTGCAACAGCAGCACAAAATCAATCTACTGCAGCAGCAAATTCAGGTCAGTGTGTTTTATTGCTCTCTTCTGATTATACTTAAATTCCATTTATGGAGAGGGAAGGATCTAAAATAAAGCAGCCAGCCACATGCTTTACTAATAAGCCTCAGTAAAGATGCTCTTTATGGAGGGTCTTTGTGCCTTTGAAAATTATTGTCAAACATCTTTTTGGTGGAAAGAGCTTTTATTTAATAAGCAAAGTCTTTTTCTGAAAGTTATGAATTATCTCTTAAGTCTTACCATTTAACTCTGAAATCTGCAATCAATTTGATTTATATTCTATGAAGTAAAAACAGAGTTTCAAATATTGTTTATAGATTTCCTTATTCTACAAAAGCAAAATTGGCTTTATAAGAAAAAGCTTATTATGGAAAACGCAGGGAATGTTTTCAATTCCATTAAGGAAAGCAGACAGCTCTGGAAGAGGACAATAGACACTGCAGCAGCCGCAGTCTGCTGATGCTCGGTGACCTGCAGGTCTCTGTCTGCCATGTTCCTTTTCAGTAACTATATTGTCTCAGGGTTGGGAGCGTTCTGGACACGCTTGGATGTCTGAGCCTGTACTCAGAGTCTGCTTTAATTCTGTGCTCATAAACTGTTTCTCAAGTACATATGCAGGTGGAAAGTGATGTGTGGACTGGCATTGCAGGCATGTGACTGGATGCCCTTCTCTGCTTCCCATTTTGCTTGAAAGCATTTCCATGGCTTGTTCTTTAATTTAAATATTTCATTCTCCTCTGATAGTTCCTTGTGCTGCCAGTCATTTCTTAGAAATTTTGAGGATCAGTTTTTCCTCAGTCAGCTGTTAGATGCCAGAAATGAAACCTTTCCTTCCCTCATCCTCAAACCAATGTGCTTGTAAATACCTTTGCAAATTTTATAATGCGGATTCACTTGGACTTTAATAGGGTTAAGTAACATTTATAAATGTGCTGATACCTTGGCTGAGAGACATGATTGAATTTATAACATAATTATTGTCATTGCCCATTGGAAGATTGCAGTTGTGAAAAGAAGACTGCATGTTCATGTTGGGGGATGGAAGGAATGGAAGATATGAAGCAGTAGTGAAAGTAAAAAAGGTATCACCTTCAATAGGCATTATTTGCAAATCTGGCTTCCGCAGACAATGAATCATTTCAATGCATTAAAAAAATCTTTACTTGGTATAAGACCAAAGAAGGAAACCTATCTGAATCTGTTGAACAGAAAGAGTAATTTGCATGGGCATTATTTTTAATTTCTTAAAATTTCTTTAAAAATATGACATAAAAAGAGAAATCATAACTAGGGTATTTTTGTATCTCTTTGGAGAGTGTGATGTTTTACTGAGAAGAATCCTGCTCTCTAGTAAAAAATGTAAAGCCATTTCACATTTTAGTTTGCTTTTTTTTTTTTGTAAGGGTGTCTACAAGTCACCTAAGTCTTAGTAATTTCTCCTCTATATCCCCAAGTGTTACCAAGAGCATTGTGAGCCAAGTGCTAATCAAAAAGACATAGGAGCCCTAGGATGGTGGAAACCATCGGAAGTTTAAAGTGAGATAAATTTTAATATGGGAAAAAAATTTGGATCACATTTTATAGCACTCCACATAGTATTTTTCAGGTGTAATTGTTTAGATTATAATTTCCTAACTTGAGAAACTTCATTTTTACAATTTCTGGTCTTAATAAACTACAAGAACCAAAAGATTATAAAAAGGCAAACATGTCAAGTTTATCTGTGTGCTATACTGTCCTCCTTATTGTAAGGAAAGATTTCGGCTTCAATGAGATTTCTTTAAGGAGAAAGTGCATACACTGCTCTCAGCTTATACTCACTGAAACAAATGTTACCTGAATATCAGTTGCTGTCCTCCTTATGGCAATTAGAAATCCACAGATTTCCTGGAGAGTCACTGTAAAATCTTCTTTACTGTATTTCAGTTTGAGGCAATAGGAAGAAATAGTGACAGGAGCTTTACTGGTGCTCCCAGTCTCATCTCTTCTTTCATGGGAATAAACTCCCAATAAACTCTGATTGCCTTTTGGATTTTAAGGGTCAGTTCAAGTTCTACTGGAGCAATAAAATAGTAAAAATCTCTCTCCCTCAGATGATTTTTCTGTAACTTGAACATATGGAACAAAACACAAGTTTTGGTTTACGTCCTTTCCTATACGTATATTCAAGTAAGTGTTTTAACTGGTGCAAACGACAGTTCTCTTCATGTGAGCTAAATTATTCCTCGGTGACCCTCCCCTAAGTGCACTTGTTTTAAAATCTTGGCAGCATAAGCTATTTTTACTTCATAGTTCCTTGGTAGGCCAGGGTCCACACTTATATTTATACATATATTTATTTACATGGAACAATTGCTACTTGTGTGTCTTAGGTGCCTCTAAGGAGTGTCTTGCAGCAGGTTTTCTGTCACAGTGTGGGGGCCAGACTGTTTGTTGGCTTCTCCTCATCTTTAGGAACCTCCTGGATACTCCTATGAAGTGCTAGGACTCTCCATTGCATATTAGTCTTACAAGGAGCTTTCTAAGAAAAGCTTGTTAGGATGATGGAGCAGGCTCTCTCCTTAGGCAGAAGAGCAGTTTGCGAAGGCATGTGCTCATGAGCCATGTGGTTCCTCTCTGCCTAGTTCTTCTGACAAATTCAGTGGCAGGTCTGTATGCCAGGACTTGCCTGGGGTAGAAGTTAGTTGCTGGGTCCCTATGGCAGTTAATAAAGGGACTGTTGCTGTTGAATTGGCTCTGCGCGCTGCAGCTTGAGCAGACCCGCAGCTCCTGGTGGGCCTGGGCGAGATGCAGACCGCAACACTGCCCTGGGTCCTGGAGGAGAGTTCACCACAAAGTGGGATTCATCTGATCAGGAGCAGATATCTACAGTAAAGACTCTGCAGCCCACTTAACTTTCCATATTGTTTTTACAGAGAAAGAGAGAAGCAGAGTATGACTAGTTGTAGGATGTAATTCATCTTGTCCTAAAGTAGGCATTTAAAATATCTCAGGGGAATTGTTGCCGAAAATGGCTTTTTCTCTTCATTAACTCTAAAGGATGCGGATGCCTGTAGTGTAGAGATCTGAAGTGAGATGAGGTGAATCACACAATCTGTGGCTTGAGGGGAGAAACAATTTTCTAATAAAACTTTATATTCCCACTTTAGTTGTTTGGGCTTGGTAAAGGTGCCCCAATGGTATGCCTGATTTTACCCCAAGATGTGTTACTTTAGGAATTCTCTCATACAGGCCTTTTCCCAAAACTGATATCATGTACACAGGGCTGTGTGTATGGTTGTGTCTGCTTTATATACAGGGAAAAATAACACTACCCTCCACAGAGAAACAGTAGTGCTCTTCCCCGTCACTCCCCATTCGCAAAGAGGATAAAATGTTAGTAGTGCAGGTGCCAGTCCCGTCTGGACGTGGGCCTGCTCACGGCACGGCCACTTGAACCGAGTACAGCCTGTTCCCCAGCACCCACTGACGCAACGCGCCTGTCACATGGGACGCATCGTGTGCCATACTGAGCTTGTGATGTAGTGCTAGTTTGTGAACAGTGGTTCTCGGGAGTAAATGCATCCAATTTAGCTATCCCTCCAACAATTAAAAGAGACGTTAGATGACACGGAATTTCTGTCAATAATACATTTATAAGTGGAAATAGTCTACCTTTAAAATACATATTGTTCCCTGGATACCCTCTAGGTTAATTTATACTATTTAGTATTCTCTTTTTACATTGTGGATTCATACCTTTTTTTAAACCATTTAAAACACCTTATTTCATTTAGTTTCTCTGTTTATTGCAGCACTTTGCTGCAGACTTGTTGCATCCAAAACTTTGCTGCCAGTCCATCAGCAAACATAGCATAGGAAAGCAACATAGGTATTTGAAGAGTTTTGAGATGGTACCTCTTGATGATCATCACAGTTCCAGCTGCTTTTTCCATTTCCCTATACCTTAGTTCTTTATTCTGTACTATGGTAAATGCCGTTGTAGAACATTTCCGTTTCTCTTTGAATCATGTCTAATTTCCGTTATGCTATGAAATGGACTTTCTTTGCTCTTGTAAGCATTCTGTTTTAATTTAGCCACTAGAATGTATTCTTAAAAGAGTATTTTTTACTAATTTTAATGTACAACTTCATGTCACAGAGGTTAATATCAATCTTCTTGTATTGTCTACTTTGTCAAATTAAACAAGTGTAATTACAGTGAGATGTAAACAAAGTAAAGAATAGTAACATAAAAAATATATCTATTTAAACTCTCCTTGAATATGAATTGTTTGGATCATACTTAATATTTAAGAGGCTGAACCAATGAGTCTGTCTTGTTATCAGTGATTAACTACTGACAATTCAGCTACCTGGTGAGCTGAATAAGGGCCATCTCTTCATGTGAAGTACATGTCTAAAGATCAGGAATAATTACATTCCACATTAGCCTTTGTGGCCTCTCTGACCTGGTTAATTAATTTTTTGCTAGGATAATAATAGTAGAAATAGATTTAAAGATATGCTTCATCATTAAGTGTATAACTGACCTCCAATTTTAAGAGCTGAACGTTTCATTTATTGCCTTTGGGAGACAGGTTAAACCTTGTAGCAGTGAGTTTGCTGAAAGCGCGCAAGCTGCAATCTAGTCATTGTCAGTCCAGCTCACTGTCTTAGGGTACTTCTTATTGTAAAATTGTGTTTAGCATTGACAAGTGAAAAACCATTGTAGTGCTCCTGTTCTGGCACTGGGGAATACTCTCCCTTCACACCCTATTCTCGTCTTTTTTCTTATTGATCACGAAACCGATCTCCTTCCAGCAAGCTCTAAACAGGAGCAAATAAAGCCATTGAAAGCAATTTGATACATCTATTGGCAGGGTATTCGCAGATCAGATACTCCCTTGAAAGAAAATGAGGGTTATAAACAAAGCTTAGAAGTCTAGGAATAGCCCCCAGCTTCAGCAAATCCTTAAAATATTTTGTAATTGTATCTTCAATCATGAATTAGCCAGCAAAAAGAGACCTTTTTTTCCTTTATATTTCACTGCTGTATGCTGTTTTTAATTGCCCACAGGCACAGTGTTGTGATCTTCTTTGGAAGTTTAAAAACAGGATAAAAATGCAAATGTAATTATTTCTTTTATCTAATCTAATTAACTTTTAAAAGTAATGATAGATGTGCTGTAGCCTGCATCAAACATTTTAATAATGATATTTCTAGATTAAAGAATAGGTAAAACTACTCTAGTAATTTTTAAACAGTCAAGATTATGGGAGAAAATGGAAGGTATTGTGGTGGCTTAATATATTATAGCTGTAGCTATAAGATATAGCTGTAGCTTATTAATTTATGGTAGAGGAAAGACATTCCTTGCAAATTCCAGGTTGCTCATGATTTGTTTCCCTGCTGCCATTGGGACTTTGGTTGCTTTGTTTTGTTTTTACAGTTCAGTGTTCAAACATCTGTGCCTAGCTTCCTTTTGCACATTGTGCGCACAGCAAAGAGCACAGCAAAGAGCATCGGGAGAGCCCTGCTCTCGAGAGAGCCCCCGCACCCGGACTTGGAGCTGGCTGCCGAACCGCAGGGCCCTGCCAGAGCGGGAGAGCGCGACTTCTGTCCCGCTCCTCCCTTGGTGGGCGGAGATGCAAACTCATCCAGAGAAGGAAAAACAAATACAACACTCAACATCGAACCAAATTGTTTCATATTTTATTATTGCATAGTGAGAGGCTTATTAATGAGTTCTAAAGTCTTTTTTGATGATTACGCAATTGAAAGCTGTATTGCTGGCCAGCTTTTTCCACAAAAAACATCTTATGGCTGGCTAGCTTAGAATTTCCTCTACTGGCAGAATGAGAGGAGAAGCGGTGTGGGATTCTTGCCCTTTCCCAGGCACCTAAGGAGCTTGATCGTGGCTATTTCACAGGCCCTTTTACAGTTAAAGGCCTGAAGTGAAGCTTCTTACAGCTGTTGCAGGAAAGGAACTGGCAGATCTGGGATACTCCAGGTAGGCTCCCTGTGCTTTATTCATCCTCCTCTTTACTCAAAATATCTTTTACTGGCAGCATGGCAGTAGCCAGAGGAAGACAGTGCAGTGTGCTAAAGGCCTATCCCTGCAGCCCTGTCGCCTAAGGGTCAGTTCTTGCAGCTTATCCTACATTTATAAGGATCCTGTTGTGTGCTCAGCCTCTGAGGCCGCCAGCCCTGGTGGACAATGTGGGTCCTGGCAAAGCAGGAAGTAGTTCCAGATTTGACTTGAACATAATCCATAAAACTATATGCAGTCAGGGGGTGTATTGTCAGTATGACCTTCTACGAGTTAAAATAGCTGCCTTGCAGTTTTTTAAATTCACTATATACTTTTTTTTCTTTTAAATAGCTTTATTTTTCCTTCCCAAGCCTAAACAAATTGTGCTTAATGCAAAAAATAAGCCTTGTGTATCTCTTTCATATGACTTCTCTAATTTTAGAGCAGTAAATGGTAGAATAGCATATGTTAGCAACATGAGCAGCAGTCTATGAAATAAGCTACAAGTTAATAAAATGATCTTGTGGTGGTGTTGGCCAAATGTTAGCACACATGTTTTGGAAAGTGATATTTCAACAGACTTGAAGAATAGGACTTTGGCACATGGGTGCTGAACATGATCTGATGTGTGGAAATTAGTTAAACCAAAGTAAATGTCATTGTTCTTCAGGCTGATGTTGGTGCAAAAAATGATTGTAACTGCCTTCCTATTTTTCCTCTCCCATGTTTCTCTTAAAATCCGAGGTGAAGGTGCCAGCATCCCCTGCCCCCCAGTTCAAGTGGTGCTGCTGCCGCTTTTGTGCTGGGAGTGCTGCATTGCAACCTCGCTGAGGGCTTAAAGGCTGCTTCTTAGCTCTGGCTCTGTTGAAGCCAGGTGCTAAAATGTCATTGATTCTTTTGAGGGAAGAGTTTCCTTCTGCAGCCTTTGCTCACCTAAGGGCCTCAGTCTGGAGCCTCATTCTTTCAGGGACAGATGGTAACATGTTCCTGATCAGCAGTGAAGGATCCAGCGACTACCTGCTATCCACCTGCACTGCTGCCAGGAGGTCACTCTCCTCCAGTGGGAATCAAGCTGCTCTGCCAGAGCAGGAGTGCCAGGCGTCGGGAGCCTCTGTGCGAGCTCATCCCGACACCCTCGAGTGGCTCCTGGGGTTATATCCTGCTGAACCTTTCTGCAGTGGATCCCCTGGGTGAGCCTATGCTCTCAAAGTATTTGCTCCCACACAGAAAGGCAGTTTCCTTCCCAGGCAGCTTGTGAACAAACCAAACTGGGTAACTGCAAGCAGCAGTTCAGCCAGCTGGCAGCTTTCCAACAGGCCAATCCTGGGAAGTCTTGCTTGCTGGAGTAACACTTCCATAGCCAGTATTTGATAACTTGTATATATGTGTTACTCACATAAGTGACTGGGTTGCTCACAGGAAGAATGAAATAGGACTTGGGATACTCGTCTTGGAATTTGGACATCAAAGATACAAGTGCGGCAGGGTTGTAGGGAAGGTAATTTAAAAATTGTAGGGAGGTAATATGGAGATGCAGTGGGGAACCTTTTGGGCACACCCACCCTTTTTCAGGGCTCACATCGGCATTACATTGAAACATATCCCAGGACTGACACAGAAACTGCCTAAGGTATTGGCCTTTCATTTTTAATTAGTTACTTTTTCAGTGATGATTCTTGTGATTGACAGCCATGTGATGGCCAAGAGGGAAAAATGATCAGGATTTGCATTACTTTTTTTTTTTCTCCTTGACACACTCATCAGAAATAGTGAATAAAGAAAATAGTTCATAAAAGTTAGTATTGAAATGATTTATGGAGATATGCAGGTATACAGGCAAGACTGGAATGTGATGATATCAGAGGTCAAAATTTCTGTCTGCAGAAGCAAGTATTTAGAGGAAAATGATGAAGTGCAGTCCTACATAAAAAGGCCAAAAGCATTTAGAAAATAAATTGCAAAGTACTTTTTGAAATCCCACAGTAAAATCTTAAATTTACCAGACAGTCTAAACTCTGACCTAAAGGATCAAGATTTTTTTTGTTGTTATAATTAACAGTATATAAAAAGTCTGTTACAAGACATGATAAATTTGTTGTTTGATGTTTGAAGAAATTGTGGGAATGATCAAAAATACAAGTGTATTGTTGAATCAATTTCAGCATGAAAACATATTTTAAATATATTCAATGTCATGACAGCAAAGAAGTAAGCACATTGCTCACTGAATGAATTTGGAAATTATAGATTTCCATGGAGAAAGAAGTAGCATCTCCAAACAAATAAATGAGCAAGCCAGATGCAGTTTAACTGTAGTAAACATTTGACGGGATATATAAAAGAAGTAGAATGAAAGGGAAAAAGATTTCTAATATTGCTTACATTTTATGCAACCAGCTAACCTGGAAGACACTGGCAAAAACACCAAAGCGCATAAGTCTCGAGGAAATCTAGAATCAGCCTCGGCCTGGAATTTATGTTGTTTTAAAGAACTACTGGCTTATGACTGCATTTTGCAACGTATTTCTTTTGTGTGTTACTGTAACCCCCTCACCTAATTAGATAATGTGGCAGGCTTTGCTGTATGCAGGACTTTAACTTGTTTGAAAGAAATAGTCTTTTATATAAATCTTATATATATCATCTTTAGCAAGTCAGGCATTTTCACAGCTTGGGTAAATTATGTCTATATTGCGAATCTCAGAAGTTACACAGTGTGCATTCCAGGCTTGAGGGATGGGAAATAAAAATTGATATACTGTGCGACACATGATATAACACAGTGAAATATCTTTTAAATTCCAGAGGGATGCACTGACATCACCACACTTAATTCATATACAGTAACTCCTGCAAAATGTTATTAATTTTAAATTGAAGTTTGTAATCATTCAATAAAAAGAAAATAAATGATGTAAACAGTATAGAATGGTGCATTATGAATGCTGAATTCCTCTTATTCACCCACCCAAATGACAGTATGTTAGAAAAATATTAAAGTTGTAACACCAAATAGTAAAAGCAAAGAAATTCACAGTCGATGGTGAAGTGTGAAATCCATCTTGAGACACATCACCGCCCCACAACATGTAAGCATACCCCTGAGGTGGGGAACTTTATTTTAAAGTAATATATTAGTCATTTTTGTTCTGTGAACTAGAGATTAGCCAGGCAGAGGAACATGTAGTTGCTTTAAAATATAGATCAGGTGGACAAATGAGTAGTGTGAAGACTAATATACAACAGCCTTAAGTGGGTGTTTGCTATGGGTAACAAAATTAAACTGATGGTGCAATGTATTCCTAATAGCCTTAACAGAGACTGGTGTTCCTTATTGGACAAAGCAATTTATATAATGTAAATATAAATTAGAAATACAGAAGAAAGTCCTCTTTCAGACAAGGGTATCTGCTGCTTGTTTTTGCATGCGAAGGAGTGACTTTTACTGAAGATATCTGCTACTGCTTTCTCTGGCTTTGCCTATTACACCTCACTGAACTTTATTGGTGATATGTTTTCGGGATACTCATCCCTATGAGTAGAGTATGTGAGCACTTCACAAGTTTAAGTGCATTATCCTCACAAAACTCCTTTGAGGTAGCATAAAAAGCATGTAGACATTTGGGGGCATCTAATTTTAGATAGCTAATTTGGATGATTGAATTGGGAGTTTTGGCTCCATATATAATGCAGGCCAGGTGCTCTGAATTACTTGGTGCTGATTAGATGGGGAATCTGGGCTCCTAATTTAGGCACCTCAGTGAAATCTGCTAAGTGACTTGTTCCAGATCTTGCAAGGAATCAGGGTGCTGTGGAAGCAGCCAAAGTTCCCTCCTCGTCCTTCCCTTGGGGGTTTTTGTGAGAGCTCCCCCTTCTGAGCCTTTCACCATTGCCCCTGCCTGAGGCAAGACTGGTTCCAGCCAGTTCCCTCCAGTTCTGGCCTGTTCCTGCCATCTGGAGCCGCCCACAGTCACCCCTCACAGGAGTGGAGGCAGGAAGAGGTGAGGGGTGGGGCTGTGCTCTCCTGTGGCTGCTGCTGCTCCCCAAATCCAGTGTTTTTCCTCATGGGTAAGGAGCCGCCTCCGTGACTGTGAGGTATCCTTTGGACAGAGGCTTTTTGAGGAGATAATGCCTCTTTCTTTTTTTTTTTTTTTTTTTTAAAAAGCAGGGAGTGTGTGTGTGTCAAAGAATGCTTATGTTTCCTAGTAGTGCCTTGCATGTTTTCTAGGGCACTGAGATGTGGGGGGACATCTGAGGGACTTGCTTGAAACATCTGTTAAATCATGGTTTTGTTTCATTGAAATGGCTGCCTCAATGGAGACCTTGCGTGCTGCATTTTAGACCAGAGTATATTTTTATAGCCAAGTTGTAAACCTCTGAAAAAGGGAGCTTATAATGGAAAGGTTGGCACAACATTAATTTTAGTGCTGTAAATGCAATGGTATAATTTTGGAAAAAAAAGCCTTTATAGCTCTGCTAAGATATTAATTGCAGGAAATTACAGCATATCCTATTAAAGTATTATGTCAGTGGCATACATAGCATATAACACCTTTGCATATTCTTCCTTGTTTTCATGGCAGTGTTTTGCATTTTGATCTTTAAGCGAGTAGGTGGGTCAGAGTTTCTGAAGCCTCCATCGCGGCTGCTTAAGCTGTAAAGGTGGAGAAAAAAAAGGCTGGATAACGCTTCCTTGTGTCCTATTCAAAAAGCAGATCTTCTGTTAACCTGGTAAATCCTGAGCATTTAGGAAAGACCCCAAATCTGCAGAAGTTAAACTCTTTTACTTATTGAGTGACCTTTTGACCAGGGATTTAAATTTAGGCCGAATCCTTACACAAGTAAGCTTTAGTCAAATTTTCCCATAATTACAGCCACTTCTGTGGCAAGCTTGTTGTTAATGATAGGGCTTATGTTTGTGTATTCATAGGGAATCATTCCCAATTGTTACTATTTCATGGAAGACCCATTCTCTTACTTTCTTATTTCTATTCCTAAAGTTATTCATTTGTGCTTTCTCACACAGAATTGATAGAGGACATGGTGTGGATCCCCATTACATTGAACAATGCAGATGTGTAGATATACAGTTTTTATTTCAAAGAAATCAGTTATATGCTGCATTGGCTCTAAGGCAGCAAGTGGCATTTCTGCCACTTTTAAGGCTGCAAGGTACAGTAGTATCATGTTTTATTTATAGGGGTTTGTTTTTAAAATATAATTATTTGTTAATGGCTTGTTTGTAGTGTGCACCTAATTGTAGCATTTGGGTACAGTCTAAGGTTGGATATCTGTTTTATTGATGCTTGCTTTTTTTAGTTGTAAGGCATCACCAACACAATGGTTTCCTTTGTGAGATCTTCTAGGAAAGGCCTCCATCTGTGTATTTGTAAAGTACCTCATATAGAGGTCCTGATCCTGTTATTTTTTTCTCTTTTTTAAAATATAGTCAAACTCATTTGCAGTGATAAATATGAATTAGTAATAACAGTATGCTGTTTTTATATAAATAGAACCTGCAGTCTTGATCTCTGTCTTTTCCTCTTGAAAGGCAGTGGAGTAAAAACAACTGTTCTCTTCTGTGCAAAGAAATCATGACTAATTGTCTGGTAGGTTAATACCTAACAAGATGGGAGAAAAAAGCCTTCTCGAAAAAGAAGAAAGAAAGGAAAAAAAGGGATAGACAAATTCATTTGACTGTTGATGT
This sequence comes from Eudromia elegans, assembly GCA_003342815.1. Classification (NCBI taxonomy): domain Eukaryota; kingdom Metazoa; phylum Chordata; class Aves; order Tinamiformes; family Tinamidae; genus Eudromia; species Eudromia elegans. Next base: position 3,043,452 of record PTEX01000043.1, read on the forward strand.
TTCCTATTAATTGCAAGACTTAACATATAACCATTGAGTTGATCTGGTTTTACTTATCAAATCCAGAACTGCTTTTCCTCTGCCTGCTGAGCAAGGAAAACTCCATGCTGTACCAGTTTCTTTTTACTTGAGGTTCCCAGTATCATCAGAATTAAAGCTGTCAGAACAGTCAGCCCTCTTTCTCTGTGGTTTAAAATACAAAGCCTAATATTGTTGCCTGAGAAATGCCCTGCTTTCAATGTGTTTAAAAATTGTCAAGTGGACAAACAAAAAGAAGCCCTTTTAATAGCAAGCATTGAAATACTGCTTAAAAAAATCTTTGAGAAGATATAACTAGGCACTTCAATTTGTTTTTATTTTATCCTGCTAACTTGTCTTCATTGGCTTAATCTTGCACTCAAGTAAAAGGAAAACTCATGCTCAAGTTAGAGTTTTGCGTCATTGAATGCAGTGCAGGGTGCCGTTTCCTCAGCTGGTGTTGTTCATTTTCTCTCCACTTATGTCAGTCTAATACTGGAAATGCAGTTAGGCCCTCCTTAAAAACAAAAAGAGCTCAACATGGAAGTGACAGCTTTTTGTTTTGCGTTTTTTATTCATTATAAAATATTCTGGGCATTTATATTTGAGGATAATTGTCCCTGTTCGTTCTGTAGTTCTTGAAGCTGGCTGATACAATACATGAATATTTTTTTCTTGCACTATGTTTTCTTCTCTTACCACTTGACGTAATTAATATCTTTTAATCATCTTTTTTTCTTTTGTTTTATCTGAGATAGTATTATAGGCATCTTTGTGATAACACAGGAAGGAGGAGGGGAAAAAATCCTCATTAACTTACTTTGCCTGTTGCTTTTGTTTTAATTGAGAAAAGGCTTTCTTCCTAGGCAAGGCCACACATCCATCATTTTGTTTACCTGCTTGTTTTACTATCAGTTGAAATACACATACATTTCAGCTGTAACTTTAGGAGGAACAGAGTATAATAGTAATTTATACAATAGACACTGATGATTATTGACCGTTAAAGAGCAATAAAGCATTTCCTGTGTGAAATAGATGTAGCATCAAATGCCTTTATTTCTGACAGTAAATGTTTCAGGTTTACTACACAGGCATTAATGGTAATATTTAAAGGTAAAAATCTGGCTATACTCTGCACCTCTTATAAAACCAATGGAATCGCAGGGAAAAGAAACAATACTTTGAAGAAAAGTCCTGGACTCATGTGTGTATTAACCAGATGAAATGATTTATTGGGTTTTATACACAATCTGTAAAGGGTAAGCATTGCTAACAGAATGAGTGGCAGCCTCAGGGAGCTGAGTAGCCCCCAGGGACCAGCCTTTGTTCCTCTGGACTTGACAGGCATGTGTCCCTGTTAAATGAGGGCTTAATTTCTCTCATATGTGCACAATTTCCAAGCTCAACAAAGGCAGCCAGAACTGGAGCTATTTAAAAGAGCCAGCTCAGGAGGAAGCATTCCTGGAGAAAGGGGATGCTAAGGGGCTAATTACTCGCCATAGTTCAGCAACTGATTTTTTTTCTCTCCTAAGCAAGGTTTATTAACGCAGAACTGCCACTTACAATCTAGATAAACATACATCAAAACTAGAAGGATGTTATTTTTCTTTGCAAAATAGCCATTTTTAAAGGCTCTGCTTACCAAAAATTAAGAGTTGTGTTCATTTCAGTTTAGGCCTGCAATAACAGTCATCACCTCTTTAGCTCAGTGAAAGATTTCTTCCAAGAGGTGCAGAAGAATTGCTTCTCCAATGACATCCTCTTCTTTCTCTGTCTCTCCCTTTCATGTATAGTAGTACACCATCTTGGTGCTTACTGCCTTTAATTAATGTAAATACATTAATAATGTCCAGATAAATGGTTCGCCATATGTAGAGCTTATTAGTATTTACATTATATTACATTTACATTACTCATTTACATGTCTAGGGTAAAAATATATATTTAAATATGTAGTGAAAGGCACACCACAACAGACTAGATCCAACAGACCATTATGTAACGCTTTCACATAGTCTAATAATGCTACTCCTGCCAAGAAGCAGGGCTTTCCTCTATCCACTGCTCTGCATTTTATTTATTACAGGGTGCAGGTCACTCTTGGGTCATTGGCACTTGGCATGGTGTGTCGGGAGTGATTTGACAAAATTATGCTTTCTTTTCTTGTTGTTGTTACTTGGGAGAAAGATGAGCTGCTCCACTGCAACAGGTTTGGCTATGCTGTGGTCAGCATTGGCAAATTGCTTTGCAAGAAAATAGTGCCTGGTTTCAGGCTTCTCTCCTTTTCTAAAGCAAATCTAGAAGCCTCTTGAGAAGCAAGTTGCTCATTTGAATCTTTTCTGTCAGAACATACTCATCTTCCCAAAGTAAGCACCCAAACAGAGATGGAGACAAAATGTTTTCATACTGCACCCACGCTGGGCTGAGTGGGATTCAGAAAGGTTCAAGAGGAGGCCTTTGGGTATGGGGCCTCAAAACTCATAGCTGAGTATCAGGGCTCAGTGCGCACACATGAGAAGTGTGATGCCAGTAGCAGCTAGGATCTTAGAAGGTTGTTGTTAGATTGAGAAGAGTTTGTGAATGTGAAAGGGATAAGATTTAGAGAAATTGACACTGGAGCTGCTAATGGATTGCTGCTTCCAGCATTATAGATAGAGTTAGGGTTCTGCTGTAAAGAGAATTAAAGGTTGCAGATGCTATTAAAAAAGAGAAGAAGGGGTTGGCTTATGGATCACAGGAAAAGAATGTTGGGCTCTATTTTGGCTTAAAAGGTGTTTTTTTTTTTCGTTTTCTTTTCTTCTTTCAAGATACTCTGTTTTTGCTCTGCTATGCTGAATAATAGCAGTAGGTAGAAGTGCAAAGTAGTATTTAAATTTGTTTCAATGGGACTTTTAAAGAGTATTGAAATCTTTTAAAGGTATTTTCTGACAAAATAATTGTGCAATTTTCATTACAAAGCAAATTATAGATTGTAATAAAATGAGAGGGAGAGAAAAATGAAACTAGATCAAATTTTTGTTTATTTTCATGCAATAAAAATTCTAATTGGATAGAAATGACCTGACCAAGATCCTACTTACATCTGTACAAATCAGGAAAAACTCCATAGAATAGAAACAGTTCATCTACTTTCATCCTGGAGATAGATTTACAGCTGTCAAGGCTCAGAATCGCCCATTTATTTCCTTTCTCTCTCAAGATGACAAAGTATATAACACTTGATGAACTGCAGGTTCTAGGAACATTCACATGTTAATGCTGCAGAGGCCTATATTAAAGGTTGAAATCTTGCTCGGATTAAAATTCTACTTTGGATAAGGTTAAGGAGCCACATACATGCAGGCGCATTTGGTACTGTTATAAGACCCAGGGAAAATGGTTTAACCTGGATTCCATGCAGATTCTGCCTAAGCCTTTCTCTTGAGATTTGTTTCTGTCCGCTGGAGGAGGAGGGGTCCTTTACCAAGAGACTTTTCCCCCCGCCCTGTCTCAGATTAAGGGAAAGCACCTCCTAATCATAAAGAAAGGTCCCACACAGATTATCTTCTTGTCATGCTATGACAGGAGCTAGACTTTACTGAGGCTTTTGTGAAGAGCTGTGGAGAGTATTTAAGCCATGGCTCCGCAGTACTTAACTTTATTTAAAAAAAAAAAAAAAAGCACACACTAGAAAGGATGAATACAAGCTCACCATTTCCAAGTAAGAATAAACTTTTAATTCTTTTCCTCCATTGTTGTCTGGTTATGAGTATGAAATGTTAGTCCTAAAAGTAATGTAGCAATGTCTACATTACTACAAGGAATAGTTGACATTTCTGATCCTATTTGGACACTTTGACTCAGTAATACATATACTTTTCCACTATTTTGGTCCTGTATTCATTAGTAACCTTATTTGACTTATGGAATGATTATTATTATTTTACAGCTTACCTTCATGATAGTAATGATATTTGAATACAAATTTTAGGGAATCAACCTCCATTTTTTTTTCTGCTGATTGTCAAAGCGTTTACTTAAAGAAGACAAAAGAAGTCAGTGTTTACCCCAGTTTCCTAAGCAAAGGAATTTCTTACAGTTATGCAGTCAGTCTTACTGAGAATTACCAGCTTAATAACTTTTGGACTTGTTAAGTAATTTTAGTCACATTTAAGATACAGAGTGAAGTCTAAAAAGTGGATATCTGCAAGTCTTAAGAAAATTATTTGCCTGATAAAGAAACCCTATAAGACTGCCATGAAAGGAAAGGCTTCAGTCTAAACCCTTTCTGAACTAGACCTTGGGAAATATATTTGGGGAAGAGATGTTAAAGTACTGTAAATTCATGAGAAGCTTGAGTGGAATTTATGCTTTAATAGACATCAGAGAAGTAAAGTTCGGAGCTGTTCATCTAAAATCATAGAAAACAGTCATAAGGGTTTGCTTACAAAACTACTTATTTTGACTATGCACATGTTTCAGCTAAAAACAGTCTTGGCACTTGCCAAAATACTGTTTTCTTTCCTTCACCTGAAGGGTTTGTACGTATCTGAAAAACCAGAATGGAAAAGACTTCATTTCTAGTTCCATATTTCCTTTTATCCAAAGCGTTTTCTACAAGTCTACCAACCAGGATTTGTCTGAAACTTCACTTAAGATTTTTCAATAGATGTCATGATACTTTAAAGGACAATCTTGCTGAGAGATTTTTTTTTCTAAAGAAACAGCCATTCTCTCACCTGAAGTAGTTCCCTGAGGCCTAGTTGAAGCATTTAGTGTTCTTATCCATGAGTTTTGTGAAGTTAATGCTTTCTAAATTTTTGATGGCACTTCTATGAATGTGTTGCCAGTAGTCGTCTAAATATGTCACCTGCTAAAACAATGTTTAAATACGTGGAGATTTTAAATTACATTTTTTGAAAATAAATTTGACTTCATTTACTTATTTTCATATTGCTCAGTACTGTGGTAGCAAGTGATCTAACCACTATAGCAGAAGTGCTTTTATTTTATTAGAATGTCAGAAAAGTAACAGGGTTTGAGAGAGATCTATAGTCTCCACATTTAAACCATAAATTTAAATTTTCTTTTTTGTAATTCACAACTAGAAACATTTAGCCTTTAAACATACAGTGCTATTTTGTGTATCTTTATGAAGGAAGTATAACCTGGGTCTGAACAAAGGCTGGCACTTTGACAAATACTTCACTATTAATTTTTATCTCTGCTCCATAATTTTCTTCTGACAGTTTGTACTTTTTTCCATGTGTTCATTGATAGGTTTATGGACAATCCTGTTTTTAATGTAAAAGGCTTCCTAGTTGCATAACCAGATCAGTCCAGTTCCTTATAATGACTCACCTGCATTCAGTGGTCTTGCTTCTAGGGAAGTTCAGAAGCTTCCTAAATAGTTTTACAGAAAGGAAGGAAGAAAGCAAGGAAGGAAGAAAATGTCTGAGAAATAGATCTCCCAAATTGCTGAGCTTGTGTATTTATTCTTTGTGATGCTTAAAAGGACAAAATATCATAGAAGAGTCTCAGGAACTGTGCAGTATCCATTGGAGGAAGCCATTGATTTGCTTCTTTCTTGGACCGTTAGCTTGTGTGGTTTGCAGCCCCTCTGTCCCACCCATGTCCTGACTGTGACCTAAATATGCCTGAATTGCTGGTGTGCTACATAGTCTTAGTGCTGTTGTTACATCCTCCAGGAAATGTATTGGTGTACTGGTACCATGCATCTAAAATAGCAAGATCTAAGAGGTGTCATTTGGGACTTCATATATTTGAAATAGGAGAGAGATACCATAACTTTGTATGGCAAACTGTATATATCGCTAACATTGCAGTACGTCACTGAGCTTTGCAGACCAAAAGGTGAGCAGAAAGATAAGTAGTAGGAGCTTTGCAGAAGTTAGGGTGGCTGAACATGTCGGAGGAAATATTAGGGGAATAATCTGATATGAGGTACAGGATAAAATAGGATGGAGTAAGATAGAAAGCCGTATTTGGGATATGAGTGATTTGCAGGTCAGCTGAATTCATGAAGGCAGAGCGGAGAGAAGCTGCCTTCTTTGGGAGTCGGTGTCAACAACGTCAATACGCCAGGTTGCAGGAGCTTGGTAAACCTGATTGCCGCAGCCTGCTTGCAGGTATAGAATCCTGCACCCATGTTATTAATGGACATTGCATGAAGCATGAGCTGTGCCTATAGGATGTCTCCTCTGTTTTGTGCAGCTATATGTTTTTCAGGAGAGATCTGTGTGTCACTAACTTTCTGACTTGTTGGTTCATTTCAGTTGAATTTGATAAGATAATAGAAGTTTCAAAGAAAACTGAAGTCCTGCTGTCTTACTGCAAGTAAGCAGTTAAACAGAGGTGATGGACTCTTTCAGAAAAGTAGAGTTTCTTGCCTCTACTAGAAAAAACTGCAGTGTAACAGTGTGTTGCTGGAGATAAGAAATCTGTCCCTTTTGGATTCTCTCAAACTGAACCACAGGAAAAGCTTCAGTTGGAGCTTTTACCTGATCAGACAGCAAAGTCAAGTGATGAGATGTCACAAATCCATTCCAACTCAGACTATGTCAGTCCTTGCACTTTTAGAGCTTCTCCTTGTTAATGAGTGTCATTATTTTAACAGTTTGTATTCCAGAAGTAAGCAAATAGTGAAATTGAAATGCTCACTGTCACTGGCTAGTCTATGAACTGAGACTTGACAGCAGCTCCAAAAAAATCCTGCCTGTGCAAAATAGATTTTGTTGTGGAAAACAATTTGGGACTGAAAGACAAGGGAGATCTATGCCGAGTTAGGGTATTGCAGTGCTTCCTCTAGTGAAAGAAAAGTCAAGAGCTGAAAGTCTCTGATCTTTTGGTTTCCATTCAGTACTTCAAAGGGGGATTATTGGTGTTTCAGAGATGTATTTAAAATGCATATGCGAATGCACATGAGTATAAAGTGAAAGTATGGAGTAGCAATAGAAAAAGTTTTAACACCCTTGAGTTTGGGATAGCTTCTTTAACTGAAAAATCACAAGTGTGTTATATACACATCATACCATCAAAGATATTGGATTTGTTTTGGCAAAAAACCATACAGAAATATTAAGCAGAGTAATGGGAAAAACTGGAAAAATGAAGAAAGTTCTGAATAATAAGAAATACAGTATTTATATAGGTCATCCTTTTATGCTGGCTGAAACTTTTACCGGGTGTAGCTTTAGTCTTATGAGCTTTTTGACTAATTATATAATTATTAGGCCAGTTTCAGATAGAATAGGGAGAGAAACTTACATACATAGTAGACAAAGTGTGAAGGATCTCTGTACACTGGATTTCTTTGGAAAGTCTTTTCTCCTCTAACTGCTTTTCAGTCCCTTCTGCTCTTCCAATCTTTTTGTTCTTTCTACTTCCCACAGTTCTGTCTTGCTGTTGAGAGAGGTCACTTTGGCACATGCAGTAATATCAATTTAATATATGTAGCTGTGGTTATGGATAAAGACAGTTTATTGCACAGATTGGTTTGTTCATTTGTTTTTTAAAAACACTTTGCAGATCAAAAATATAATCAAGGATCTAAGTATTATACTGAAGAAACTTGGGGAGGAATATCCCAAATATCACTTGGGGAGGAATAACCCCAGGCACCAGTATAGATTAGGTGCTGACCTGCTGGAAAGCAGCTTGGCGGAAAAGGACTTGAGAGTTCTGGTTGACAACAAGTTAATCATGAGGCAGCAATGTGCCCTCATGGCCAAGAAGGCCAATGGGATCCTGGCCTGCATCAGGAGGAGCTTCGCCAGCAGGGCAAGGGAGGTGATCCTGCCCCTCTACTCAGCCCTGGTAAGGCCACACCTCGAGTACTGTGTGCAGTTCTGGGCTCCCCAGTACAGGAGGGACGTGGAGCTGCTAGAGGGAGTTCAGAGATGAGCGATCAAGATGATCAAGGGAGTGGAACACCTACCGTGTGAAGAGAGGTTAAATGAGCTGGGCCTGTTTAGCCTAGAGAAGAGAAGGATGAGAGGRGATCTAATYAACATGTACAAATTCCTGAGGTATGATTGTAGGGAGGAAGGGGCTAAACTGTTCTCTGTAGTGGCTGGTGATAGGACAAGGGGCAGTGGTTTTAAGCTGAGGTATAGGAGGTTTCATCTCTGGATGATAGGAGGTTTCATCTCTGGATGAGGAGGACTTCTTTATTGTAAGGGTGACAGAGCCCTGGAAGAGGCTGCCCAGAGAGGCTTTGGAGTCTCCTTCTCTGGAGATCTTCCAAACCCACCTGGATGCCACCCTGTGCTACGTGCTGTAGGTGTCCCTGCTGGAGCAGAGGGATTGGACTAGATGATCTCTAGAGGTCCCTTCCAACCCTAAAGATTCTGTGATTCTGTGAAACTGAAATCTTTCTGTGCAGTAGAGATGCCATGAATACATCTCTTGCTCCTGACCTTTAAATTAAAAGTATTTCTATTACATTGTATGCTCATAGTTCTTTCCATTTAAGGAAGAACCACACCTAATCGATAAAATCAAACCCAGATTCTGGCAGTTTGGTTCTCTGGGGTGCCCTGGGTGGTACAACAGCACAACTTGTCACGTTCTTAATGCTTTCATACACACACTGAATAAACTCTGCCCAGCTGTACTTTATCAGACCATGCTTTTATCGGGGATAACTGGTGACAGTAAAAACTACCAGAAAGGAACTCATATGGTTTCTACATGTCACCAGAAAACTAAGATTAAAAATGCAGTTTAACAGTGTGTGTATTTCTGGTATTGCTGTCTTTTTTTTTTAGCAAGTGGGTACAAGTGAAAGGACCCAGAAACTAACAGAAAAGTTAAATTTTTTTTTAGTTATGCTTCAAAAGCTAAGCCGTCATATAGTATATATGGAAGATAGTAAGTAGTTCACTGCTCAATTAGCAATCAAATTTTTAAAAAAATAAATCTTCATTTTGTTTCAGGTCTAAGCAAAGGCTGGCCCTAGTTTCCATGAAGTCTTTTCTTTTTCTTTAAAAAAGAAAAGTCCAATATTAGCCACAATTAATTGCAAGGTACTGATAAAGCTGAATGCGAGTTTTATTGGCATAATGGTCAATCCTGTTTATTGTGCTGTGATTTTGTCATGATCTGAATGACCTTAGGCTCTTCAGTCATGATTGCTTGTGAGAAGCAAAAGATGTCCCTCTCCCTAAAGAACTGGAAAATCTAACTAGATAAGACTTGAAAGAAGGGTTATAAAAAGAAAGTATTATTTATTCCATTTTGCAGGCAAGAAATTCAGACACTGAAGTGACTGACTCGGAGTCTCATAGGAAGCCTGAGTGGAGCTGGGAATTGAATTCAGATAACCTGACTCTGAATGCCTGGCTCAGAAGACCAGTTCTTTCAAATGTTTTAGAATGTGGGTTTATTTATCCACTGAGTGGGGTCCTAATGATACTGGAGATATGGGCTGGGGAACATGTGAGGTATTCTCTTAAACATGCCTATATTGTGTTTATAGCAGAGCATAAATGCATGGCTTGCTGTTCCAGGCATGAGTTGGTATTGCTGAGAGTGTCTCAGTATACTGAGCATACATTGGAAAATACTAAAGAAAGAGAGTTTTTAGATTGCTAATGATTTCCTTTTAAGGAACATGTGACTAAGGGCTGAGAGAATTTGCTGCTGAAACTGCTTACTGCAAGCCTTTGAAAATTCCCTGCCTAGTTATTCACATAGGAAATATCTGGTTGCAGGCATACTTGGCTGTGCAAGCTACCATGAGTACCCCGTATTCATAAAGCTTGTTCATTCAGGCCTCTGAATGGGAGCAGTTGACAGAAAAAGAGTCATTTTTGTCAATTCTCTTTACGTATATAGTGAACTTGCCTCTTGACTTTGGAGTTTGATGTTTCATTGTGATTCATCAAAGGTACAAAAGCCATATGCTGCATAGATAAAGAGATGAAATGCTGCTGGTTCAGTTATTTTTTTTTATCACCAGTTTTTCTTTTTATTTTTCCCCTCTACCCACAATATTTTTTGCTGCCTACCTGCCTTTAAGTTTCCCAACTTTTAGGCTGTCAATTCAGTATCCTTCGTGGAAAACTCTACTCACTTAAGGCTGTATTCTCAGAGACTTTTTGAAAGTGACCTGGAAATTTTGTTTGCATGCCTGTTTGCATTAGCAAAATCTTGACCTGTGTCTGCTAGGGAGTGTGTCTAACCCTTCAATATTCTTTTCTGTCGTCTATAGCATTTAAGAAATATTTTATCATTACTGCCCTCCCAAGTAATCACTAATAATACTCTCAATATTAAGCCATAACTGGAATTCTTTTAAATGCACCCGTATCAAGATTGACTTACTAGCTTCAGACTCGACTAGAATCTATCCAGCAGTCTGCAAGCTGATTTTAATGTGAGGCTGGCATGATTTCTGACTTTGGATTAGCTAACTGTTGCTTCACTTTCAGTAACTCAATGCAAAAATAAAAAAGTGATTGTGCAAATTGTTGCAAAATGAAATCACCGAGTTTCCTAGAGCTCTGCTTTTAATTATCCTTCTTTTCACTCATGAAAAGGTTAAAAATAAACTTAATCTAAGTTCAGGTTTTACATATATTTCAGAAATATATATTCAGCTTTCTACAGATATTAAATGCAATTACTGCTTTCTAAATAGTATTAAACTATCTTGAGCATCTTACTGACTGGCCTGGTTTTACTCCAGGAATTTTGAGGATGCAACTTCTGGCAGGGATGATTTTTCCAACCATTTATTTTTAGGTGAAGGTGAAATAATTTAGGCATCTAATCCCAAAGTGCATCTGCAAATGAGGTACCAAATTGTCTAGGTTAATTTGCACCTCCATTTTATTGCACCTAAACCATTTCGATCCCCAAAGATTATTCATTTATAAGTAATCAGAAGGAAATAATGGCTTTTATTTTCTTGAGAATTGGTAATAGATGCACAGCAGTGGAGGGAATTTAAAACATGGATCCCGAAGTAGTGGGGAGAGCAGGATATCCTGTCCTTTGACAGTTTGCATTGACAGTTTTGAATCACGCATAGGTTACGTCCATATATGTAAGCAACTGAGAGCTCACATTTAAAGAAAATCATGTGCAAAAAATTGCCAAGATAAATTGTAAAAATTTGCATAAATAATTCATATTTCTTATCACATTTTTTCTGCCTGTCTTCATGCAGAATATTAGATACCATCAAAAATTGTACTCTAGAGTTAGCAAGAACAAAGAAAGCTATAAGGGTTTCAAGCTTTTCAGCCTTAATTGTTATCTGTTTAGCTCAGAGCTAGAGAACTGCAAGCACCTAGCCTAAATGGAGAAGAGGAAAAAAAAATCATGAAAAGGAAGGTCTAACACCAGAAAACTGACAGAAACACGAGCAGCTAATTGCTGTAGGCTCCATACATCTTGGAATGACCTAAGGGATATCAACAAATCACTTCCCACTGGAGTATAGTAACAGCAATGGTATAACATTGAAATCACTGGCAAAAAACAGGGAAAAATTCTTTTAAAGTATTGGCATTAACATGTTAGCAATTCTTTTTCCATTTTAATGGTTATTAGAGCGTGCTTATATTTAACATCTGCAAACCCTCCCTCTCCATATTTTTCTCAAAAAAACCTAGTGATGGTAACAGGGCTTTTTTGTTTCAATCTACAATTGCCTAATGGATTTGTGATCCTTAAATTTTTTTAATACTGGCATCCAAAATTTAGTCTTTATGCCTTTTTCCGTGAAAACTGAAGCAATTGGATTTAAAGGATGATTATATTTTTAAACAATTAGAAATTTAATTTATTTCTAGATCACATGTTCCCAGTTCTTCATTATGAAAAGGAAGGTCACTGCTTTACCGAGTCCTTCAGGGTTTAAATCAATGAATTAGGTCTATTTGGGATGATTGGGTGCTAGATGGCTTGGAAAAGAATTTGGAAATAACCCTAGTAAGGGCTATTCTTTTCCATTTTTGCAGAGACCTCCACACCCATAAGCTAAACCAATTTTTGCATATGATGACAGATGTGTTTCCTCCAAATTCTATTTGGCAGATATTTAGTGGTAAATTTTACATTATTCCTATATTTTTTTTCTCATGGGCAATACTGAACTTCAAATATATCATCAGATCTTTGCTAGGTAGCTTAGTTTTAGAAGCAGGTCTCACTGTGATTTAACTGGTCAAACCACACTGGGTGCATAATGTGAAGTGAACCATATTGCTTTGGGAAAACAATTATCTCTTCTCCCCCTTTCCTCGGGTACCCACATATTTTGCTGACTGTTGTTGCCACTGCAATCTATAAGAAATTGAACCTTTTCTAAATCAGATTTATTTTTTCTTCTTTTTTTTCCTCCCCATTTTAAATGTGTTCAACCATTTTTAAACACAGCTAGCTGCTGCTAGCAGTTACAACATGATTTTTGACTAGTATGGGCAGATTTTATTGCAGTTGTCAATCTTAAAGTATTCATTTCTAGGGCATCTCCAGCATCACATCTGCAAGTTTTGCAGTGTACTAAGGCAACAATGTAATTTTATAATATGGTTCTAAAATGTTCCCTACACAAAAAATCGTGTGTACTTTGCAAGGAGACTGTGGCTGACAGAGCTGTAGCTCACTTGTGTCTTTTTAAAGATATGACAATTTTCTTTCTATAAATCCATATATAGGTCTTCCACATACGTATCAAAATGTTTTATTTTCCTCCATAGAAGTCAAAAAAAAAAAATCTCGCAGAAGTTCAATAGCCAGTCATAGTGTCACATAGTTCAACTGAGCTACTAGGCATTATTGTTATAGTTTAAAATATTTCATGAATTTTTAAAGTAAAACTGTGTTTGAGAAGAATAGAGAGTACAGTATAAATGTTAAGACAGTCCACATTTAATTAACATTTGTAAATGCAAACAGCTCACTATTACCAAACTTGCTTTTGAAATGATCTTTTATTTTTAAAACGGTCTCATGGCAGCCACAGGTACAGCCATATTTGTGGTTTCCCCAGATACTGAATGATGTTCTATAGTGGCGTCAAGCGCTCTCGTGACATTTAACTGGTGGAAACGAAAGAAAACATTTGTGGTGTGAAACAACGGCACATACTTGACCCTCCAAAGCGTATCCATTTATAAATGGATAAAAGTGACTATTTAAAGTTGCTTTATAAGGGAACCACTGTGCCTGCTGAAAACCTCTAATTTACTGTTTGAAAAAGCAAATGATGTGTGGATACAAGAACATGCATTTTTAAAAAATGTATGTGGTGTTCCTTGTGATGCATTTGATCTTTGTGGTAAAACAACAAAACCGAATTTTGGAGGGGCATTGCAACCATCCTATTTTTAACTCATCATTATGTGTTAAAATAACCATCAGTTTAAAGTGAACAATCGCAGCCTTGCTTTCCTAGGTTCCTCAGGTATTCTTCTCGGACCATCTTCCAATTTTGCAGTTTGCTCTGTATCACTGGCACAGCCCTAGACATAGGTCAGGGAACTGGTAGTGCCTTGGGCACCTTCCTTTCCCATGCTCTGTTTGCTGTGTGTGAAGGTGGTGAGGAAGGACCCTTATAAATAAAAACTAAAAAAAAAAAAGTTCTTTCACCCTCTCTTCTCATCTTGCAGTAAGACAAACAGCATCGAAAAATGTTGTGTGAGTTAGCCAAGGCTTTTCCTCTGCCACTGCCCCCTTACACGCTTAGAGAAGCTGATGTGGATCATGGTTGGCAGAAGTTCATGCACTGAAGCTGTGTCTCCCTGTTCTTGTTTGCCTCTGGAAACAGAGGCAGGCAATGACACTTGAACCCTTTTTGCTTAATTAATTTTTCTTATTTTCAAACCTGTTGTCTTCAAGCATCCAAAAGATTTTAAAAAGGTGAGAATTTGATTGGGTCTCAAGCAAAGTACAGCAGTGGTAGAACACGTTTTTCATTCACAAGAGAGATTTTCAGCATGTATTTTTAAACAATTGGGACACAATCAGATTAGCTGAAGACAACTGCAGAAAAGATAGCTTGCTTGAAAGATCTGCAGGCATTTTGTGAAAGAAAGCTGAACTATGACTAATTCTTTGAGTGCTATGAATTATTAGGTGATGAATTTTAAAAGTAGTGCCCAGATGTAAAAGTGAAAGCATCCAAAATATTACTCAGCAGCTGCAAGAGCTATAGGAAAAGCTGACATGACAAATTTAGTCATTTCTTAATCACTTTCGTTAGGCGGTATTGTCAGTTGCAAGAGGGAAATTTTCATCTTGATTTACGCCCATAATAGAAATGCCTGAAAACTGAAAACTTCTCAAAACTCTTTACTTAAAAAACACCTTTTAGATCACTTTGGAAGCTTCCTATGACCTAGCAGTAATGTTCTTTGCACATGGGAGTTCAAAAAATACACTTTTAGACAGCTTGTATCAACAAAGCAATTTTTTCCATGTAAACCAGTGACCTTAACATGTGTGCAAGTGGTAAAAATGGGCTTAACTGTATTATTTACAGCTATATCAAAAATTATTAATTAGTTACCTTTGCTTTAGCTAAAATTGATTGTTAAAGCGGAAAGTAGAAGATTATATGAATTCTATTCTGCAATAGCTTTCAGATAAAAGAAGCAGTGACCCAACTCATTAGCCCTTTGATTTAATATATTGACACATGGGTACGAATAATTCCGTTTAGTGGCTTTTGCTTCCCAGGGATCAATTTAATTAGTTATAAAATGTGACTTCATGTCAGGAGCCAGAAGAAATGCTGACGTTAAATAAAGTCATACGCAATTTAAACAATAAAGCTATCGATGCCTGGTTAAAAGTTAATGATGCACAAAAAATGGCTTAATAGACACAACCTCAGCAATGAACATGGTGGTAGGAAAATTAAGCTAAGTGGATGAATGAGAAATGGTGATGTTGTTGGATTGTTAAAACAAATTCATGGATGGTTTGATGGTTCTTATCATTGTAATATATGGTTTTTTGCCTTAAATATAGGTTTGAGGGTAACCCTGAACTCATTTTAAGAGTGACAAGTAATTTTCTGAAGTTGATCTCCTTTAGATGGTAGAGAAGGAGAGATGATTTACCTGTACACGTTCATCTTTAACCTTCTGGGACATCTGGAGGCGACCTTGTATTAACCACTGTGACCTCCTATTACAGCATTTACAAATACCAATGTTTGCATAGTTAGTGGAGACCGCGCTCAGCGTCAGTGTCTGTGTAGATGAGGTGCTGCATATACACTGTACAAACCAGGAGACTCAGTTTGTGCCTTGAAGAAGGCTAGTAGGGGATTTTAAGGCACCTTATCCTTTCAAAAACAGTTTGAGGCTGTAGACACAATCTTCTTTATGTTATCTAAACAAAGTAAGAATAAGAAGGCTTAGTGGAGAAAATGGCAAATTATAAAATAGCTGGAAGCACAGCGTGTCCTTTGTTTTCCCCTGTTCACTCCCTCGTTAGGAACATGCATGCCCACCAGAGCCATGCCAGGGCTGAGGATTCCTCATGTTTCTGTTTCCTAGCCCGCCTTGAGCACGGCGATGGAAAAGCTGCATTACATAGCTCAAGAAAGCAAGAGTCTGCAAGTAAATTTGCAGACAGTGAGCCAAATCCACAATAAATAAATAAATCTGACCCTCTTTTGGTAGCACAAAAGGCTTTTTCAAGGAGTGGCGAATTGCTTTTATTTCATTAAAACAGTACCCGATTTAATAGTGAATTGAAATAGTCACCTCATTTAAAGATGTATGTAGATCCTTATCTGAATATACTGAATAGATGCTAGTCAAAAGATAGTATAGAGAGAAGGGTGATTCTTTAGTTGGAAAATATATATTGGTCAAATGGTATCTAGCATATAAATTATGATTAAAAATCACCTGAAATGTTTTTATTTGCTTGCATTTTATCACCATCCATATGAGACTGCAGTTATTCCACTTGCAGGGGGGAAAAATCTGGTATCAAAATGAACAAATGTGGAGCTAAGCTACATTGCATTTTCATTTGAATTAATTCTTTTGGGGGCAGGGAGATTCTTATTAGGAAGACAAATTGTGAAACGGGAACAGCAGTGAGTTTGGTGGTTAGATGATAATTTTTAGCAATTGTACACAATTGGGTTGTCTGTGGACTTCTAGAAAGCTCGAAGCCTAGCAGCAGGCAGCAGTTATTACCTGCTAAAAGCATTAACAGTAGCTACGGTAACTTGCTGAAGGATAGAGGGACATGCCTTAGAATAAAACCTCTGTGTGTCAGAGCATTTTCAGACTGTACAAGAGTTATGTTTTTTTTACTAATGTTAGGCAAACTGTTTTGTCTTTGCATTGACTTTACATTGGCCGCAGCCTACACAGAGGGAACCGCTGGAAAAAAGGGGGGCATTAATACTTTTTACTGTGTGCGGGCCAGCCAGTAGTTAGAGAGGGGGCCCATGTTTTCTTAGGGCTCAGATGGCAAAGCTAAGTATTCAGCCTACGGCAGGAAAAAAGTGCCTTTTTTGTTTTCTGGCTGGAGAGTCCAGGCATTCCCAAAGGAACACAATGAATGGCCCATTTTGTCTGACACTGTTTCGTAGACATAGAATTCTTGTTTTTTCATAATTATTCTTGCCCGTCACTGGGTGTGCACATGACATTTGAGCGTGTTTTAAAGTCTTAACACACTCATGTGCCTGCAATAAAGTTACTCATAACAATCCGGGCTTTCTGCAGACAACAGAGCAGGGTCTGTTGTTTTCACAAGTCACAGCAGCTGGGAGGCAATTGTGAAGACAACAGCTTAATCTAGCTGGAAAATACAGGAAGAAGAGAATATACACTCAATTTCCTTCCATATTATTGCAAACAATGCAGAGGGCTTTTCTTGTTGTGGGTTGGTTTTTTTTTTCTTTTTTTTTCTTTTTTTTTTTCTGTTCTTCTTCCCTCTCTCTTTCCCACCCCCCGTCCCCCCCCTTTGCTCTGGGTGGTCTGACTAAAAAATGAGTGGCATAAAATGCACTATTAAATGTACTTCAGATTTTCAACTTGAATTGAATCATGTAGTGTTGGCTTACAGCATATGCAGTTGATTCTGATTTACATTGGTGTAAATGAAACGGAATCAGAAATTTAGAGGAAGTTTGATGGCCAAAAATTTCTATTTGAAATAATGGTATATAAAAAAAAAAAAAAAAAGGCTATGCTGCTTTAGAGCAAGTTTAATCTTGCTTGAATCTTAGCTTCTCTGGAAAAGGATGGGCGCTTGATAACTTCTTTCTTTATTATAGGCATCTGAACTTGTAGATTAATCATATTTGTAAATGCTTCATTTATTTCAGAAACACATTTACAAACAAAGCATGCCATAAAATAACATGCAATCTCTGTAAAAAAGCATCATAAGCAAGCAGTAATCAGATAGCACCTGATAGTAACCTAGCTATATTTCCTGGTGAACTTTTATGAACTATTAGTTAGCTGATTTTTTTTCTTTTTTTTCCCCTCAATTTGAGGGGAAAAAAGTGAGGAGGAGCAAATACTGTAGTCATTATTTCAAAACTGGAAAGAGTAAACCACCAATTAATATAGAATTGATTTCAAGGCAGGCAGGTCGCACTAGTAGTCACCGTTACATGTGGTTTCAGTGAGGGTAATGTTCACTTTAAGGAAAAGCAGGAAAGGTACCTTCCTTTACTGCTCTTGGGAATGCTATATACAGCAGATTTCCAGTAACCATGGCAGACAGCTCAGATGGGAAGGATTTTTATTATGCATAGCACACAGGTTAGAGCAGCAACTGGTAAGAGCAAAAGCCAGGCAGACAGTGAGTGTGGAAAATGAATGAGTGATTTGAACACAGTCCAGACTTCCAGGAGAGAAACTCAGGCTCAGGTTGACACTTAAGGAAAAAGTACAGTATGAATGCTAGGCTGTATACTGTGCTGCTTGCAGCAGGATGCAACTAGTACAGTGCCCCACACGCCAGCTAGCTTTGGTATGCTGGAATAAGGATTTGGGGGCTTTTGGAGAGGCAGTGGATTCAGCTGCAAAATCAAGTGGGTGGAAGTAGTGTCACATGGACACCTGAGCTGTTTAGGAAAAATAGAACTTCAATTTCTAAATATTGGATCAATTAGGTTCAGTATTGACCTAACAGTAAGAAAAACCTATCCTCTCTCTTTTACTTAAAATACAACCCAGCACTTTTCCCCTGCTTTTCTTAACAATACTGCACCTATATCATCCAAAATAAGCTGACATTAAGTAGTTTGTGCATCTCGCATTAATCCTGCTCAACCCGTTCAGAACCCCTATATCAAAATCATATTTTCATGTATATATTTTTGGTCATGATTTGTAGTTAGTTAGACAAACATTCTCAATAAGAAATCATTAAAAAAAGCCCTTTGGGGGAAAAAAAATTGCATTTAAACTGATGAGGAAAATTACATTCTGAAAAGTTTCATCTAATCTGAAGAAGGAAAGCTGAGACAAGTGTGTGCTAACAAAACAGGGAGTCTGAAGGAAGTGCGTTGTTTACCATGAAGACCCTTGAGTGCATGAGAAAAGCTTTACAAAAGCCTGATTTTAATTTGTTTCAGCTGCATATGTCTATCTTAAAAATAAATGTTTGTGGGTGTCCTCATTTCCTTGATAAGATCCTACTTTTATACCCAAGCTTTTCTTGTAATAGTGGTAAAGATCATCCCAAAGCCAAGAAAGCTAAATATACTTCATTAAGGTTGTCTTCCTCGTAGTGAAAGCTTATTGACAACTTTAGCACTTGACGTTTTTGGTATTCACGGCCTAGAAAAGGAGAGGTCCCTGCCAAATAGCTATATTTGTTTATATATATTTTAAAAAAAAACCTCAAGAAGTCTTTAATAGAGGTAGGGAGTAAGTGCTGAGGATCTTGCACGGAAGCTGAAGGAGATAGTGATAGAAAAGACCAACTGAAGGTGAAACGGATATAAAAAGAATGATTTGGCAAGCAGAAGAGTCAGAAAGAAATTCAGCAAAAATACATGTGTGTGATAGCGACTTCCAAATGAGTGGTTTTTTGTTACTCAAGATAATCTACGACTGTGATTATTAGTGCAGCTGTCTTGCTGACTTCTTCACTCATCAGAGAAGCTGTTAAATGTATCAAGCTCCAAGTACGTCCTTACACAGATAGAGGTGGTCCTCCCACAGGAATGTGTTTAAGGAGCTCAGGTTTTGTTTGTTCAAGAAAGTCACAAAAATGATGACTGTCTAGGAGCGTGACAAGCAAGTGGTACACCTAGATGGGTCTAAGAAAATTGAAATACGAGAGTGAAGGATTTAGAAAAGAACAAGGAGAGCATATTCTACTTTATATGTATATAAACAGATGTGTGTGTATACAGAGAAAGAGAATTTCACTTTAAGGACATTTCTAATGGGAAACCTGCTGTGTGTTAAGCTAAGGTGGGAATTTATAGTCTAGTCTTACTACACATCAGCTTCTGTAGGGAACAGTGTTAGTGGATGCTTTTTAAGAGTAATCTCCATGGAGTGAGTAAACAGATTCACAAAGGTAAATTTAGTGTACTTAGAAATTGTTCATATGTGGCCATAGTGTAGAAGAACAAGGGTGCTATAAGTTTATATATTGGAGTAATATGCGTTTGCTCCCTATATAGCTGAATTCTAACACTGAACTTCAGAAGGAAGCACAGTAACTTAAAAGTGATAGTGGATGTCAGACTTGGAACAGAACTGTCCCAGGAAGTTTTGTCCTTTCCTCTGATGTTGGAAGGCATTTTTGCAGTACCCCTTCTCCTTTCCCTTTGCCAAACCCAATGTCCCCAAACTATAAAAAGGACAATTTGCTTTCTGGGTATGGCTGTCACTCAGGTCTGCCAGCAAAGTGCATAGTTCAGCAAGGTGCTGTTACTAAAGATGTGCTTATTATGTAGGATTGACTATATTGCCTGGTTTTGCCCCCGCTAGACCAGGAACTGCACAACAAGCTCTCCAGTGTTTGAGCTGATATGTTCAGGCTATGTTTGTAGCACCAAACCAGCCCTTTCATTTCTTCCTACTCCAGTGTGAAAAAATGCCATTGCTACCTAGTTCCTACTTTGGGGGTAGGGCAGGAGGGAAGAAAGTTAGCACTTCAGCTGCTTCTGCAAATTCTTTTACCCTCTGAGCTGTGATTAATGTACAAGTATAAGAAGAATCTTTAAACAAAACAGGGAGAAAAAGGAAAAGAGTAAATATGCAGGCTAATGGTGTACCCTGAGGTGAGCAAAATGCATTTCTTTAACAAGCCAAGCATAGCAAAAAAGCTATTCTACAGTGAAATTAATAATTATCAAAAAGATTTGCTAGCATTGTTGTTGTATCCTTTATGAGAATATGGGTAACATGTTTAAAAAACATGGGAAGTGTGAATTAAAGCCCAAAGATTCAAACTGGTTTCCAATTTTTAATGTGAATTCTAATCGTGTGTTCTGGGTGCACAGAGGGAAATACGGTCTGCAGATAACAAACGACTTTCGAGTTGTACCACTAACTTAACAATTGTGTCTATTTCTCTTACAGTAGGGGTTTTAATTTTCTTTACAGTCCTGCTTTAGCAAAGTTTTAAAGCAGAAGGGCATCGTAGTGCCACATGAAGTAGGTGCTTGGCTATAATGCGTAATTTCAGTCCCAAGTATTTTCCAAAGGCAAAGTTTGTTTATTAACTGAACCCCATGCTGAGATTCAATCAGTCTAATACAAGCCGAGTTTGAAGATGAACATTCAAACGTATGCCCATATATCTTGGGCATATATCTTACATAATGATGTTGGCCCCAGACATCTTTCTGGGTTTGTTTATGTCTGTTATGGATTCCCCTCATTATCCATGCTGTTTGAGGGATTCCCTATGGATTCGCCAGTTTATTGCATACTTTCTTAATTTTATGCCAAACTGAATGCTCTGAGTGGCAGCTTGTAGGGAAGCACTGTGCAGCCTCTCCTCAAAAGCAGAGATGAATGTTATGATTCAGGTTAAATAAAATAATAAGGAAAGCGAAATACTGCGAAAGGCTGTGTAAGAGAGCGCCCTGGGGGAGGTAAGAGGGTTCTGGAAGTAACTTGAACGGTAAAACCTGAAGGTATTGACTGCTTTTCCTATTTCTGTTAATGATTAATTGTTAGGGCAATAATTCTGTGATTTACAAAATCTTCCTTACTGGGTAGCGACAGTGGTAACACTGAGAGCATTCACTTATTTTAATTTCACCAGGGTGAAGAGATGTTTTAATATGCCAGTTGCTAAACACTTCCGCGTGCGCACACAGCTCCCAGGAGCGTTCCTGAGAGTCACACGTGCAGATGAGCGCGAGCAGGAGAGAGCAGCGAGTGCAATGGGCCGGGTGCCGCGCGGGCCGGCTCTAGGCTCGTCCCTCCTGGGGCAGATGGTACCCTCCACTTATTCTGTGCTCAGTTAGGTCCTGTAGCGGAGTTCACCAAGAGTGATGTATGGCCAGACGAAGGCAGAGCCCGAAAGATAGGTGTTTCTTAGAATGGCTTTGCATGATGAAAAAAAGTTGTTTTCAATCTGAAAACTCAGATTTATAAACACTTAATTCATCAGTTCCCTATGCCTTTCATTTGAAATAAACAGCCAGCAATATTATTTTAAAATCAAGCAGAAGGTGTAACAAAAATGAAGTAATGTTTTGAGAAATATGTGATTGATGAATAAAAAACAGAGAGAAGGACTAGGGGGAGGGCAGTTTAGCATTCATTAAGCAAAACTTCTATTTGAGCCTGCATTAAGTCAGGAGGACCAGACAGCGTGTCTGGAAAATTATTCTTTAAGTAGTCTCTCAAAAATATTCCCCTGTTTCGTAAATCTGAAGGCATCCTTTCACTGATGCTAGAGGAAACAAAAGAAACTTTAAAACCTGGAAACATAAACATCATTGAACCACCCTCTTTAAAAGAAGGGGACATGGAGGGAGAGAGTAAAAGAAAAGAAAGAAATCACAGTAGATGTTTTCCAGGAGAGAACATGCAACCCTGTGTAAAGGGCTAGTGTAACAAGAAGTCATCTATTCTTGATTTCTTTAGACAGCTAGAGCTTTGTGCCTTGTCTAGTTTCTGTGTTTTAAGAGGTTGTTCTGTGTAGCAGAAATAATACAATAAATGGGTTTAACCACATTTGTCTCAGCTAGACAGTCTGCTTTGTCAAAGATTGCTGGTACAACATAAACAAATTATGTGTTTGTAGTGTCTTTCAATGAGAGCCTATCTAACAGAGCCGAGATTGTATTGCGGCAGCTGTAGATTTAATCTCCTACCTGTCAGTTAAAACAGGCATTTCCTGAGCAGATAAGGCCTGGCAGGGGGTTGGGGGAGACAGGCACAGCTGGACAAAGGGCCATTGTTGTGGCCTCCTAATTCCGTGTGGATGTGCCCGTGGGTTTCGTGCTGGAGACCACGGGCGCGCTGCGGTCGCCGAGGAGCTCGCTCTTTATTGCTGGTTAGTGAGGCAGAGTGAAAGTGAGCAGAGGCGCAGCTTTGTGCTCTTGACTCTGGCTGCCTGTCCCAAGCAACTGAGGAAAATATCCCCAACTTTGTGAACAATATCTCTCCGCTGTGAATGCCGTCATAGGAGTTGCAGCAAAGGTCTATTCAGCCACTGAAAGCTGCCTTTAAATCATGCTGTGGTTCTGACAAGGCAGGGAAAGGGAGCAAGTTTGAAGACTGACATTGCTGCATGAATATCAGGATACTCCAAAGAAAAGGCAGCCCAGCGGTGTGCATTTGTCTTTGACGTGTCATCGCTGCTGGAACTTCAGCACCCAAAGTTTGATTGGAAATACCTAATGCCTATTTTAAACATGAGTTTCCTGCCCAACCATCCTCTCCCTCCCTCCTCCTCTCCATTTTAGATTTTTAATGATTTTGTTTCTTTCAGTATGTTTTTGTAGATGATTCTTAAAATGCTACAGAAACTGCGGAGACTATGTTAGTGGCTCGAGCCTGACACGGTTACACGGGTGGTGCTGGAAAGGAGCAGGCTTTGCATACGTCACTGGAACCAAGGAACTCTGTGCTGCTCACTCCCCATCTGCAGCAATTGCTGCATACCTTGAAGTGACAGTCACCTCAGTCATACCGTGCAAACACACCAGCTTCATGGAGCCTTTTCTGAGTAAAGATGATCAGACTATGTCAAAAACTAAGGAATCCTAGGAAGAGCTGGAACAAGTTAATTTTTGCATGCAATCAGTATTGTGCTTTGTCTTTGATCTTAGATCTCTAGGAGTTTTCTGCATTAAGCTGGTTCCCCACATAACTGCCTTTGATAACCCTTCGTGTTTAGATCCAGGTGCTCTATAAACATCATGTGATTTCTAGAAGTTATCTAGGTTACTACTTTTTATTAAAATTTCTTCAAAGATATACAGAAGCAAGAATATTTAAATAGATTTGGCTGCTTCCTTAGACCTAGTCTATTGAATATTATCCAATTAAGGTAGAGGAAATATATCAACCAAATCTCTATGTAGGGGGCAATAAGGAAGAGTAAATTCAGAGGAGTAAATAAACACCTGAGGAAATCAGGCTTAGCATCAGTGGGGATGGTACAGGAGTCTGCTGTTCACAGCAGTGAGTGACTCACCTCTAGCTTTGCATCTTGCCAGCGTGCAAGTGTTGAGGGCTAAGCTGTGCTAATGCTGGTGACTACCTCTTGAAAACCACCTAATTCCCATTTTGCAGCAGAGCATGTCCCTCATGAGCCATCTTTTTGTGTGTTGGGTAGCTGTTGCTGCAGTTGGACAGGAAGGGACAAAAGGTTATGAGCCACAGATGAGAATGGAATTGCTTTACGTCTGCTTTGCATTGTCACTTAGTCACTTACCCAAGTGTAAAAGCACAGGGTAGTTTTGAGTCCGTGTCTTCCTAGGTACATTGGAGACAAAATACTGACCATCAAGGGGCTCTTTGAACATGAATCACTATTTGCAAAGTACTCAAATGGTGTAAATGCTGTGCAGTACAGATGACACACCTTAGTTAGAGATCTTTGAATATCAGAGAGAATAAAGCGAGCCTTAAAAACAATGTGCTCATGAAATTTTTATTACAGTGAAATAGATGGCAGAACTTCTACTGGTGTCAGGGACTCCTGGCTTGCAGATGTATTCTGTAGTTGTGTATCACAGTAGAACAAAAAAGCCCCCCGTCTTTTGTTACAGCTTTTTTTTAACTTGCATAGGGCAGAAGGAGTTTTGAGTAGAAAATCTGAAAAATGTTCATTTGCACTTCTGCCTCTGCTGGAGCTATTCTATAAGTGAAAGACAATCCTTCCTATACTGATTAGTGTGAAATTAGGTAATTTCTCATAGTGTACAATGCAAGCCCCTTTATTGAACAAATTATTTTTATGATGCTAAGTAATAGATGCCCACTGCTTAAAAAAAAAAATCAAAAAAATCTCTCTTTAAAGGATCTGTTTTTTGAGGAAAACTCTGCTTCGACACAGTTTTGAAATGTTAATTTTAAAGCATCTCGTACTCTGAATTTTTCCATGCATGGAAGATTTCAGTATACTCCAGAAATCTTGCACATTTTGATATTGCCATAAAATTATAAGCTAATAAGAAATTTCTGACACAATTTATATTTAGATATGAGCTGAAGTAATGGAGCTTCTGTATATAAAATACCAATAAGTATCATTAGGCTGCAATATTTTTCATATTTTGGCAAGAATAAGACAAGGTGCAAATGGGAAACATGCATCTTCACTAGTATTTGGAAATTTCTGAAATAATTGACTAGCTCAGTCTTCTGTGATGGCTTGGTGACCACTAACTGTGACAATTTGCATAATAGTCAGCTCTTCACTTCTGTAGAGATAACTGTTTGTATCTGATTAAAATTAGGACTATTTTAGTTCTCTTGACTTTTCCAGAAGTTGCAGAAAATAGAGATTTGCTGTTATGCTTTAACCAAACAAATGCACACATGGGGATAACAATATGCTGAGTTTATGCAGATTTTACAACACAAATCTGAATAAAATACCCGCTAATAGACCCTAAAGGAGTAATAAACACACATGAATTTTCCTTAGTTGCACTTTAAAGTGATTTTAACATACTACTAGACCTTAACAATAATATTTAATTGACAAGATTATGCATTTGTATGGATTGAAGAGGTGGTAGATCTCTAATTCCAAATGAACTATAAATTCACTTTTGCATAACATGTTTTATTTATTTCTTTATAGCAGAGATGTTCTCCTTCCCTCCTAGTGAGTTACTTAGAATACAGACAATCTAAATATACTTGATTACCATTTATCATACTCTTTACTTCATGAGATCATTTTTAGTTGAACTACCAGGTAGTCAGGGAGCTGGATAAAAACAGGACAACACAATGGGAAGCTAATAGAAATTAAATGACAGGTGTCATTTAAAAATACTTTCTTTTCTGTGTACTTGGCAGTATTTTTCTGTTGCTTCATTCTTTGTTTCTCAAATAGATGAAATTTAATTTTAGCTTATTGAAAGTTTTGAAATGTGGCGAAGGAATAATAAGGATGCTCTGTCCTACTGTATGATCATGATTCCAAATCTTACATTAATATTGTGGCCACTGCAAAAGACTTAAGTCACCAAATCATGCTGAAACGCTGGGCATATGGAAAAATAATATTTGGGGAAGAAAACAGGAGTTAAAACCTCTTAAAGAGTTAGATAGTAGGTGATATTTTTATCATAGTATTTCCCATATGAAATGTTCACATTGGAAACCTATAGTATCTTTGTTACCATTCCAGCAACATGGAATTTTTCCCAGGTTGGTTTTTCAGCTAAGACAGATCAGAGTAGTCCTTTAACTTCAGCATTTCAGGCTTGACACCAGATTACCAGAGATTTTAAGGGTGAGAAAGTTAGAAGGTAGTGGTTGTAAATAGTGATGAAGGATTATTCTAGGCAACTAGAGCATATTTGGCCCATCACAGTGTCTTATACAAGTGTTGGCAGTAATTTTTAAAAAAAAAAAAAAAAAAAAGCTTAGTATAAACAAAGCGTAAAGCATTACAAAACTTTGGATATTCTCTCTCAGAAAGATGACACTTAATTCTCCCTTTTGCAGAAGTAAATCATGAAGTAAACCTTGAGGACCCTGTGAGGACTTCCACCCTGAAGGGTGGAATTTGTTTCCACTTGTGAAGTCAGGGATCATGGGGGTTAGGTAGACCCATGTGAGCTCTTTTTTTGCTGGTGTTTCTTATTCCTCTCAGTTATGAAAGCTCCTTTCCAGCTCTCTGCCGAAAAGTGACTTCTTTGCTAAAACAGGAAGACAGAGCATACTCTGAGACTTGCAGTGTCAGCTTGCGGTAGTATCTCCAGCAGCTGTTAAGCGTAGGTAACAGGGAGAAAAGGGCAATGGAGAATGAAACTCTCAAGTTCTTCCGCGTCTTTATCAGACTTCTCTCCAAATTTGAGCAATCTATAGCTGTCTGAAAGACTTGCTTCTTTTGGACTCTGGAATTAACAGACAGTGAAAAAGTGGTGATCATGTCCCTTTCTTGCCTCCCAACTCAGGTGCCCATGTTGGTGTTCCCATGGTGTAGGGAAATGGGACATTTGAAGAATGCCCCGAGTGTGGAGTGATTTGTTGATGCAGTTTGCAGGTGTGTAACTCAGGAAGAGAAGGGGACCAGTATAACCTGAACAGCAAAATTAGTTTAGGAATGCCTGAGGGAAAGCTCACCAAGTGAGGAGGCTTGGTTTTGAATGCATTTTCTTCTGTAAGAGTCTTCTTTAAGTGCAATGTTCCTTCTTGTAGAAGCAGTTTTGTTTTTTAAAGACGGAACCCTTCCTATTCGTTAGCTTGGTGCCTGTGCTGTGGGCTGACTCCCAAAGCCGCAGATCACTTTCACTGCAGCCATCACTCTGGTGTGACATATCCTTTTGGCTTCCACTTTCTGTGCACAGCGCTAAACATGGATGACTTTTTAATGGCGAAGATTGGAGCAGCCAACTTCTGAGATTAGTATTCACATGACTGTAGGAGAAAGCGTGCCACATTTGCCTAGCTTATTAAGTGGGCCACCAGCTTTTATTATTTCAGGGAGAATTGAGCTTGCCTCTTGAGCTAATCAGGACTGATTTGCTCTAAAGTTGTTTCCTGACTTAGATCTCAGGTAAGGAAGTGCTGTAATCAGTTCCCAAAGATTGTCAGAGTTGTGATAGGGTGTTAAGGAAATGGTACTCTATCTTCAAAGTCTTCCCTGGGCTCAATGGCTTCTTGCGTTTAACACATTTATCTTGTGTGCACTATATGGAAACTCAGGTTAATGTTTTAAAACAGCTTAATATTAGAGGTAGTTTTATTCGAGTTTGCGGCCCTGCATTTTGGAAAGAATACCCTGAGCTGTTTGCACAGTTCAAGATATATATACTGGCAGAACTGCTCAAAACCCAGCATTTACTGCCATCACAGGAGGGAAAAAAAAAAAAGAAACTTCATGAAAGAGAAAGCGAGTCCCCCTGAGTGTCTCTGTTTGCATATTAGCGCATCGGAGGGGCTCTGCCAAGTCCTCGCTGAGTGACTGCTGCAGATGCTCATTCTCAAGTATGCCGAGGCAGCTCTTTAGTGCCAGTCTTCGGGGACAAACAATGGCACCTGTTCCGCACAGGAGAGCCGGCCAGTTCGTCCAGTCATGTATCTTTAATGAAGCTCTGGGGCAGATGGCAAAAAATGGCATCATCAACAACTTAGCACCGAGGAGACAAAAGGGGCAAGCGCCCATCCAACGATGTGCTGTTTTTACGAATGGGAAGAGGCCAAGTCTAAGTATTTCTCAGGCATCTGCCGCAGTCTTGGTTTTTCGAAAGACCTGAGGAACATCTCAGCAATTAAAATTTCTGGGCATGTAGCCGATTTTACAACATACATCAATCAACCCCTCCGCCCAGTTTCTTCCCCCTCAGTAAAATCAAAATCATAAAAAAAAAAAGGCAGTCTGGACTGTATTTTATATTCATCTTACATCTTGAACAATTAAATGATCAGATGATCAGTGACATTTGTACCTTTACTTCCTTTTTAATGTCCATTTGTGCTTTCTCGTTGATCTTTGCAGAAAATAACTGTCTATAAAATACTGCTGGGACCAGCATTTAGTTATGATAATATTTGGTATGTGACAGAGAGAAGGGTTGTCATCCTTGTAACTTTCTGAGTATGAACCTAAACTTGTGCTCTAGATGTAAACCACCTTTCATTAGAAGAGCTATACATATATATAAAAACATATATAGTATATAAATAAATATATATTGCATACACATATATATATATAGGCTGAGGACCTGATACAACATTCAAAGGAGGATTTCAAGAAAGCAAACAGCCAGCACACATTGGTAATGCTCCACACTTAGAGAACAGCTATCATTTTGAGAGCCTTAAAAATCTTTTTGGACATGGTGGACTTGGTCCAGCTCTACAGGACTTCACCGGGAAGAGGCCTGTGAAATGAGCAGTGTAGGATTTAACCTTTACTATATGAGTTTCATACAATTTTTATGATACTATAGTGTGGAGTGCTGCTCGGGCTCGGTATGCACCATTACTCTAAGCACAGTGTTCACTTTGATCTGATCTCTGTATTGGGGGTCTCTGTTGGTGTCTCGCAGATTTGCCATGAAAATACTTCCTGGAGGGGGGACTTGAAAGGAATCATTCTGAAATTGTAGGCCCACTTCCTTAGACTGCAGTTCGGAGCTCCTGCAAATGTTTGCAAATACATTATGTTCAATTCTTGCAAAATCCTACAGTTGTTTCTATCGGACAAAGACTGTGTTTTCATTTATCATATTGCTGTAGACATGGAGTAAAGAAACACCATGCCACAAAGCTAGCACCATTTTGTCAGAGGTAAATGCTGGGCACGTGGGGCCAACACCAATCTCACAAAGTTTAACTCATATCCTAATGGGCCCAGCCAGGCTTGTCTCAGCTGAAGTGAAAGAAATCGCTGCTCAAAGCTGGTTTCTTTCACGCCCCAGCGCCATAGCAGTAATTGCACAAAGACCTTTTTATTGTAAGTTGATTTTCCTGAGAAATGGATTCAAAAAATACTGTAAAGTGTTTATTTTTTGCTTGACCTTTATTAACCTACATCTTAGGGCTTTCCCAGGAGAAGAGTTGTTGGTAAATTAACCCTCATAGACACACACAGTAGCATTCCTGCTCTGCATCAATAGCTGTGAAGGGAATGGGGATATGACAAGAAAATTTGGCACTATTAAAAAATGTCATAGGTCAACATATGGGATTTGGTCAGAAAAAGTTTTTAGGAATTAAAATGAAAAAATAGTTGCTTGAAGTTTGGTATGACTTCCTAATAGTATTTAATGCCACCAATTTATGGTAGGAGAAGGGCAATATTTTCTTCTGTCTAAAAAAATTATTTCTTCTAACATTTACTAGCTTTGATATATAAACCATTTTATGTTTATTTAGATACTAATAAAAAAAAAAGTGCTCAAAACCTTGGGTACTTCTGGAGTTAAGGAATGATGGATAAAAACTCTTTGTGATCCTGACTAGTGTCCCTGAAACACATGTAGCATAAATAAAGGGAGCTGGAAATTAAAATGGGATTTTAACAGACACGATTCTGTCACATCTCTCATTTTCTATATGTGGAATACAAATGCTGATAGAAGGTGAAGAATTTTCTGCTCTTGCATGTTTGTCCTCTTTGATACATTTATTAAGGTCAAATTAAATTTGATGTAGTAGGTTTTATTTTGAAATGCTCTCTGAATACAGCTCTGTAATTACCAAGCTACATGATAGTACATAAAGCCATAAAACTGCTTAGAAAGACAAGCAATTTATATGTTATACTGAGGTGTGTATGGCAAAGGATGTTAGTATAATTGGGAGCCAAGATGT
The DNA here is from genome assembly GCA_003342815.1 of Eudromia elegans. Classification (NCBI taxonomy): domain Eukaryota; kingdom Metazoa; phylum Chordata; class Aves; order Tinamiformes; family Tinamidae; genus Eudromia; species Eudromia elegans. Next base: position 3,073,406 of record PTEX01000043.1, read on the forward strand.
TGTAGCCTTAAATCTTAAGAGCTGGGGTGTTGTCTTGGAGGCTGCTTAATAGTGTGGTGAGGTTTTGAAATAACATACCTGAGTTTTTACCATATATATGCAAACAGTACAGTGTTGCAAGATCTCAGAATGAAAATTACCTTAAGGATGCTAAATATTTAACATCAAAGTGGCTGTTACAGTGTTAGCATACTTCTAAAATACTTGTCACTGCTTTCCATGACCAAAGATCAGAAAATCTGTGAGAAATTAATAGAAATATATGCCATTCTTATTTTAAAAGAATCAGTATTATGTGAAAAAGGTTTTTTATGTTTTTACCTTGTGCCAGAACAGGGAATATTAATTTTTAAAACGAGTGAGAGTGAGAGAACCGTCATGGAGGAGGAAACTGTGCAGTTCTCTGCAACTGTTACACCTTTGACACTGAGGGAAAACAATGTTAGCGAGGGCTTTGATGTGCTAATGTGCAATTGGCAGGGATTACATTAAGGAGGAGGTTCTGTGGGACTGTGCAAATGCAAGAGCACTATCAGTCCTGGAGAAATACCTGTCAAGACAAATTTGTGCTATTTCTGATCAGAGATATTCTTCTGTTTAGCAGGTTCAGGGTCACATGCCTCCGCTCATGATCCCAATTTTTCCACACGACCAGCGGACGTTGGCAGCGGCTGCTGCAGCCCAGCAGGGATTCCTCTTCCCCCCAGGAATAACGTACAAACCAGGTAAGCTCACAGGGATATGAAGCTAGGGATATGAAACATTTTAGGATTGTTTAGGATTATTGATACACAACAGGAGTTGCAGGTTGGAAATTAAAGTTTTGCAACTCTATTTGAAAAGAAACTTCTGGCTTGAAGGAGATAGATGGAATATTGGTTATTGAATACCAGGACGTTTTTACCTTTGTTTCCCACAAAATTGTCTGCTCTAAACATATTGACCTGCTCACTACTAATTTACATCTGTTCTGCTCAGGGTCATTGCACAAAAGCTACATATCTTTTATTAATTCTCTTATCTTCAGTGTGCTTGTCTTTTGTACCAAATGTCTTACCCTTAATTAATGATAAATGTCGGAGCAAGTATAATTTAATTAGCATACTTCAAATTGGCAACTTTTTGTTTGATTCCAATCAGAGTAATAAAAGATTTTGGTAGTTCAATCCCAGTCATCACTGAGACTTGTAACAGGTCACATAACCTTGCACTGAAATATGTTTTGAAATGATTTAGCAAATGTTATGATTTCTTTCTTTTTTCCTCTGAGTTTACAGGACTCCTGGGGAATTCAATTAGGGATATAATGGTTTGAAGCTACTTTCAGAGCGTCCTTGTAAACAGGGCTTTAAATGTTTAAAGACATGTTGCCAAAGGAATTCAATGTAGGAAGATAGTTAAGTAAATAAAAGTCAACCTTATTTTCATTTGTACATTCTTTGTAAGTGACCTCAGCCCAGAAGCAGCAACCTTATTTTGCTCATTAATAGTATTCCCTGTCAAGTTGCCTCTAGCATATTAACCTGATAACTAAAAGCTACAAAACATAAATACCCGTTTCTTGTTTGACATTAAATATGAAATGTACAAAGTGAAGCATTGATCCTACTCCCACTGATGTCAGTGGTGTTTTGCAGTTGTCTGCAGCAGGAGCAGGGTCAAACCCAAAGCAAAGCCTCATAATGGATGATGTAAACAGCATGCTAATTAAAAGCCAGGTTGAAACTAAAATCTCTTCTAGCAAGTTTACTTAGTATCAGATGAAGTGAGGCCAAGCAGGATTTCAGCAAGCATTTCCGTTTGTCCCACTCCATTCTGTTTCTTTAGTCTAGAGCCATTCCTCTCTCCTTAAACATCAGGTCTGTGTCCGATCATTATCTTATTTTCAGTTTCAGAAACTCCCAAGTTCTCTTCCAATTTGACAAACTAATACACTATATGAAAGAAACAGCTGAGAAGGATCTTAAAGGCAGCCCACTCTAGAGAGCACAGAATGATAGTTGTTCACACATAACATTAACCCACCACATTTGGGGGCCAAAACAAATAATATTTTGTCCCCAAAGACGTGATCAGAATTGCCAATTATTGAACTTTTCCAGGAGGTCCTGGCTAACACCTTTCCTTTTGCAGCAAGCAAAAGCATATGCTTTGGTTTGTTTGCTTTTGTCATTTTACTTTTACATGCTTTGTAGTGATTATTAATCACTAACCTTTCCCCAAAGTATGAAATCACCTTGGGTGGCTTGTGGCTCTGTAGGTGACTTAGTATAATGAAGATTCAGAAAGAAGAGCACCAGTATGAATTTCTACACAAAAACAGGTTTCTGCAGTAATTCCAAGGTATTCATTGTAATATCTATCCTAACGCTTTACCAAGCTCACAATACTTTACCTCCAGTCCTGTCAACCTCGTAGCAGAAGGAGATATAGCTTTAGACAATTTGGAATGCAGAATGGGAGTTGCATAACAAATGTTAGGAAACTGAACTACAGACAGAAATCAGGGCCTGGATGTCTCAGAACCCAGCTAATGGGAATGCAGCTAAGCTGTTTGCTAGTACATTCGTGATTAATTCTCAGGTGGTGTTAGTAAAAAACAAAAGTGACTATGATCTGATGATAGTCGATTCAGCTTGCATGAAATGAGAATCGTTATATTTTAATAAATACATTAAGTTCTACAGCATGTGCTGCAGAGAGAGCTGGGTGGTTTAGCAGTTCTTGTTGAAGAGGTAGCATGATTTAAAAAAAATCTACACTTGGTATTGATTAATTCCTATTTTTGGCACTCTCGGCACAGTAGTTAAGAAATTAATGAAACTGGAGATTAAACTACACTCTTTCATAGAGAGGGTTCTTCAAAGTCATTTCTGAAGAATATTTATGAACTGTAGCTACCTATACTCTTCCACTTTTGTGAAGAAATGAAACTTTCACCTCTAGAATTGTCATTTTAGACTTGCTGCTGCTACTATAAAGCCAGAGAGGAAAGAAAGGAGATGGATTAACTCTGCAGATACTTACAGTTATATTTTTCGTGGCCTGTGTATCCTCTCACTTTGATCTAGTTTGACATAGACAAGCCTGAGTTTTGACACTGCCACTTTTCCTTGACATGCAGAAAATACAGTAAAATGGATTTCAGTAAAAGGAGCTCTGGGAACTGAGCTTTGAGACCCTATTTGTGTAGTTTGAGGATGCCCAGTGCTTGTGTGCACACTGTCATTTATTTGCTTTGCGCATAAAAGCAGCTAGGTGTAAGCCAGCTCCAGTTTGTAAACTGAGAGTATAAGCGTTTGTGTGCTACTATAGGCAGGTTAAGAAGTCCTACCTTGGAGCATGAGTTGGGGTAGAATTATCTGTATGTTCCCATGCTGGTGCATCTCCATTGCCCACATGGGGAACAAGCTGATGACCATTTAGTTCAGTGCTAAGATGGAAGCTACTGAGGGCTGTTGCAAACCTGCACTTAAACATCATGTCTTTAAGAAAGAAAATGGCTGCTCTTAAAATAAGCTATGCTAAGTCATGTCTTTAATAGCAGGAGGAGGGTTTAGGATCTGCTGTCCTTTCAGAACATGCGCTCTTGAGGCGTGAACTCCTGAGTTCAGAAATGCCCAGCATAGAGAACTGCTGGGAATTGCTAGCTAAAATTTCTGTTAAAGTCTCCCAAGACAGCATTTCCTACTTCCTACTGTCTCTACTTGGCCAGATCGATAACATGAAGTGACTGCAGCACTCACTTGCATTTTGGAGCTATAGCAGGTAAAACACGACAAAGTTAGCAAGCACTGATGACAAGTAATAATTGCATTTAAAAAAAAAAAAATCCCCGAAGTCCCATGCTTCCTTATGTATCTCAGAGTCATGTAGTATAATTTTCCGGCATGGTAAGTACTAATTGAGAAATCAGAGCTGCATAGACCACTTAATTAATTTTTTATACATATTTCAGTATTTATACTGTATACTAGATTAATTAAAACTTTAGGGCGCCATGCATCTCAAATGACTGTTGTGACTATTGACCTGCAGGCGCTTGACGAGCCTTGCAGGATACCTGTTTGCAGGGTTGCCCCTTATTCCAGTGGGAAGCTGCGAATGGCAGCTGGTAGGGAGCTAATACTTAACCCACAGATGCCACGCAGTTAATAGGACTATTTTGCATTCCAAGTAGAGCAGAGCTACTCCAGTTTTCTGCCTGTGACCATTTTGCTTACTAGCTGGAACTGGTGGAAAGCAGAAATGTCATTATGTTATGTCCCAGTGCAGGTTGCCCTTCACTTAACTGGCCACGTGAATCCAGGACAAGTCAGTAGACTGGAGTATCCTTGAATGTGATTAGTGTGTCCCCATTAGCCTACTGGCTCTGGAGGGAAGTGCTGTTTTCTGGGTAGTGAGTGACACAAGGCAGGAAGACAATTCCCTCCATTCCCTCCAGTGCATAAAGTATTAATTTCTTCAAGTTGTGTGGGTATGAGTGGCCAAAGAAGACCAGTGACAACCAAGGAAAGGTGTGGGTGAGCGTATGTGTAGGACTTGGACTGTCTTCTGAGCGGCAAAGCTGATGGGAGCAGCAGGGCCATTCTTCATGGCTCTTCATAACAACAGTCATTATGGGATGTGGAAACCAGCGATTGGTTTTGCTGAATAGACTTCTGAAAATATTCTGTGTTATAACAGTATTTTACCAGATAAGTAAAGTGACAATGAAAGAGATTATAAAAAAGTACAGATTTTGAGGTATGGAGATTGTGAGCTCCTATTTAAAGGATTTTTTTCAGAGTGACATGCTGCCATGTAGCTCTCGGCATTTATTTCTATTTCATGTATAGGCCATGGTTAGAATTACTGACAAATAACTTCCATTTCCCTATCTAGGTCATTTTAGTTTAGACATACAAATAATCTACGATAGATTTTGCTATGCTGGCAATATAAGGAAGTATGAAAATGGAGACTTTGCCTAAGTCAATGGCAAAAATAGTGAGAAATGAAGATAAAGTTTTGGCCTGGTTCTCTTAGTTGCGGTGGGCCGAATTAACAGTAACTCAAGGAAGATCAAGGAAGGGAAACATATGTAGCACATGACAAATGTCGTTGTCAGACTGCACCTTGGACCTTTCTGGTTCTGTGAAAATATGTATCATAAAGCCACCTAAACTCATTGTTTAGCCTAATATGTGTGACTTGCATCTCCTGGTACTGGTAACCATTGTTGCAGTTTCCATTCGGAATGGTCCTTTCAGAAGTTTTTCCTAAAGCAGCAAGAGCTTTAAATATTATGTAGCACACTTTGCTCTTATTTTGAATATTTTCAATAAGCTGCTGCTCTTTCTGCCAGATAAGAGCAGAAAGGGTACCTCACATCAGCTCTATACTGAGCTATGTATGTGTCTTTGTATGGTAGGGGTGCTATGTGAATTGTATTTTCAAAGGATTCAGTAACCTTGGGATGCAGTGCAGCAATTCCTACATGCCTCACTTTTAAAAGCTGAGGTAACAGCTGGAACTGGTAGTAGGCAGCTGAATATTTTCAACTGAGACTTCCACTGAAGCTAGTGCTTTTTCCAGTCTCCACTAGAGACAGCCAATTGCTAGCGCAGCTGAGTCTGCAGAGCACGAGCAAGGCACTGCAGCAAGACATGCACAAGAGAACTGACATAGCCTCAGCAGACAGCAAAGTTACCATATTGTTGCTTTGGCCAATTACCTTTATTAACATATTCCTTGATCTTGACCACCCATCATGTTCTGTGCAGGAATATTACACATGTGAGCATCAGTTGTGTCAACATGATGCTTCCTCACAACAGCATGAGTAGAGGTGTACTCTCCTTGGTTAGTTCATTCTGCCTTGGGATGCTCTTTTGCTGGATATGTAATTGGCCAAGTTTCTTACGACTCTTTGTTATTACTCAGTGGCTGCACACAGTAAGTGTGCATGTCGCAGTGTGAGCTCCCGATGTAAAGGGAGAGGTTTTAAATAGCAATCCTAACATGAAGAAACCATCATCAAGCAAAATGCTCCTGAAGTGAGATTAGGAGAGTCAGTTGGTGTCTTACAAGGGCGTTTTGGAAAGGGTGACTCACAAAACCAGTACCTTTACCTAACTGAGTCTCACTAGTGAAATGAAGATGTATCTCTAGACTCCCTTCTTTTCCTTGTGTATCACAATGCCTTAATCTGGAAAGTAAGTGCACACATCCTATGAATAAAATGCATTAAGCTTCATTGCTTCACCCAAGACAAGCAGACGTTTATATTATTTCAATGTAGAGCAGCATGGTGCAATTGTTTGTGGCCTGCATTCATCTGGAAATGCTGCCCAACCTGCCAAATGAACCAGGATCCTTGCATACTTTTCCATGGTTGGTAAACGCCAAGTGATACATAAACAACAGCTGCCAAATGCAAGTAGGCAATGAAGACAGCAACAAGGTTGAAGAGATCAGTTTGCAAAATAGGCAGATTTTCTTTTTTCAGCAGTCTTCTCTCTCCTGGTTACCCACAGCCAGCACACACTGGTACCTGAAACAGACCTGCTTGAACATGTTTTGTCTTCCCTCATACAAGTGTGGAAGAATGGATCTGCATGCAAACATTCCAGCCCGAAAAACAAATTTGAAAAAAATTGCTGCAATACATTGACTGATTTCCTGCCAAGACAGCTACAGAGAAGCTTCTTGATCCATTCTTGTACAGAGAAAATTAGAGAGGGGAAATACGTACCTTCCATAATTAAAAATGAAAACCAGTCTGTTCCCTGCCTGCTGCATTTCCTCAAGAGGGAGAAAAGGAGTACCTTTGCTCTGCTTTTACTGCTTGGTGTGAACAAAATATGCCTTAGCTACAAGAATATTAATTTTTGTTCTCAACATAATGGTTCTGTTAACCATGATTCAAGGTGTGCAAAATGAGAGAAGAAAGAAGGGGCAGTATTTTGTTTTAATAATATATAAGTGACATAAAGATAAAACTGTACTTTCCCTGAGCAGAACTGTAGGCAGCAGGTGAGCAGGAGAACACTCCTGGGTGTGGTGGAGAGATTATTGAATTTGTTGTGAAGCCAAAACCTTTGCATGCGTGTGCACGTGTGTGTGTTTAAAATATCTGGCTATTTCAAACTATAGAAGCATGACAGCTGTGAAAAAGGAGTGCCATAGGGAATTCTTTTAGAGTTTGATTTTTTTTTTAAAATATGTTTGACATGGAAAATGTTTTAGTACAAATAAAGCAACTGGTATTGAACTTAAAAAGTGTATGTGGAGGGGGAGGGAGAAAGAAGAGATTGCTGTTTGGAACAGGAATGAATAATTCATGATATTTAAAGAAAGAATGCTTCCTAAATGTTCTGCAAGGCAGTCCATGCTGATAACTCCGATAGTTATTTTCTCCCCCATTTAAGTCATCATTAATTCGACTTCTTTGTAATTTTTTTTAAACCTTGTAAGATAGTTCTGAAAGAAACATTATTTAACTAGCTTAGGATCTTACTTATTCAGATAATTTCATATAAATATCAGACATAAGTAGAATTATTCAACCGTAAAAAGACAGCTTTAGTACTACAAGAAAAGAATCTAGGGATTTATGTGGCTTTTTTAAAGGAAAAAAAAATCTTTGCAAACTAAAATCAACCTCATGGAAGGGAGAAAATAAGAGGAGATATTTTGAACATTACTCCATAGGACACCAGTACAATATAGTGTTAGTGAATGCATTGTAGCAGAGCTTCATATGCAATCAGAAGCCAATTGTAACTGGACTGTGTACAAGCACATACTGTGCTCAATGGTCTGATGAGGTATTATGGATATGATGCGAAGAGACCGTGTGGATTAGAAATGTACAATTTATTAAAGAAGTGAAACAACTGAACATTTACGCTGAGCTGAATACAACAGCACTTCAGGTGATAAGCAGGGAGAAATCAGAGGAGCTGAGTGATTGCAAAGACTTCAGGTACTATGTTTTATTGGAAGGAGTGGACAAAAAAATCTCACTCTTGTAGTGTCCTCACTATTCCAGATTTCTGTATTTTCTTCCACTGTTACGTACTGCTTTCAATGTGGAAAAGTTCACACAAAACAAACTGATTATTGTAAATCTCAAAAATGTGCAGTGTCAGAAAGAGCAGCCTGTTAAAATGTAGCCTTCAAATAGTACATAGCACTGACTTTTAAGAAGCTTGAGTCGAAGTGATCCTCCATTAAAGCATGGTTATTGTGTAATCCATCACTCGGTTAATCTTTATATTGCAGACTCCAGTGCTAAGTGATTCCGGCATACCTTCATTGTTTACACTGACTCAGAGTGAATGGCCTGGGCTGCACGTTGCTGCCATGACTCGGAAGTGGCAACACCCATGGATGCTATGAAATATAAAGTTGCAGTGCCTATTTTAGTTCAGAAGTATTTTTTATTTTCTGGAGTATTTATTGTCCTCTCAATGCAGAAGGCACATACTTTTCCTTACCCGTGAACAGAACACAGGCATTTTAGACTTTTCAACTTTTCACCTCAAGTAGGGCTCATCTGCTTAGGAACCAGACAGAATTAGCTTTCAGGCTCTTTTTAAAAGTGCTTGAATTTGTCTTTTGTCAATGGCTACCTCAAGGGAATTCTCTCAAGATATCAGAGCAAAAACAAAAATAAAAAATCCGCAACCTGTGTTGAGGTAGGTAGGCCCAGGAAAGAACCACTTGATTCCAAGAAGGAATCACTTTTTACAGGGCTGGCTTTTCTCATGTTAGAGCAGATTTATGCTCTTCTAAGCAACACGTGGCAGCAACTATTTCCTGCTGGGAATCACTGGGGTTTTCTGGGGTATCCTGCCTGTGAGCATAAGCCCCATTTTGCATCCAGGTCCCCATGCTTGCTTAGTACATTGCTTTAGCAGGTGCAAAGTGGAAGTATCTTGTTTAAACAATTCTGCCAGTTTCCCTACCAGATATCTGCTAGCAGAAAGTTGCAGGGGAGCCTGGCAAGTCCATGCCCAGCTCCACCTTTTGTTTTTGCAGATGTTTGGGCTTAGGGGAGTGCTGGAGATCCCCTGCAGCACTGGAGGCTCTGTTTGCGCTTGTTGGCCGCTCTGTTGTCAGCACTCATTGTCTGAACCTGCATGCATTGTTCTCTCACAGGTGAGAACTACCCGGTGCAGTTCATTCCCTCTACGATGGCAGCTGCCGCCGCTTCTGGACTCAGCCCTCTGCAGCTCCAGGTATGTGCCAGAACAAAAAAATGTTGGATGCCAGCCAATATTTTAGGGGGAAACTGCAAGCCAGCTGTATGCTAAATAATAGTCTGCATGTTAAATAATTTTTTGTGCACAGCCTGGGAGGATTAACACCTTGTGTACTTACAGCACTGTGAGTACAATGCTGTGCAGCCAACCTGGATACTTAGAGCAGAAGGCTTTGCACTGTGTATTTCATATCAGTGGAGTTAATAGTATTTTTTAAATTATATGACCACTTGTCAGAAGATATGTTCACAGATCTTTTCCCACTTTATTTTCGTTTAGGCTTTTCCCGCTAGTTGTAAAGTACTACCTTTAGTTGAAGCAGTGAGTGTAGCTGAATAAATGTGCATTACTCTGTGTGTGTGTGGTTTTTGGTTTTTTTTTTCTCCCAGACAGCATGGTGTTGATAATACAATAAATTGCAAACTCTTTTAGCTTCTGTATTTAGGTAGTCTTAACCTTTCCATATATTAAGCTGGTTGGATGCCAAACATGGTCAGAAGCCTTGGTTTGGTCATTTGTTTGTTTTTGGCATACATAGAACTAAATGTTGTGAAAGAATGATTTATGTGCCATATTATTAGCTAGCTTTTTGTGGCAAGAAGTTTTTAATTTCACAAGAAAAGACACAACAATGTCATAAATAATGAAAAAGCAGTCAAAAGCTTTCAGAGTTAAAATGTGTGGAAAGCAAGTGACAGTGAACATGGGAGGAAAAGCCATTAAAGATGCATGTAACTGTTTGCAAGCAAGCCTTTGAAACCCCTCTTTGACTTAGGTTATGGTTAGCTTCAGATCCTAAGAAGGGATAAATTGTCCCTAAAGTAGCAAAGTATTGCTGTATTAATGCCAAAATACTTATTTACCTTTGGCAATTATGTCATTTTTTTAGAGGGAGCATAGCAAGTTAAAAATCTTCTAATCTTTAGCCAATGCATGTAGCTGATGCTCCTGCAGAGATAACTTAATGTAAGTGAAAATAGGGACAGAACTTGCTCTTCAGTGACAGTCCAGGGCTGGCTAGAAAGACTCCTTGAGCTTATGGTGGACCTAAGCTAGAATCAAAGCCTGGACAGGAAACATCCTGAAACTGCAAAGGTGGCCCTTTTTGGAGGACATTAACATTAAGACTGTATCTAAGATATATCCAAGCCTAAAACTAAAGAGGAATTTTTCGAAAGGAACAGTTGCAGGTACCCATTTCAGTGTGTTGAAAATTGATATTTGAATACATGGTTAAGTTCTGTTTGCTTTAGGTAAGAAAATACTTCAACAGTCAGCTTTGTGAGCGGAGAGATGTTTTTGGCTACCCTTGAAATGCAGTACAACAAATAGTAAGCCTATACAAGACTGTGGGGCAGAAAAGAAAAAAAAACATTTAACTACTACAGAAACAGGGTATAAAACAGACATTCTCTGCTCTTTTGCAAGAAGCAGTTGTAGCTAGGATTCACAAAGCTATTTACATACCAGCACTGTTTTAGAATCATAATACCATTTTATTAATTTGCAGAAATGATAGGCAATGCCGCTATAAGCCACCACTACAGTTAAAGAACAAATTAACCAACAAAGTGGTGCAAATAAATTGAAAAACATCTGAGTGTTTGAGGGGCCAGAATTTCCCTTTAGACATGTTTATTTTAAAATGATTCTTATCTTTTCCCCGCTGTTTCCCATCATTTTATTTGACTTGAGTTTCACCCTTGTGGATATTCAGAACCTTTGTAACTAACATTCCATGAGTGTAACACCAAAGTAATACTTTGGCCTTCAATTGCTACCTGTTTATCTGATTATCAAGTTGGTTGAAAGGAATTATACTTACTGATAGTATAAATTTTCTCCTTGCATAATTTCCCTCAGTGTTCCCTAAAAGAACATTTTGCTTGGGTGTGTTTGAGGAAGGAAATTTGGTGATGTAGCTGATGCATCATGGGGCCTATTAGAGGAGTAGCCTTTCAGCTCATTTTCCGTCTTTCCTTCCCTTCACTGCTCCTTCTCTGTTCCTTTCTTCCGTGCGTCCCACCCACTCATTTATTTACGCAGTTCCCATGACTATGGTATCGGAGGGTTTCCCGACTGCTGAGTGTTCTCTCAACTATTTTTCCAGCTGGTGGGAAAAGTAGCTAATACATTTGCAGTCCTGGTTTTGTATATGCGTGTTAGTGGCATGTGTGCGTGTGAAAACCGTGTTTGAAGACTTGATGAGGAAAGGCTACTTAAATGTTTCACATTCGCTATAGCATTTTAACTATACCAGCACATTCTTATTTCTTGCAAAATCATATTCCATAATCCATATGCAACTTAAGTGAAAATTCTCTTTTGGCTTCAAGCATTTAATCTCTTTTTTCCCTTACATTGTTGGGGTTGTTCATGCTTCAAGTAGGTAGTAGCGGCGGTTTTGTGTTCTCCATCTTCCTGAGTGCTGGGATACCTTCTGTGGAAATTCTGACCACAGTTGCCCAGAGAGCAACTTACTCCCAGCCCCATCACGTAACAACAGTAGCGGGAAAACACTATGCATATTTGGATGCAGCTTTGAACAGAAAGATGTGATTACCACGTGTTTATGCTGGTCTGTGTTTATGAAGTGGTGACACTCGGTGCTTTGGGTTGGCTTTAGGTAGCTTCTTTTTTATCCATATACTGATCTTATGAGGGCAGCATCAATGACAGTTTTAACAGCAAGCCGCTGTCACACCACCGAGCTCACCAAAGTCATGAAGATGTGCGTGGTAGGCCCAGACTTGGCTGCTGAAGGAGCGGGCTGCTACGTTTGACCTAAGAGAAGGAACCAAGCTGTTTCTGTTCACCCCTCCAGCTGCAAAGAACTATGAGCAAATCCTGCCAGACCAGCCTTCTGCCAAGCAGTTTAATGCTATATTACCGGGCAGAGCCATAACAGATATGCACAGGCATGTGTGAAGCAGGTCTGGCGCATGTGTGTAACACAAGTGTGTTACCGTCATCAGTCAGTATGAGCAGTGAAACATCAGTCATTTCCCTTTGCTGCTCTGGTTTTAGTTGCTCCTTCTCTCGAGTTTTCTCCTTTCCCATTTTCCTGAGTTTTATTCCTACTTTTCATCATGGTAACTTACTTGAGATAAGTGTGCAGATTAGTCTGGCTGAAAGAGTGAGTTTGATCATGAAATGGGTTTTCACAATTTCCATGGTGCCAGTGGTAGTCCTGTGGTGGTAGAGCTGGTGCTTACATGTCCTCACTTCCACGTGAGGAATGTGTCTGCATGTTCTTTATTGTTTAAAAATCTCCTTTCACTCTTAAGTGTTTCTATAATGCAGTTGATATGATAAATAAGGAAATGTTGCAACTCTCAACCACCACTGGTAAACTGTTGATAGAAATGGAAGCAGCACAATGATGCTAGCTGGAGCTATTCCTAAACAAAGTGAGCTTGAGATTAAAAAAAAAAAAAGACAGAAAAGCTTTAGTTCATAACTTTTTCCCCAAACTATTTGTGTAATTTGTCCTTTGAAATTTATCGCTTATAACAGTAATGAACCTTGGCAAGTCTTAACTGTAGTTGCAGCTGTGTTCTTGAAGCCTGAAGTTTTTATAATCCATTAAAAAAATTGAAATTTTAACTAAACACATATTTGTCTCATCCTGTTCTCCCCTCCTACCTCATCCTGCTCCTCTGTACTGTCTTCTAATTGCAGACAAAGTAAATGACCTTTTGTTGTACCGCTGGGTGCGCAGATCCAGTGCACTGCTGAAGCATTGCATAGACTGCCTCAGGGGCGCAATATTAGTCGAATGAAGGCCAAAGAATGCTATTTTTAGTTGAACAGTTCAGCAGATGGAGGCATGAATACTCATATTTCTGAAGGTTGAAGGGTTTGAACCATTAATTTTGATAATGTATTTAACCCTGGGAACAATCAGAAACTGTAACTCTAAGGTTACAATGCTTTTGACCTTTCAAGAACAGAGGGCACTCAGTACAGTAAACAATATATTACATTTCTACTTATTCCAATTCTCTCACACATATAAATTTCAGGACACAGTTGACATTTGCTTTCCTCAGCTATTTTAGTGCTGGTCCTTAAAGCAAATCAAGAAGAATGTACAGGAAAGAGGCCAATGTAATGCGACAGTCATGTAAATATGGCCTTTAAATAGCTAAGATGTTAAGTGTGGCCTTTTATGAAGAAATATTATTCTCGGGAACTAGAATCTTGCTGACTTATTATTCAAATGAAAAAGTTGTTTTAGTGATCTACATCTCTTTATGGAGTTTTCTTTATAACTTGTAACCTTAAAGCAATTTTTTAGCGGGGCTAATGCAATCTGATAGTGAGAACATTCGCGGGAGGTGATTTGGTCCCACTCTGGTACCACATCATGCAAAGTGATGTACCTGCCTTATGTCTTATTAAATGATGCATGCTCTTCTTCAGCAAATATAGCAGTTAAATATCATGCAGCTTAAGTATTTCTAATTAAAATATCTCCATGTGTCAGCATATTGGTAATGTATTATTTTAATCCATTTATTTTGTTTATGAAATGGTGACATATGTTTAGATTGTGAAATATATGAGCCTTAAAAATCACTTTATTGAAGAAAATTAATTTCTACAATGCTGTCTCAGTAATGTGTTCGCTCACCCAGTCAGTCACTGGCAGGGCTGACAGTCTTAATGTTGGTTAGACACAGTTTAACAGTTTTGTCTGACATAACACTCGGATGCTGGCAATAATATTTTTTTTCAAATGCAAAAACATGGAGTTTTCCTTTTTTTTTTTTTTCTTTAGCAAAATGAAGAATGGAGATTAGATAAATGAGAGAGGTTTGGTGAGACCAATCAAAATTAAAAAGAGCTAGTTACCTTTTCAAAGTTAGACACTGTAATTTGTTTGTCAGCAGGTAGATGTTTGGGTCAGCACTGTGAGTGAGTGACTGTCAGCGGGAATTCCTACAAGACAAGTAATTTCCCTCAACATATTACTGACAGATTACTCACTTCTTCAAATCACTAGAGAAAACAAACTTAATATTGTTACAGGCAGAGTTTCTGTCTTCATTAGCCTTATAGAATGATTTTTATCTAGCATTCAAAGACTACTGAGCTGTAGGTTGGCATATTTTAACAGAATGTTCCTTATGATACAGTGAAGAGTAACCTAAATTAAGGGAATGGTATGTGCAAATTTGAGTATATAGAAGCAGTAGTTTAAACATTTTAGTCTTTTTCTTATATAGAAGTGTAGATGGTAGCAGAGGAATGAAAGAGGTTAAAAGAATATTTTATTAGGGCTCTGAGAGACCTAGCAAGCCCTTTAATGAAAATAAGATTAAAATTATGCCAGGCTTGCAATACTTAAGAAAATTTAATTAAAATCAATGAGATAGTTATGCTTGTTCCCGTTTTATACTTGAATGTTTATGTCTCTGTATGTAATATCTGTATTATCAAATTGAGTTATATCAGTGGCAATATCAATGAAAGTGATATCATTGAGTCAGTATTTTACTGTATGACCTTTCCCCCCTTTCTTTGCAGAATTTCTTAATCCTGTATCTTACTCTTTCTCATCTTCAGTTCTGAATTATCTGTCCAAAGGATTTTCTTCACAAATGACAGCATACCAAAATTCAGCCTTTTTGCAGGAATACATTGATTTCAATAAAATCATTGCCAGGAGAATTTTTGTAGCTTCTCCAGTGAGAGCTAAATCTGAGAGTGAGTCTCCCTATTCTCAAGTTAGTAAAAACAGACAAACATAAAACCATTACCTAGAGTAACTAGCTTGAAACAGCAGTATTGCAGTTGCAAGATCCCTTTCTCACCCACATAATGACCTGCATTTCCAGTGACTACTTTAAATATCCTCTCTTCATTATTCTTTTATTTCTGCTTAATGGAGCGATGTCACAGTATTTAATAAATAAAGTAATGGAAAAATTGAGAGACACAGATTCTATAGGCTAGCAGTTCTAGTACTTGGATGTGGCAAAAAGAAGTCTGCCTCCTGGCCAGCCATTTCCTCTGCACTGCAGGAAGTGCTGTAGCGACCACCATCTCTTAGCTGCTTCTCTCTTTCTGTTCCTTCCAAAGGGCTTCCCCCTCTTCTGCTCTTTTCCCAAGTCTGCTGTCTTTTCCAGGCTCCTAGCCTGCTTCCCATCTTTTGCACCTTGAGATTTTTCCCAAGCAGGAAAAATGCTTTCCCTTACACTCTGTTAGAAGGAGAATTTACCATTAAGATCATAAGTGGCACAAATACAACATCACCTGTAAGGAAACTCGTATGCTTAAGAATGTTTTTTTTACAGCACAGGTGACATGACTTTTCCTATGTCTTCATGCTGTGTTAGCATAGGAGCTCCAGCCCAGCTGAGCCCTCATCCCCAACAGGCTGTTCTCACCACAGCTGCCCCTTACTGAAAGCCCAGGCTCTGTTTTAAAATAATTTAAAATAATTGTGCGTTGCAATACTCCAGGCCAAGAATCTGATCAGCAACCAGTAAGAAACAAAAAAAATTGCTACTGTGTTTACTCATAGAGCAGTGAAGATCAATACTACAGGCTGATGAGCACATTTTATAAAGCTCTTTTAGGATTGAGGCATCCTTTTGGGGGACAGGCTGATAGTGAGGCTCCTCGGAACTGGTGGTTGGACTCATTCAAGCACTAGAAATGCACGTGGTGTGTGCCTTGTGGGAGTTACTCTATTTCTGAAAGATTACACATCTGTTAGCCTTACAGTAAGCCTAATTTGGCTACAGATTACAAAAAAAAAAGTTTTGTGTTTTATTTTTTCATGTGAAGTTGTTAGTGTATTTGGATGTTCAGGAATTTAGCAGCAGTCAAATTGAGAACAAAGATGTCCTTTTCAATAAGCCATTTCATAGAATTGTAGAATGCTTAAGGTTGGAAGGGACCTCTAGAGGTCATCTAGTCCAACCCCTCTGCACACACAGGGTCTCCTAGAGCATGTGGCACAGGGTGGTGTCCAGGTGGGTTTTGAAGATCTCCAGAGAAGGAGACTCCACCACCTCTCTGGGCAGCCTATTCCAACGCTCTGTCACCCTCACTGTTAAGAAATTCTTCCTCAAGTTCCTGTGGAACTTTTGGTGCCTCAATTTGTGGTCGTTTCCCCTAGTTCTATCACTGGCCACCACTGAGAAGAGGCCAGCCCCCTCCTCCTCACTCCCTCTCTTGAGGTATTTATACACATTAATCAGGTCCTCTCTCAGTCTTCTCTTCTGCAGGCTGAAGAGGCCCAGCTCTCTCAGCCTTTGCTCATAGGGCAGATGTTCCAGGCCCCTAATCATCTTTGTGGCCCTGCGCTGGACTCTCTCTAGCAGCTCCACGTCCCTCCTGCACTGGGGAGCCCAGAACTGCACACAGTACTCAAGGTGCGGCCTCACCAGGGCTGAGTAGAGGGGCAGAATCACCTCCCTCGACCTGCTGTAGATGCTCCCCTTGGCCTTCTTGGCCATGAGGGCACACTGCTGCCTCATGGTCAACTTGTCGTCCATCATGATGCCCAGGTCCCTCTCTGTGAGGCTGCTCTCCAGGAGGTCGGTCCCCAGCCTGTAGGCATGTCTAGGGTTATTCCTCCCCAGGTGCAGGACCCTACACTTGCTCTTATTGAACTTTATAAGGTTTCTCATCGCCCAGTTGTCCAGTCTGTCCAGGTCCCTCTGGATGGCAGCGCAGCCCTCAGGGCTATCAGCTACTTCTCACAGTTTCGTATTGTCAGCAAACTTGCTGAGGGAGCACTCCATCCCTTCATCCAGGTCGTTAATGAATAAATTGAACAGGACCGGACCAAGGACTGAGCCCTGGGGGACACCACTAACCACAGGCCTCCAGCTGGACTCGGCACCACTGATTCGCACTCTCTGAGCCCTGTCATTCATCCAGTTCCTAATCCACCTCACTGTCCACTATCTAACTCGTACTTCAAGAGCTTGCGTTCCTACTCATAAAGGAAAAAATTATTTTTGTATCATCATTGCTCATGGACTAACTGCCACAGAAAGAGAAAACTCCTCATTTGAAATAAAAGTTAGAAGACTTAGGATGGTTTGACGACACCTTTTAGGAGATGTATATGTGTGCGCACACACACGCAGATGCTCACAGGAAATACAGATACGACTGCTGTAGCTTTTTGGCTGATTGTCTCAGATGCTGTACATCTATTTATTTGTGGTCCTTTTAGAATCCCTATGATTGAGGAACTAGAAAAGCCTGCTCTCTTGTTGTTGGGATCATCTGTCTGTGTTATTCTCATCACGAAGGCTATGTGTGGCAATGAGGCACAGCCAGAGGTTTGCAGATGAGTCCCAAAATCAAGGGGAAGGTAGGAGCATCTTAAGCAATAAGAGAGGAAAAACATGGCATGTTTAAATGTCAATACAAAAGGGCCATAAAAGGATCATTCACAAAAATTTAAATCCAACACACTGGAGTGAAGACAACAGACACATATGTTGAAACTGTGTAAAGGTGAAATGATGGAGGATAACTGGAACTGCAAAAGCAGTTAGGCCTAGGAACAAAAATGAAGTATCTCAGATGAAGGAAAAGTGAGAATACGAGACATGTCTGCTAGATTTTTTGAAGTGAAGTGAAGGAAGTAAAGGAAGGTAAAGTCTTCAAAGAAGTTGCATGATTTGTCCTATGCATTAGAAAGAAAAACAAGTCACCAAATTTAACTAGACTACAGCTTTATTAAGTAACACGCCTGGGAACTATCCATAGTAATTCATCCGGTGCAAGCCATCTATTCTGCCAGTCTTCAGCACCTAGGGGAGGACTAAAATGAGACTTCATAACCCTTTTAATCTGGTCACAGCAGCATTGCTGAAATATCATTATAACCCTTTACCAGAAGGCTTGGCAGGCTTATGCTAACCACTCATTTGCTTGTGTAAAATACATCCAGTTACAAATCAATTTGTAATAGTAAGTTCTCAGTTACCTGGTTTTGAGGTGTAAATGTGAATTGTTTTGAATGTAATTTTTATAAGCCTATTTGAAAAAAACTGTTTTGCATAATTTTGAATGTATTTCCTTTAAGGAAATTATTTAATTTTCCTTGAAGGTATATGAAAGTTATAAATATGCAGTAAAAGATCAGTGTGAAAGATATGCTAATGAGTATATAAAACATAGTTACTTTCAATACCTCAGACTGTATACTGGGGTGTTTTTCGGATTCTCCCTCCTTGTCCTGCCCTCCCTCCCCACCAAAGTGTTTTTTGCATTTAAATATGCTTTTAAAATATGGTGACTTACGAGGTAGTGCAGCAGGCTGAGTGGGGACAAGCCATTTTTAATGGTATGTTAATTGAATGGGGATGCACCTGAGTGACTTTTTTCTATACCCACAGATAATGCCCCCAACTGACTGATAAAGTTTCTCATAATCAGTAGAGCCAGTATATATTAAACCCTTGTCTTCCAGTTTTGCTAGTGAAAATAACAGAATGTCTGTAAGCTACCATATGAACTGCCTATATCTCTTATATAGTATAAAAGCATTACGTCTTCAGCATCTTCTCAGCAGGTTAGGATACAGATAGGGGAATTAAGAGAGATAGTTTAACTGTGCCTTCCCTTGTCCCTGGCTTGCACTTGTTTGTAGGGATGGTGGTCATCACTTTGTCATGAGAGCCTGCACCAATGCAGTTGTAGGGCCTTTACCTACCAAGGTGATTAGCAAGATTTGGTGAGTCTTGTTCCGTGTCTGTGCAATTCTGGAAAATGCTGCAGTACCTATAAATGTCACTTGTCCTTCAGGATAGTCAGATGAACGAATCTATTTCAGATCTTAAGAAATATTTTTAGAGAAGATTTGTTACCATTTATGTTTCACATGTACTGATTGCTTTTACTTTATCTTTCTGATTTTCTACCTACCTATTTTGCTGCTAGACTGACAAACCTAGAAAGTTTGCTACCTTGGAAGCCAGAATTGCACAGCCTTCTCTTTCCTGAACTGATGTCAACCCCTGTAGGATTAGGAAAATAATTACATTTTTAGACCCCTTCAGCTAAGGTTGTCTAAGTTACTGGCAATTGTACCAGTGACATGGACATGTGCTTACTAGGGAACTCATTCACCAACTCATTTCACACGGATCAACAAGCAGTTATTCATAATTGCTTGTAATCTTGCTGACATGAGCCAGAATGAAGCTACTCACTTTCCTGACAGAGCCCATCCTACATGTACCATTCTTTTTTCAAGGTAGAAATATATAACATTCTGAAATACAAAATTCAATGAGCTTAAGTAACTGTCACCAGTTCAGCAAGCTAACTCTAAGTAACTGCTTTTCAGTGGTATAATTTTATTTTCCTTTTAGCAGTAATCTCTTTAGGCCTCTCCTTTCTATCCTAGCTTCAGTCCAGAGCATGTTTCCATACATAAGTGAGTAACACCGTGTTCTTGTTAACTGTTTTTCATGTGGATCCCTCACATTTATTAAAATTTATGTTAGTAGTAAGCAATAAACGATTTTTGGAAACGTTTCTACAATATCAGGAAGCATTTTAAATTCTCTGTATAAATAACTTGAATGCTTCATCACCAGAGAGGGTATTATTAGGGTAGTATAAAATGAGCAAGGAGACTGTGTTCTGATGTGTTGAGATCTGACTGTATTTTCAGTTTAAATAAATGCTGTCTTTTTCTTTCCTGGGAGGTAAGAGTTGAGATGTTTAAATTAGCACCATTGTCTGCAGCTACCTATGGAGACAGGCATCCTGCTCCTTGCTTCCTTTCCTAGGTGAGTTTCTTACTCTGTTAACTTTGAGATAAAATTTATACTATAAAAATTCCCAAGTCAGACAGTAATAGAGGCAAACATAGGAAAAACATAAAAAGATTTATCTTCAGCATTCCAGATTATTTCTTTACCAACATAAGGTACTAGAAACTTGAAAGTATTTTTTCCAGCAAATGTAGTTTTCCATCACAGTGGCTAGCTTTGTATTGAAGGTTTCTGGACAGCATTCAGGTCAGGTATTCAAACTTTGTGCTAAAGGGAAGGATTTTCATGACATCTGTGCTATCTTCTTGGAAAGAAAGTGTCTATAGATATTTGATAAAGTTTTTACATATTGTTGCATTCTCTTTTAATATTTGCAATATCTTAGAGCAGGCTTTTATTAATACTCACGTTTTATCTTTAATATGAATATTTTCTGATCATATTCATCTGTACCTCATTCAGTCATTAGTAATGCCTCTGTAAATGCAGGAATAGTGTATCCATTTTATGAGAAACTGGTGACAGATTCACAGAAAGTGGGTTTGAGCTGGGGGGACTGGAGACTCCTTCACAGCTTATGGGTACAGGCGCTCACCTTGTGCAGTGATGGGACAGGGCATCCCATGGGTGCTCGTGCACTGGTGCCATGGTAGGGAGACAGAGCTACATCCCTGATGGGATGGAGAATGGCCTAAGGCTCTAGGGTACTGCTCTGCCAGGGCAGAGCGGGGGAAGGCTCCGCATTGGAGTTTGGAGCAGTGCTTGGAGAAAAGTGCCATTGAAAGATGTTTCGAGTTCACTATTTCAGGTTCTGTCTTGCTTTCAAAAGAGATTCAGAGTTTGCATGGGAGAACACAACTGTTCCATTATTGTTTCCAGCAAAAATACAAGACAATAGCTATGTTAAGTGGAAGAGATGAGTCTTGCTAGAATTCTTTTATATCTTCTTATGACTTGATCTGGACCAACTAAAATGCCTGTTCTCTTTGATGTGCCTTAAGATAAAATGTCAATGTGTCAATGACAGAGAACTCCTACTTCATTACCTATAGGAGATTATAAATACTTAATAGAAGGCCTTTTTGTGTGTAAAGTATTTTTGTAAGTATTTTTTATAAAGATCAATTGTTACAGCCATCACAAGCAATTTGTGGCTTGCTTAGTTCTGTACCTCTTTTTTCATCCTTTTCTTACACCGTAGAGATTTTGACTAGGGAAATAGTAGTAATGTATTAGGGTCTACTCCTCCATTAGGTGATGAGCACGGGTTGTGTGGAAAGGGCAATTTTTATTACCACATTTTCCTTCCTGCTCTTTGTCTACGATACTTTTCCAGAGTACTCAGTTTGAGATACCAAAGGGCCAACCCTGAGTGTTTCATGTTTATTTCTGTCTCCATTTAGAATATATATTTTTAAGTGCTATCTATCCCAAATTATGCAGCTGCAGTATTTCATCTCCACTGTATTTTGGTCTCCTGCTTTGTGTGGCAGTCTGGGTGCATGCAGCAGGTTGCATGCCAGCAGATGAAGCAGATGTTGCGGCCATACCGAATGGAGCGGCATGCTGCATCAGGACCTCAGTATTCCTCATGACATCTGGCTGCTGCTTGGCTGGGGAGCGAGCCTCAAGCCAGGAGGCTGGAGGAGCCTCGTGGCAGTGAACATAGGGTCTTTGCCGCTCTTTAGGCGATTAGTGCACTGAAGCAGCAATAATGCAGAATTATCGCTTGGTTGCGTTTCTTCCAAGGAATCTTGGGACAAAGGGAGAGCTGGGGAGGGGGATTTGCAGCAAAGTCATGTTCAAAAAGGCAAGACTACGTGCTTTATATTTAAATAGTGTTCCTTCCAGTGATTTAATAGCAAATTTTTATGGATACTTTAGGAAACTTTTTAGAAAGCAGTAAACAGAAAACTCTCAGGAAAAAAAAAAAAGGAAAAGAAAAGATAGGGAAAAAAAAAAAAAAAACCAATTCCCTTTCTCGTTTAAAGTCATTAGGATGAAAGAAAACAATTTCAGCTACTTTCCGATTTCATGGTCTGGTCAAATTGTATGAAGGAGGCACAAAATGTGACTGAGGACATGAAATTGAAGATATACTAATGTTCATGCCTACTAGAGACGAAAATGTGAACTTGGAATAACTGCAGGGAAGAATATTAGCTATGGGAGCTGTCTGACTTATACATTGATTCTTTATAGTTTCACTTTATCAAGTTGAAAATTGTGCTGCATATGCTGCTAGAGCCTAAATTGTCTGCTGCAGCACTTTCCTTTATGATGTGTGTTATTTAAACACAATAGACATGCTATATTGCATGGAAATAGATGTTTAATATTTTGTGATTACTAGCTGTCAGAAGAAATAGCAGTTAGTCTGCCTTCCCCTCACCCTTTATAAATTGTTCTTGTTAAGACCAATGTGTTTAAATGAGGGTCCTCTCAAACAAATTACAGCTTTTTGGAGAACATCAGGTAATATTTTGAAGACGACCAGTTTGTTGCTCTCATTTAACCTCTACTATTCTAGAGGGGTTGTATTTAATTAACACTGGCTAAAGGCCTGACCTGAGAGGCAACCAAAAGTGATTGAACTGCATTTTCAGATCCAGGCTGTAATCTGTTGGGAGAGGAATAATAATAATAAAAAAATTAGAAAGCACCATTTACTGAACTTCTTTCTAACTAAGCTGTATTTCAATGGGCCATTTAATGCTCAGATGGACAAAGGTATTACTTCAGTCATTGAATTGTATCAAACCCTTTCTCAGAGGCCCAGTTTAAAAACTCTACAGGAAAAGTGGCTTAGCATCGTATTCTCAGCAGAGCAACACTCAGTCTGTTTGGGAAAAAAAAATGAAAAAAGAAAATGAGTGAAATGTGATGAGACACAACAGCCAAGTCGAAGAGGATATTTGCCTCTTCTTCCAGTCTGTAGCTCGCAGGGGAGTTGCTCTTTGGGATACAGGAACTCCATTATTCACTAAGAAGGCTTTAAGATTTTTTTTTTTAAATATAATTTCATTTATATTTTTTTAGTAGCTGGAACTTTGTTTCCCCTCAGATTTTGGACCTGCCCTTTGTTCTTTCCTGACAGGATAGAAAGATAGCTTTTCACTGGGGACCTTAGCAGTCGTACCTATACTTTATGGTGTTTTACAGGGTGAGATTTGGACTCCTTTCACACTAGAAGAAATAACAATTCTAATTTAAGTATCACAGACTCAAACACTTAGGAGCTGAGGAATTAATACAATAAAACCAACATTATATATTTATTCCGTGTGAATGTGAGATACTTAATGTATTCTGTAAACTTCAATTGTATAAACATTTTAGGATATGTCTTTGAATTCATGGGGTTTTTTTGGCAGAGAGTAAACTTTTGTTTTGCAATTTTGATGCTATCCCATTAAATATTCCTAGCAGCCTCATAGGGTGGTGGGGTGACATTACATCTTGGAAACTTGTCAAGGTGCTGTAAAACTAATAAACCAACTGCCTTACTTCCTCAAGGGAAACAAGCACAGTATTTCAGAGGCAACTGCCAGGTGCCAAATTATATACATTGTCCTAGCTGCTTGCAATGGTTGATAATTTATTTGAGTTCTACACCTTCTTCCCTGGCTTGCCCACAGCATTACTGTAAGCAGGTTGTGCACAGGCAGTTTCTGAGAGATTGTATTTAATTTTCATAATGAAAGTAAAGCTGATTGTTTTTAGGGGACTTAATCTTGGGAGTGATACCTGAAGTGGAACTCTTGCTTTAGGCACCAAAACGTTTTGAGCATCCTGCTGCTGTTGAGCTTTTCTGATGGCCATTTTGACTTCATAGTGTCAAAACAGAATGAGGTCAAAAGACCAAAAAAACATAGTTGCCAAGCAAAACAGAAATGATCTCAAGAGCACCTTAACGCACATGTGCTGGAAGCAAGTTCTATTAGCTCTGTAGAATTGTTCCAAATTTGCATGTCTCTAACTGAGAGAGGACTCTGGGACTGGATGTGGGTGCTGTAGGAGTGTGATGATAAGCACATGGGCACAGGAAGAAGTGAATTGGTCTCTGAATATGCATTATAAAGCAGGGATGTATAGAGCTCTCGTCTTCTCAGGCCACTTTGTTTTTTATTTTGGTCAGTATTAGATTTGGCGCCAAAATATATTCTCTGTAAATGCTTTATTTGACCATAAGCAGTTTTGATAACATTTCAAGTCAAATTAACCAAAGAGTAATTTCATTCTCATTTTACATTTCCTATTACATTAAAATTTAAATAGATAAACTAGGCAATACTAATTCAATCTCTTTCAATGCAAGCACATAATATGACACATAAACTAAACTTTTAAGAATACTGCGACATTCAGGCCTTGCAGTATGCCAGGATAAGTCAAGGTCAGAAAGGTCTGTCATTTCTGCGGAATGCCTGTCACTGGGATCATCTCGCTCATCCATATTTTGATCAGGCCCTGTTATATACTCTCTTCAGCAGACAGTGATAATTTGCTTCTTCAAAAGCTGAGGCATGAAATCAAAATCCATGTAGACTTGATACGATACTGTTAATTGCTTTCCCCAGTAGAAGTCTGGATCTTTGTCACTGACTTATTTAGCAGATCCCCTTAACATCTGTCCAGCAGACTGTGGACTTTATTAGCAGACAAGAGACCCACCAGACTTGGAGCCTGCTGAGTCCGTCTTCATCTTCACAGCTGTGGATTAACTCAGATTTTCCAGAGGAGGACAACCATATGGGATAATTGGTGTCATTGGGTAGCTAAAAAGATAGGAAGAAACAAATGTCGTCCAAGCACAATCCACTGTTTTTATAGACACAATTACTGGTCTGTTTAAGAAATAAGAAAGGCAGCATTACACTAAAAAAAGAAAATCTATTCATATCTGTGTGGGAACCTAATCAGCCTCTTGTTTCCAATGACGATGGCTCCACAGTCACACCAGGTCTGAGACAAGAATGCTCCTTTTGTGTGCCGATAATGTGGAAGCGATAAAATTTCCTATAAGAGACATATGTGTTTACATCACGAGATGTGTTATTTGACAAAATGCTTTGTTCTCTGCATATTTTCCATGCAGAGTTTCATGCTGGGTTGTTTTGCTGGAAAGCTTTGATTAGCTAGAATTAGTTGACGAAGTAAAATAGACACTTTTGTTTTATGAGTCGTCTCGCTGAGCTGTAAATTATAGTAAAACATATAAGGAGTGACAGAAAGAAGTGCTGATTTGAACCCCCGACCCTTGATCGGCATAAAAACATTAGATAACTCTTTCAAAGGACTACTGAGGGCCATAAATATTCCATGGTCCACTTAAAGTTAGACCGTTTTTAACAAAATAAAACTGTTACTTTGCATAGGAGGATTTCGATTCTACAGTATTACCACAATACAAGTTGTTGTGTCTAAAACATGTAGAGGTCCTTCCTTTTATTTTAAGCACAGGTTGGCCATTATCCACAGGGCAGTGTAAGCTGTGAGAGTGGTTTTTCTTTTTCTGAACCAGTACATTGAAACTGCTGTCAGTTAAATAAGCCAGGAACTGCTGATACTCAAAGGAGAAATTCAGGTACCTGTTTTCTCTGTAGCTTAAGCAGTAAGATCACTGGCATTTAGTGAAATTTAAGGCACACCAGAATTTCCCATGACAGCATGCAGAACAGCATCGATGGACAGTGAAATTACTGGTGTTAATAGTTTAAAATCTACAAAGTTATATGAATAACAGGCAAAAATGTTCTCTTAACCTGAGACAGATTTTTTTATAGCTTAAATTTCTAGGCTGTTTTTTCTTTAGCACGTGTACACCTAAACATATAGGGAAAACTGCTAACTCCATCTGTGAATCTGAAATGTATTATTTGTATTTTCACAAATTCAGTTAGTTTATTTGTACATATTGGGCTGTAATAAATCCAAGAGCACATTAGGCAGCAAACATACAAATAATCACTGCAGCAGTCTTTGTTATTTTGGCCTTAGTTATAATAATTCAGTAGCTACCTGTTTGTGGTGAGCCTTAAGGCCTTTGGCAAAGGTATTTATGTTTGTTATTTAAAGTAGAAGATATTCATCCCCACTAACTATACGTATAAGCTCTTTAGACTCTGAGGTGGGCAAAATACAGGCCTTTAAACTCAGAATATTATGTTGCTGTCCACTGCTGATAGATTAGGTGTGTACAGACAAGTGAAAGAAAGGAATGATAATTTTAAAAGGAAATGATGTACATATAATGTGACTTCTGCATTCTCTAGAAAAAAGCCTGACAGTGTGCTCTTACCTTGCTTATTAATTGTTGCTCCTTTTTCCTGTAGCTGTGCTGAGCAGCACCATTTCATATACCCAAATAAAGCCAGATACTCCTCAGGTGTTTATTATACGCATATAAGTTAAGTTGATGTTGCATACCCCTTGCTTCTTAAATTGAAAGCTGAGCTTACCTGTGTGGTCCATGGGTTACGTGGACTGTCTTATGCTCCTGCACGCCCTTTACTGTTAACCTGCCTTCGGCTCAAAGGATCTGTCTTCAAAGGCGCCTTAAAACAAAGGAAGACGACCAGGTGCTGCTTTTCACAAATAATCCAATATCCTCATTTTATACCTTGGTGCTTGTGCTTGGTCTTGGGTGAAATCCAGAGACTGTGATGTTAGTCACTGAATATAGTTGGTGTAAAAGACATCCCAGATGCAAAAATATGCTATTAATATATTAAGATACACAAGGGGAAAAGTAAGTGCAGTTAACCTTACTTTAGAGATAGTTCTCACACTTAGACTGAGATGTGTGTGAGCTTTTTAATTGGGATACTTAGACTTTCAGGTTGCTTTTTGAAAATGCTACCCTCTCTGGCCTCATGAAGGCAATACCAGCTACAGGGAGATCAGGTCAACACTGGGTCCTTATTTCCACGGGTATCAAAAGGTAAGTCTGGTAATAATTGAGTCTTCAAACAGAAGAAAACCGTGGGTTTTTTTTGGTTTTTTTTTTTTTTTTTTTTTTTTTTTTTTTTTTTTTGGTTTTTTTTTTTTTTTTTTTTTTTTTTTTTTTTTTTTGAGAAAGTCCATTTCCTTTAGTTCACTTGGTATCAATCATATTTTAAGCCCCTCTGCAGCACTAGTAAAAAGTAAGCAGTCCCACTGAAGGTGTTTTCTCTGTGTATGGGTGTGGGTGGTGATGGGGCGTTCCAGAGCTTTGTACTGGAAATAGTAAGAGATGTTGTGAGCTTCAGTGAGCTTGTAAAATCATTTGTCATTAGACACTTTTTTATTTTAGGCACTTATTTTAACACATATATATATATATGTGTGTGTATATATATAAAATATATATGTTAACATATATTTTAACACTTTAAGTATGACTGCTAGTTGTATTCTCAGAAGGGAAGTTCTAGAACTGCTGCTTCACAGTACTACAGAGAAAGATTACCTCTTGCAGTGCGTGATTTCAACAGCAGTCGCTCCTCTAGAGTTTTTCTTCTTCAGAAACTGAATTGCTCATTGTCTAAATAGCTGAACTTTCATCTCTATAAATAAGATATTACAGCTTTGCACAGTTTATTTAAAATGCTGACAAATAAGGATTCTCACTTGATTCTGAGTAGTTTTATTGTTCATTGTGATTTACTGCAGCGAATGTATTTGTTGAAGATGTAACATAGGACTTGCATTTTAGTAATAGAAGACTTCAGAATTAAGCAGAGTCCATAGCACACATAGCATAGTGTTTGTTTTTAACAAGTTTTTCTTGTACCTTTGGAGAAATAATGTGTGTGTATATATATATATATACACACACAACACACACACATATATGAAAAAGTATACATATATATATATAAAAGTCAGCATTTCCATTTTAGTCATAAATCTTTTAGAAAGATAAGAAGCAATTATTTCTAGAATAGACCTCTGATCTTTCTCCTTGCATCAGGCTGCCTTCTACTAGATTTGTCTTTGGGGCATATTTCAAGTACATCCATTGCAGTTTATCCAGTTAGGTCAGCTCTCATTGCCTGTGCTTTGGTTATCTTCCTCACTGAGAATTACAGCCCCCTCTTTTTCTTATCTTTTTCTTATCTTCTTGCTTATATCTCATATTACTGTGCTTTAGTTTCCTGAAATGTTTCTGCAGATAACACGTGAATACAGCTACCACTGCTGTGACCAAATGCTCTCTCCACAAAGCATTCTGGTGTGCTTGCCTTTCCACTTACATATGTACAAATGCAACTGCTCTCTATTTTCCCCCAGGCTCATATTGCTGAAGAAACTGCCTATCTCTCATGCAGCATTTGATCATTTCTCCTTACTAAAATACGTTGTTGAAACAATCTTTTTCCATAAAACCTGTCATTGATAAGACAATTCTCTTTATCATCGTGCTGCATGGTAAAACTGTCCATCAGAAAGCTATCAGATGGTAGTTGGCACTGAGCCGCCTTCACTATGTTGATTCAAGGCCTTTTCTGTTTTATTCACACTGTATTAATTCTGTAACATTTGATTCTTGAAGTTCTTCACCTTTTTTCATTCCTTTGGATGTAGATGCTGCAGCCTCGGAGGTGAGTGTCAGTGTTCCCGCTGCAAAAAAAAAAACATCTGGTGCGTGGAAAGGGCTTGATTGCCCTGGGCTCGATTCATTTGCTCAGTGTCACTGGGCAGTGCATGTGTGTGGCATGTCACAGCCTTAAGTGCAGGGAAGAGTCATATGGGAGAGAGACCTCAGCTAATGAAAGAGTTTGGATTATTGAAAACTAGCTGAAAAAAAAACATGACAGAGAAAAGCTTATTGGAAAAAAAGATCTTGAAGCCTCAGAGAGGGGTGCATGTGGCCCAAGGCCTTCATTTTCTGCCAAGATATGGATGCATCCTGGCACCCAATGCTGTTGTCCTCGTGTCTTGTATTTCACAAAGATGTTGTGAAAGTTGGATGAAATTAGGGTAGGTTTAAACATTTGGATAAATCAGGATGCTGTTGTTAGTTCAGAAATTTGTTCGACAAATTTTAGATCGTAGATTATACTTTTTCTCAAAAGATTGAAGTGGAAATAATTCATCAAACGCCACAGGCAATTTCTGAAGCAAGGAATAACCCCCACTGAATTATTATTTTTATTACTTATTCAATTTTCTTGGATGGTAGCTCTAGGCTATAGCAAGAGTTTAGTATGAATTCTGCCATTTCCAAGTAAAAATCAGTATATCTACTCTGCAGTACAAATGCTCCATACAGTGATTTCCCACTCATCTGTATTATATTTTATTTAGATAGATGAACAGCACTTAGACTCCTAGTGACCTCCAGTTTCCATAAATTCCTCAAGATTTTTGAGTTGATTAGGATGGAAATAGTGTTTCAGAGACAAGGTTGCACCATACAGTTATAAATTCATAAATGCCTAAGTTTGAGTTTTTCGATATGTGTGAAAGACACAAGACTTTGCTTGTCTTCACCTTAATTGAGACTTGCTGCATCTGAAAAAAACAATATTTAGCATCTGATCCTGACACCTGAAGGTACCTTATGTTGAAAATGATTAATTAAATCCTTGCTCACATGCTTTGTGACCTGTGATT
The DNA here is from genome assembly GCA_003342815.1 of Eudromia elegans. NCBI lineage: Eukaryota > Metazoa > Chordata > Aves > Tinamiformes > Tinamidae > Eudromia > Eudromia elegans. Next base: position 3,103,017 of record PTEX01000043.1, read on the forward strand.
TTTAACTTGTTAGCTATACAGCAGTAAATAGAGATCAGTACCATTTATATATCTAGGCTGTGACTGGATTATGAGAATCAAACTTTGTGAATAATTAATATATATATATATTTAAGACTTTTTACAAGTCTTGAATGCTTGGTGGTTATGAATATCCAATTTGTAATCAAGAGCTTTCTGAGTCAGTGGTGGTCCTAAGGATTGTGTAATGCTCTTTTCTTTATGTGCTGGAGATGTATTTAAAAGAAGATGTCTTTCAGTGTTTAAGATAGGTTAATTTTTTTAACCACTATTCAGTAGCTGGTGAGTTAGAATTTCAGTTGGAAATTTTCCATTCAGACTTTGGCTCTTGAGCGTTCAGAGCTAACAATCAGCATTCGTTCCCTGTTCTCTTCACTTTAATCTTGCAGATTAGCAGCTTCACAACTTGACCATCTGAATAGGAGTTCCTAGATTGCAGTTTAGAGCCCTTACAGGAGAATTTGCAAAAATATCTGTTTTACCCTTGCAGCAGTGGTGTGCACATTTTTTTCCAGATGGACGAACTCATCATACAGATAGATATTTAAAGGAAGTTACACAACCTTCCAGTCTGCATGACAATTTTGCTAGCACTAGTGTGAATTTTTGCAAGTTTTGCACCCACTTGTGGAACAGTTTTGTTTTAAAGACTAAGCAAACCAGAAAGATAATTATTGATATATAATTTTGTATTTGCTTTCTTTGTTTAAAACAAATTTATAGAAATGCCAGGTTAAGCCTGTCTTGTCACCTTTGTGTGACCTGGTGTTGAATGAAATATATGTGTATATTAACACCAAAATATCCTTTACATTCTTCCTCCATTTAGAAACATTTGCTCATACTACTTGTGATGCAGTCAATAAAATCTCTCACCATCTTGGGAGGGGAGTGGCACGCTTCTCTATTTTTATTTTCTTTTAATCTTTGGGTTTTCAAGCCAAAACAATTGCCTGGGTAGTCACTATACTGGCTGTCCTTTCTTGTGACTCTTTCTCTGACACTTGAAATATTGTGGATGTCTTCTTTGCCAGTCCAACTGACATCCAAGTGTTAAATGACCAATGATTTGCCATCATTGGCTTCTTATTTTACTTTCTAAGAAAGACTACTTTGCTGTAGAGAGGGGGAAAAAAAAAATCCATCTTGTTGGTTTGATTGAGGAAAGGGATTCTTTCAAATGGCAGTTGATAAACCTGGATTTCTTTTTATGTATGATTCTTTTCCAGGTCTTGAAACTTAATATCCAATCCAAAAAGTAATGACACCTTAGTCTACTTTGATTAAAATCTCAATCCAGCTTTTACGTTAGCTGTCGTACTGCCTGTGAGTGCTGTGGGGGCTCTGGGAATAGAGGCAGGGTTATTCTTCAGATCTAGGAGGTCAGAGGTGCAGAGGCAAATCCAGGTTGGTTGAGAGTTCAGGAGAGCACAGCCTCTCCAGCGGCCCAATCCACAGCTTCTCTGTCCTCCCGGAGAAAAACGTCGTCCAGGTCCTTGTCAGCCTGTCAGGCCCCAGCCTGTATCAGGGCAGGGGGCTCTTCCTTCCTGGGTGCAGGGCTTTGCATTTCCTCAGGGACCTGTTCGTGTGCAGCCCTGCTCTCAGGGGTATCAGCTCATTGCCCCTATTTTGTATGATCTGCAAACTTGAAAAGAGTTCAATGTCATCTTTTCCAGGTAGTGTTTAAAGATTCTAAATAGGTTCTTAATTTTAAAAATGGAATAACTTTAATAGTCAAAGTACAGAACCCTGAAAAAGCCATTATAATCTCTTTTTCTTGTCCTTTAAGTTATATTGCAGTTTGTTATCTGTAGTACAGTATCTGATTTATTCAGAGCTGAGAACGTCCAAACTTTCTTGCTTGCTTTTTACTATCGTGTAAGCAGTGCGTCTTTTTGAGCAAATAGAGACTGGCCTATGAAGATGACATTAGTTTATAGGCTGCTGCCAAAGGGAGCTGATAAGATCCCTTCAGTAGATCAAACCATGTAGGACTGCATGCAGTGCTTCATTTTAATTTTTCAGGATGTGACAGGGAGATTAGAAATCAGATTTCTAGCGAAGAAAAAAGTATATTAGCTTAGCTGAAATATTTAAACACTGCTAATTTCCAAATCTCTGCCTGTGCTCGGCAGTGAGAAGGTGGTGGCGAGCAAGCGAGTACCAATTTTGCCAAACGCTGGCACTGCCTGCCTGATGTGGTCATCTTGCCACTGAGTCACCAAGCGCCCCGTATTGTGTAACTTGCCTTTCTAAGGAGGCTTGTTATATTAGAAAAATTGTTCCAAAGAAAGCAACAATTATGACATAAGCACGTCTGGCTCTTGTGAATTATTCTTTATTAAGCTTTCATTTAATTACATGTGCTGAAAGGTCTGCTTTTGATTACTGTAATTTTTTTTATTTGTCCATCTGAATGATAGTAACGTTGGAAATTACATACAAACCACCTGGCTTTTTTCTTGCTAATAAGGCAAAGTTTGTATAGATTTATATGCAGAAGAGGGATTAGGATCTTCCCTGTTTATGGTAGAAGAATTATTGCTGATGCTAATTCAAGGTGAGAGTTTACATTTGGTCACTGGAAGGAAATTAAACCTATTTCTTTTTTTTCTTTTTTTTTTTTCCCCCCCAGTAAATACTTAAGATTGGTAGCAATATTTTAACATGCACATCTTATATTATGTTTCAGGTAAATTTTTGAAAAGTTGGATGCATATAGGTGTTTTTGTATTTTCACCACTATTTACAGGAATTTGTAACATCTACCTTCTTATTACTGGCCATAGAAGTTAAAGATTAAGATTTCCGTGCAGTGAAATGGAAATACACTTGTGTTGCTTCTTTTACCTTTCGTTGCTACGTAGAGAACATGCAGCATTGCGTTTCAGTAGCAAATGATTCACGTAGTAGCTCCCAGTAGCAGTTCTATAGTTGATGGATAGTTTCTGGGTAAGTAGGCAAGATCTGAAGCATTCGTTATTTTGACTTGTGTTAATAACTCTTTCTTAAGAGATCTATAAGCATTATAGAGTTCTATAAGCAGCCTTATAATATTGACTTTTTTTTCATATTTGAACACAAATTAACTTTTTGCTTTTTGCTGTGACACTAACAAAAGAAGAAAACAGCTAAAAGTCAAATAACGAAAAAATGTTATCGGTGTGCCAGGGTCTCAGAAACTTTCTAGTTTGGTGTTTTTAATCTTTTTCTCTTTGCAAATAATGGGAAATAATGGGAAGGAAAAGGAAGAAAATGCTGGGGAAAAATTAAAGAAAAATCTATAGTTCCTTCAAGAGAAGAAAGATCCTAAAAAGAAGGATCCTAAAAAATTATGTACTTTTACTGCTTCTCTTTTAGAAATGTTGCAGGAATATACTGTATATCTTCTTGTCTTCCAGCAACTGTATGCAGCTCAGCTGGCGAGCATGCAAGTTTCTCCTGGAGCCAAGTTGCCGTCTACTCCGCAGCCACCGAATACGACAGGGGCACTCTCACCCACTGGCATGAAAAATGAGAAGAGAGGGACCAGCCCCGTAACTCAAGTTAAGGTATTTTTCAAGAAAGAAAAAAGTGGGTGTTTGAAAAGGGCAGTGAAACTAAAAAGTCTGTGTAATTGTTTTAGCAGTTGGAAATCCGACTGCATGGAAGCTGTTCAGTATTCAAATGAAATGTTCTTTTTAGTGCTATGTTATCAGTGCAGAGAAAGGAAGAGAAAGTATTCACTTCTTTCTTCCAAAAATATCAGGCATCTCTCTTCCTACCATATGCATCAGTGCAGATTCGTCCCTAAAATGTGATATTCTCAAGTTTTCAATTTGTAATCTAGCATAAATAGCGTCCATTTCGTGGCTCATTTCAAATTGAACATTTGAATATCTTAAAATACGGTGCTAGCTTACATTGTTAGGGCAAGAGAGACTGTAGATCTTCTAATTATTTTACAAAATCCAAGCTGTACATTCTCCACAATTTTGGGAAAAACCTTCCATAAAAATAAAATGCGAGTCAGGACTCCAGGGAAAACCCTGTGTCAGAGCAGGGCGATTTGAGTCTTGCTGATGCCGCAGAGCTGCTGACGAGCCGGCTGCTCGGTGCTGCTGCTGTGCCCTTGCCGAGTGCTCGTGCCTGCTTACACTCACTTGCGCAGGAGCAGGCAGCTACAACACGGCGATTGTCAGTGGCTCCAGACCAACGTCAGGCGCCGCTCAAAACCTGCGCTGCAGCTAGGCCCTTTGGGGGAACTCACTTGCTTTTATTGCTGTGTTTTCCTGTGGTCCATCTGAATGTTACGAGAGCAAAGAAATTGAAAAAACAATTTACTTCAAACTATTAAGTTCTTATTTGCGAGAGAAAAAAAAGATACTTGATCATTTTGAATGATAGTGCTATAGATTGGAGAAATATGGAAATAGATCTAAGGAAGGTATACAGTGACTTTCTGTAGAGAAGATAATTTGTTTTTGGTAATCACTAAAACGATATAGGCACACAGATCTTAGTCTCACAACAGCCATGGAAGGTTTTACTCACTTGAGTTGAGGGTTCTTTTTTCATTTTTGACAGGAGAGTAAAATATCATTCGTTTTTTCATTATCATCAATCATTGTGGTAAAGTATGGGTGAGCAGTTATTTCTGCCCGGGCTGATAAATTTCCATGACACTTTTTTGCTAGACTGAGAGTACTAATAAATAAAAACTAGTCCATTACGGCCAGATCTAACATTTGTTTAGCAAAGCGTTTACTTTACTTAACTGTAGATAGGTATTAGTCTAATATTTTACCTCTTGTAATCCAGTGCCAGGCTTACGAGCAGTCAGTGAAATTCACCACATATGCAGAGCTTGTTATGGTCAATACAGAAGCAACCAAAAGCAAAGGCCAACTGTTTCAGCAGAGTTGCCCTAGTACAGCAATACCTAACACCACTGATTTATGATATTGAGAATGTACTACTGACTACTTTAATGTGAAAAAGTAATTTCGTAAGCAAGTGAGCCAAATGGATCTACACCAAACCAAACCTTTACTGTATGAGTAAAATTTTCCCTGGTTAAATTTAAGCACATATCTCCTTGAACCAAGGCCAATACCATTCCAGCTTTGTGGCCAGCTGAGTCCTATTACTGACTTGACCACATGCAAATTCTTGGGGGTTTCCCTACATAATTTAGCTTGAATGGACTGAAATATATGTTAATAAAAAATAAGTCTTTTTATACTTCATTTATTAAGCACACTATCACATTGAAAATATTAAAAGTAAGTTGAAAGTGCTTAGTGTAGATAAATATCAACAGATAACAAAAAATGTATTACTCTAATAAACTAAAGTTTGTTTGCTGTCTTTGCAAATACTGCTACTCTGGCAGTACGTGGCAATTTTGGTGGTCATGTATTGCTTAATAAACCCTCTGTGTATTTTGTTTATTTGAACAGTCATTTGTATGTAACTCTACAATACTATGTTCATTATTTATAGAACTACTGGGGTACTTTTACAGGATTCAGATCTTTCAAAAAAAATAATGATAGGTTTTTCTAGTCTGTGACCAGAATGCTTTCCAGCTTTTCAGTGGTTTTGCAGAAATAGGAATGCTGTCTATGAAAAACAAGCAAACAGGTTCTGGCAGTGGTCTGGCAGTGGCAGAATTCTCATTCCGTGGTGGTATTATCAGTACTGTCAGGCAGAAAAGCATCTAGAAATTGGACTCAGTCGCACAGGTTTGTATGTGTATGTGCTCATAGGCCCCAATTCTGCAAGCATTGTGTTGCAAAAGGAGTGACAGAAAGTCACTGAAGTCAATGTCTGTGCAGGGGAGCAAGCGGTGGTGAGCAACACAGCCACGAAGCACTGGAGTGTCTTGTGTGCCTTACCCTGCAGGACAAGGCAGGGAAACCTGTGTGCTCAGTCTTGCGCTTGGACTCTGAATGGGTGTGGGCATCTGTGCACTGCAAGACCAGCAAGAACAAGAGTGCAGTTTTAGGGAGCAAAATGAAAGCTGGAAATACTTTGGCATTATAAACACCTGTTTGTGACATGCGCCAGTTTAGTGCATTGTGCATGGTTAGATGTATGTTGCTAAATAACTGCTTGACACTAAGAATGGAAAAGATGAGCTAAAGGAGTGTATTATTGTTTTCTGTCATATATTTCTAAGCTTGAAGTGATCAGTGCTGTCTTTTAAAATATAGACCATATTCTCCTTTAGCCAGCATATATCCAGCTTGGGTGTTTTAAATGAGAGATCTCTGCCTTACTGGGCTCTTTAACGACAGAAAAAATCACTATTTCACAGTCTCTCAAATTCTCTGTCATGCTGGTTGCTAACAAGTTGTGCAGAAGGGACAAGCTCACAGAATGGGAAGAAGGCTACATTGTGAATATTCATCCTCATCAAAATATTAATTGCTTGAATGAGGCTTCTTCCATAAGTTATTTCTCAAAATGGATTTAGTCTCTTATTGCACTGAGACAAAATATGTGTCAAAGAGCAAGTTTCTTCCCTAATTACTTGCATGTAAAATGTATCAAAATATATAAGTATACTGACACTGGATTTACATATCCTTATGAAATATTTCTTTTCTCTATAAAAACAAACACACAGATACAGTAAAGACTGAATGCAGCAGAAATAATTACAGAATACAGAAATAATTGCAGCAGCATAGAGCAGTCATGAAGCAGAATTGCATCTGCACAAAATACATGATATGCTCAAATAATAAAATATTGTAAAATAAACAACATTAAATAGCATAAACAGAAATACATTTTAAAATACATACAATATGAATTGATTAATGTAGTAACTCAAAGAGTTCAAATTCACTTATCTTCCATTATGGGGAAGCAGCATAAACAAAACATGCACTCAAAATGAGATGTATGGAACGTATAAGTTAGTAGCAGCTTTAAATGTGGGCCAAAGAACTGTCAAGGGTCTCAAAATGTTTCTTTTATAGAAGTACTTATGATTGCTTCATTTCTAATACATTTGAAAATAAGCTACATAACTTATTTTTATAGTGCCAGGAACTTTTCAAACAGAACCAATGCAAAAGCATTATTGAGCTGCTGGAAATTTTAAATAATTCTTTGTAAATGCCCTAGGTTAATTTAGATCTCTGAAAACACATTAGGAAATTAAGCTGTAATGTGAGCTAATTCAAATTTTAATTTGGCAAAAAGAATGATCCAGCCCCACATAGTTAATGTAAATAGAAGCATAACACAGAGAAATTAATGAGGTTTCCTTTTGTTGAATCTTAAAGGAGGCAGATAATTAGCTTCTTTTGTTATTACTGCAGGAGAATGTGATATTGTCTTGGAGGTGTAAAATAACTTCAGCTTGCAAAATGATGTGTTCATTTGTCTTTTTCTAATAATTATTTACATTAAACTCTTGTAGGATGAAGCAGCCCAGCCACTGAATCTTTCAGCTCGACCCAAGACAGCTGAACCTGTCAAATCCCCGACATCTCCAACGCAGAACCTCTTTCCAGCCAGCAAAAGCAGTCCAGTGACTGTGACAAGCAAGAGCGGCATCCCCAGCCCCCTCGGTGGAACCCTGGGAAGAGGATCCTCTCTAGGTAAATCTGTCATGGGGAGAGAAACTGATACTTTTCCTGTGTGAAAATCTCAGCCTGAGAACACACAACATGTACATTAAATGCTTATCTGGACCTATATCTTTGTTTAAAATGAAAACAAAAATCACAAAAGATTGTCAAATATCTCTTATATTTCAGGAATTTACAGAAGTAACCAAAATGATGCAGTACTGATATTTATCTGTAGGAAATACAGCAAATTAATGTACAGTGTAAGAAATATATCTGTATACATATGCGTAAATATATAATGCATCTAAACATGTGTATAAAGGTTTCTGCATCTTCCCCAAGCATGACAATTAGGTGCAACATGCTAAGTTGTGTTTTCAGTTTTGGCCTATAGATCAGGCAAGCAGAAAAATAGTTTTGCATGCAGAGCCTGATAAGGTCGTAGAAATACACATGTGATGGCCCAGGTGAATCATTCAATCTAGTGGGGCAGTGCACATAGTTCAAACTAAGCATATTTGAAAGCATTTTTTTGAAACAGGCCAAGGGAACATTCATTTTTACTTAGAGTAAACCATATGTTAGGTACGAATGTAACTACAAATGTAGTTTTCAGCTATTTAGCCCAGATATACCATTAGTTTTATCCATAACTGCATTCTTAAAGCAACATAGTTCTCAATATTCTAATTTTATTTTTTTAACCAGGACTGTATACTGATATATTGTGGGTTTTTTAATGATATATTGTGGGGTGTTTTAATGAAGACAAAAGGGCTTCAGTTTAGCTGATTCTTCTTCTTTTGTAGTTTGTTCATATATCTGCCTTTTTTTATATATAACTCAGATAGTTGCAGATAGGGAATTTTTGATTCATGCTTGACTGTTTATTTAAAATATAAAACTTATTAAACAACAAAACAAAATGGATCAGAAAATGATGTATGAAGACTACCTTAACAGGTCAAGAAAGAATCAAGAGCTCTAACATTCAGATGATCGCAGTCCTAAAGATCAAATAGAAAATTTTAATGGTTACTAAATACTTACTACAAACCACTTATTCACAATCTGTAGCTCAAGTGTACTTGTAAATATATAGAAACACTTGTGAATAACGAACAGATATATTAAATACATACATTAAATATATAAAAATTGCAGTTTGTTCATTCTCAAAACACTTGGGTACATCTTGATCGGTAAAAGTTTCTTCAGATAAATAGATATATACTGCCTGTCAGTTTATTTCTGCCTACCACTACAGTAGCTAACATCATAAAACAGCGCATCAGTTTGAGCTGAAAGGCCATTTTGGTGAGATAGACAAGGTAGATCTGGGATTTGAGTATTTTTAATGTAAGAATATAAAACTTTCCCTCTTGTTTCTAAAGCATAAAAGAAGCTTGGGGAAACATTACCAAAAATCAGCGAGAAACCTGAAGGCATCTGCTCCATATTTTTTTTTTGTTAAATTGAGGTGAGAGAGAGTCTAAATCTCATTAAAAGTCAGAAAAACTTTCATGACTGAGGTCCAAAAGGAAACTTAAGTAGCTAATTCATGCCCAAGAGCAGTTGTTGTTCTCTAACATGAAATTATTGTGAGGAAGGCTTTGGCTCTGACAGAAAATGTCACAGTTCGATCCTATGCATTCTCATCTAGCCTCCAGTATTAGATCAGCTATCCTAAATCCTAACGTTTCTGATTTTAAAAGAAGTTAGAGTCCTTTGAAGTTGAAATTTGCTATGTATTACCTAGCTGAACTGCATTGGAGTGAAAAGAATTGAAGCAAGTAGGAAATTACCTTGAAAAAGAATTCTAGGTCTTAGCCTGTTTGCTTTTTTTTTAGTGGAGTGTGTTACTAAGTTCCCAAATCACACCAGAGTTTTTATAAAAGCCATTAGTTTATAATGCAGGATTGATCAATGTTCCTAGCTGGAAGGCATATACATGATGTATAGATATATGGGATGTATATATGTTCACAGCTAAATGTTCATCACAGCTACACAAAACTATCGGTCACCGAATAGGATTTTTTTCTCTTTTGTTCTTTTTTTTTTTCTCTTTGAATTAAAAGGTTACCCACTTAGGCTTCAGACTAGTGTTATGTTAAACGTATTTAACCATAAACTTTGACTCCACAGGTCTGGTGCTACATACCAGGCTGTGTCAAGGCTTCAGTGACTGTATTTACTACAGTAAAATCTGTGCACAGACTTATCAGTCATCACTCTTCCCCATCCTTCTGCAGAAGTTAGTCAGCTCTTAGTCAATGAGAAGGAGATTTTGATTTGGATGGTTGCCTAAATAAAGTGTGCTCTCTGTTTATAGATATCCTTTCCAGTCTTAACTCACCTGCCCTATTTGGGGACCAGGACACAGTAATGAAAGCCATTCAGGAGGCTCGAAAAATGAGAGAGCAGATCCAAAGGGAGCAGCAGCAGCAGCAGCCGCATGGTGTTGATGGAAAATTACCCTCCATGAATAACATGGGTCTAAACAACTGCAGGAATGAAAAGGTAATGTCTCTTCTTACTACACTGTCTGTCACTCATTCTTTTTATTTTCCAGCAAACAGCTTATTTTTATATAAAATTTCTTTTACAGCTTTTAGCTTTCTCTGATTTTATATTAAATACGTCTTGTCACTTCAGAGTGCTGTGCCACAAACTTCTCTATCTTTACGTGACAGGATTCAAAGGACTGGTCCTGTGCAGTGCACATGGTTAAACATGCATATGACAATGTGGAAAAATAATTGGGTGAGGCTAACATAGTTTGTCGTCATTAGATTTTGAATTGTGCTTTTGAGAGTGATTGGACTGACAAACACAACAGAAACACTATTTGGGTACTAGTGCGATTAAGTAGTAGAATATCCCTGAGCATATATGAGTGTGCTTGATTTGTGACTCAGATTCAACAAGATATTTAGGCTTAAATCAGTGCTTTTGGTTTAATGGGAAAATACTTTTTTTCTTAAATATTGGCTGTAGTTTCCAAAGAGTAAAACGATGTGGGGTCCGATAGTAAAACAGTAAATTGGAAAAAGTGGAGAGGGAGTGTGACCAGCATTGAACTGTGCAAGAAAGTGTTCAGTTTACGAAATAGCAGGATTGTGAACTGAAGGTGAGGAGCAGGTTTTATCACAGGCACCGAAAGACAGCACATAGTTCTCTTGGGGAACTCTCAGTATTCATGCAGCCCTGCTCTGCGACCATCCCAAGGTCTGGGAGACCTGCTTGCGCACCAGGTCGCTGTATGTCTGAGTCACTGGAACACTGGTTCATCTAATTGGCTGAGCTATGAGGCAGCCTTTGAGTGAAGCGTGCTGTTCTGTTGCTGTCTCTAGGGCTTACTTACACTGCAAAAAATACAGCATACACAAGTTCCACCACTGACACAAAACCACTTGTATATCATGATACTTATTGTACATTCCCTACAACTACAGAGAGAAGTATTTCTTCTAGTGCTAGTTTAAATGACAGCATTTAAAACTCACTTAATACAGATTGATACTGTAAAAAACATGGAAATTAATAATTGATCAAGCAGGCCGTAATCAGGCAAAATTCTAATTATAAAGTCAATATCAAGCCCTTAACTAACTGAGAGGCAGGGTGCTAAAGCCCAAGTTATAAAAATAAAATAAATGTCAAACCTATGATCAGTATTAAGAGTTTATAAAATAATGCTTATTTAAAATGTTTTTATGAGTTTCGGTGGCTTGACATTTTAAAATATCCAGCTCACTATAAGAGCTATTAAACGAATTTTTAACATTTGATTCAACTTTGAAAAGTAAGTATAGAAATAACATCCACTTATTTACCGGATCTGCTCCCTGAGTGTTTTCAGTACCACAGTTACATCTTGTATTGAATGTTGTAAGTTTTAAATGATGACATATCCCACTCTCTATTCTAAATAAAATAATTTATTCAGGGTCATGAATACTAAAGGAATGTATATATATTTTATAGGAAGTATAAAAGGCAATAAAACAGAAGGATACTTTACACATATGGCATTCTTGAGTATTCTTTCTTCCCTTAATTCTCTCCCATTTCAGTGTTTACGTTGGTGATATATTCTTTTTCCTCTAAAAATGATGTGCAGGATGATCAAAGTAGAGAGTGAGGAGGGAGACAGATCACTTCAGAAACAAAAACATAATTTTTCAGTAATTGTATGCCAGGAAGATGGTGTGTAGTTTCTGTCATAATCCCAGTGAAGCTTTGATAACATCGTTGCAGTTTTGGATTGGCTTGTTTTGAAGAATCAGGACCCTGTGTTTTCAGAACTAAATTTTCAGAAAATGGCTTCGGGTAATTAGACATGTATAAATGAGTACCTAGAAGCCAGCATCAGAAAAAAAGATGACAAATTAATTGGCTGCAGCTGCTTTTAAAAAAAAAGCTATCAAGTCCTGGTCAGTTAGTGGTCTTCCAAGTTCACATAGCTCCTAGTAGTTTGTTGTGCAAATGATTATGCTTACAAAATTATGTACATAGCTTCAAAGCCTGAGCTTAGGCCTTTTTGCAAATGTGTCATTTAAGTCTCTGAACGCTTTGTATTTGGCTAGAGACACACAACTAAAAATTGCCTGTGTTCATATTATGCTGTTCAAAGAAAATCTACAGAGCTCTGAAACTGCTCACAGAGCTTCACTCATCAGAAAGAGCAAAACAAAAGTGTGCTGGACTCTGGCATAGTCAAACTTTAAGATTAAGCGTTAACGATTGGCTTTACTTTTAAGGCAATGCCATACTATAAACACATTTGTACTGTTACTGTAGTTCATGCATACCGGGCATAGAGTTGTTACAGTGGAGCTGGCTTTTTCTACTTAAATGCTTAAGCAGAATTTGCACTACTAGAGCTACTTGCATTTATTTTAGTATTTCAGACTAGGAAGATTGCCTTGAAAAGTTGCTATGATTTAAAGTTTTAAATGAACTTGAAGGTATGCTATATAATTTATAAGATATATATATAACGTATTTAAAGGAGTCAGATTATTCTTTTTTGTGCATAGAGCATGAAAACACAGATAAAAGTACACTTCAGAAAATCTTTGTAGAAAAAAATACAGGTAGAAATGTGTTAGCATTCATTGGAAGAAGATGTAAGAGCCCACGACAGAGCAAATACCCACTAAATTACTATGCCCAACATACCTGCTAGACCCAGGGACACCTGTGTCCCACCCTATTTCTTTACCCGTAAAACATATTCATCGAGATACAAGGAAACAGAAATTGATACAAATTTTTTGCATATTATTTGATTTTCAGCATTTTTCAAATTTTCAAGCAACTGTACATTTGCAGTAGGAAAACAAAGTTAGACTCTAAAAATACTACCTGAGTCATCACCTACTTCCTGGAAATTATGCTATACCAGTGTCTCTCATAATGAGCCTTTTATTCCTTTCTGATTTCTAAATCAGAATTATTACAGTTTGAATCAACACCATGTATCCTAACAGACCACTGCTTGTACACAAAATGTGGACATCCTTAAAAACATGTTATTTACCCTTGGAGATATTATAGTCAAATCCATATTTAGGTACTTGGATTTGACTTGATAAGCCGTAATGGCCTCTTTGGAGGTGTTACAGTCTGCTGTTAATTTAGGGGTGTTAAATATGTAGATTATTGACACAATAGAGTGTAGCACCTCCTCTGCACATGAGCACAAACCTGGCCCGATAAAACCACTTCAGGAAGTCTTTGTCCAACGACTAGTCATACCTAATCTCCTCTAGACTGCCCGCAGACTGCAGTGACTCCCTCCTTGTAGCCTCCTTTTTTTTCCCTCATATAGTTACTTGTAGAAGAATTATTAGCTCTCACTAGCAAATAAGAGGTCAGTGCTTACACTTCATTCTGCTGGGAAAAGGACAACAGAAACTGTTGTCATATTCAATTAAGTCATTACTTCTATTGTTTAATTCTTAATTCTACTTGTAATTAAAGGGCAAAACCTTACAGTCAGGCCAAATAAATGAATAACAGTATCAATAGCAAATGACTAGTTACTTTTATTATGGTATTGTTATGAGAGTCTTTGCTCTCACCTATACTTTAAAAATCAGGGGGAAAATAGAGAAAAAAATATGCAGTTTAAAGAAGATGGCTTATGTCTATGTTTAAATTTAATTTCAGCTTAAATACATATTTCTAAATTCTATAATAGAAAAACTGGAGCTGTATAGAGAGGAAAAATGAGCAACACTGATTTAGTTACAGAGCTGCTGGTGTCGTCTCACTTTCTTGCAAAAACGTAGGCAATTTATTCAACTCAGTGGATATGGGCTCCATCTGTCTAATGAAAAACCTGATTGCCACAAAGAGACACTACAGCTGGGAAACTGTTTTTGCCAGGTTGGGCTTCGACTTAGCTGGCAGGTCCTCCCCTAGGGCAGCCCTCAGACCTCGAGGGTATTTATTCCCTGCCCAGAGAGACCCCCTTTACAGACCTGTCGCTTTACAACAGTTCAATGACTTGGCAAAGTTAAATGCCCCAGCGCTGGGAAACCTTTAAAATACAAATCCTGGTGGTCCTCATAATTCTTACGTCATACCTGTGCTTTATAGTGAATTTGGGCCAATTTAGGCCAAGGTGCTTATAGCTGTAAGTAACTTGTAGGGGAAGATTTTTTTAAATTGAGTGTTTAAATTTAACTTGATAAGGCCATGTTGGACACTTTGAATGCTCAGTATTTCTGCTGAAAGCGTATTTATTGCTCTGTGCTTTGAAATCTGTTATGTTAGTGATATGAATGTGGACTTGGTCTAAGCGGAATAGTTTGAAAATCCTGTGCCATTAAATCTTTTCTAATAATTTAATGTAAAAAAAAAAATTTTTTTTTAAAGTGCTGTATTTTGCAATTTCCATCTAAACAGTAGATTCAGTGTTTATCCTAGCTATATGATAAATATGCCTTCATTCTATATCAATGGTTTCCCTAATAGTTTAGAAAGAAAATGATTAGTGACTCCTGTAGTTTTCTTAAATACCTGTATTGTGGGAGCCAAAGTCCCACCAAGGTAGCTCAGAAAATCTTAGGCAGACAAGCAGCACTGTGAGTGGCTCTCCAGCAGTAGTCTATTTTCTATTCAATTGCAGTAGCTTTGTGTTCTTCTCCAGCACTTTTTACGATTATTTGGGCAATTCAGAATTTCAGCCGATGTAATACTGCCCCCTTTTATTAGAACTGAAATACATGCTGGACTTCAAAACCATAGCTGGGAAAATTGTTGTCATTTATGCTGTTGATTTTTTGATTGCAATATTTGAATTTGCATACTGAGATACGATGTGAAATCAGTACTATTTTATAACAGTAAGTGGGGGGAAAAAGTGTAATAATTGGAGCAAGTTTTTAGCAGGGTGTATTGTGTGTGTTACACTGGGACTTCAGCGTCTCGCCCCAAGGCATTCCCTTTTTTTGTTTGTTTTTTTATTCTAAGATGTGGAAGGTGCTTATGAACAAGGATTGTAGCTTTTGTATGAATTTTGTTGTCACATGTGTTTGCTTTGGTTTTCTTAATCAGTGTGTTTATAGGAATACAATAGGCCACAATGAGCCTTGTTTTTTTCCTTTTATTTTTCTATTCTGAAGCCTGATTGGGAATGAGATGCATCTTCAAATAGATGAATGTTTTTAATATCCCTTAGACATGCAGAAGTGTTGCAGTGAATGCATCTTTACAATTAGAACTTTAAAATGCATTTTAAATGAAATTCAAAACAGAACATCTTGAAATAAAAACAAAAAAAAGTGATCTGTAAGTCTCCAGCCATGTGTTTTAAAGGAAATGTTTCTATTATAAACAACAACAACAAAAATTACTTTTGATGTGAAACTGATATCTGCACTGTATCACTACCTTTTGAAGGTGGCATAAAAAATAAAGTCAGACTTAGAAATCATACCTATGTATACGGAGACATTTTACTGGATCTCTAGCCGTCCATTCAATAGAGGAAGGTGGTGGAAGTTGCAACTGCAGATGCGCAGGAGGCCCAAATGCAGCCCTAGGACTGTACTCAGATTATTGTAAGAGGTACAAGAGGAAAATGCTCTTGCTCCCATTAGCCTCTCTAAGAACATAGCTCCATTATCAAGGCCCACTTTGTAATGGGTACCAGATGCAGGAGGTTGTGTGGATGAAGTCTGCACAACCTGTTCCTCAAACTTGAGAGTGAGAAGTATTAAAGCTGCACATGAAATGTTAACTTTCCCTGTTTGTGCAGGGAACATTGTGATTCAGTCTTTAATTGATCACATGCTATTATTCAATTCTTGTTACTGTTTACACAAAATACACCACATACACTCGTGCCTGCTAATATGTCTACTGAATTTCCTTCTAGATTTACTTTCCTATGCTGTCAGAAAAAAAAAATTTGCAGTTTTCACATTAAAAGTTCATGTTCAATCAAACAGTGAATTGACAGTGAGAAAAGACCAAGAAACACTGCAAAATTCCTGGCATATATGGTCACCTAAATTGCAGATTAGTTCTCTTTGGTGCTAACCTGCTATGGCTCCAGATTTGCACCTATGGAAGGATTAGCTGTGCAGCCGTTTACTTTTAAGTCTTTTGCTCAATTGCTTTACTTTCCTAAATCAGCCTGTCTTGACCAAGTTGATTGTGCATTTGTGCTCCCGTATATTAAAAGTGAAGTTAAATGCCTAGTCCTCCGAGTTATTTGGAGGCTGTTTTAGCTACGGGAAGTCTTATTCACTGAAACTGTTTTGGACCATACTTCATTAAAAGTAGTTTGACCAGTCCAGTGGTGATGTGCAAATATAAAAAAAAAAATGCACCTAAATATAAGAGCCTCCGATGAAACTGTATTATTTGATAAGCCATATTTATACATTATATATTATAGAAACTTGCTATAGTAGGGAAAAAATCTGATTTTTTTCGTGCTTTCAGTTCTATTGCAGCAGCCTTTGACAATAATATAGCAGTTTCAGGAAAAGAAACCTGCACATTCTTCTGCTATTAACTGCTAGCTTTACATTTGAACATTGGGTAATAGAGTTTTTGCCACTGCTTGTGTGTGTGTGGATGGTGGCTGAACACAATTTTTTTTTTTTTTTATTCCTACTGTCAGGGCTAGTCTAAGGGTTGCCTACAGCAACTCTCATTAATGACGATTTTGATTGTAGTAGTAACCTTAAGAACTGGTGTTTGACTCCTTCTGTCTCCTTTCCAACACAAGAAGAAATGTGGAATACACTGCTATTCCATTCGCATGGGGTATTTCCTGCAAAAATGAGAAAATCTGTTCTGTTGTTCTGTTTAGTTTTTATCCCTTAAATTCTGGAGCAAAAAAAAAATCCCCAAGAGATAGAATTAGGCTCCTGGAGGTGAATTTTGAAAAATTTGAACAAAGCAATGAGACAAATTCTTCCCAGAGGAAGATGTTCTGCCATAAAGGATTTTGTGATGACTGTAGCAGCATAATGATTATATATTCTTATGTACAGTTCATTTCCTGGTCTTTTGAAGACAGTTTGCAGACCTGCAGTAAAAATATTCCATTTTTTTATTATGCTCCTCCACAAAAGAATAAAGATAGCTTGAGAATTATTGTTTCAACATTAATTTTCTGGGACAAGATTATATTCATTGATTTAGACTGTGGGTCCCAATGTCAGCTGCAGAATCCTATTGGATCACTTCTTCCTTTGCCCTGAGAACTGCTAAATGCCTTTGCATAGTATCTTAACACTTATATGCAAGCACTGACACCCACAAAAGTGCCATTTTTTTTCCAGGTTCTCTATGTGTATTCCTTTAATAAATGTACAATACCAAATTACAATTACCAGTATAACTCCACTGATTGCAATAGATTAAGTATGACATGTATAGATTTGGATTACTTTGCCTGATATTTCATTACTGTATAAAATTAAAGATGTTTCCTGTTTCTCAGATATCATTAGACTGCATCAATAGGTATACAAAATCAAACTACAGTCCTTGTTGTTGTAGGATATTTGCTCAGCTGCCTGTTTGTGAGCGTATACTTGACTTTGTGCAGGCTTAACTGTTTTGCTTCAAACACAAGAATAAGCATTAGCAGGTAAAATTGTTTTCTTTCATCTCATGAACAGACTTGAGCAAACAATGCAAAACGATATTTGCAAATGTTTGTTTGAAATCTGATTAATGGAATTTGGCCATGCTTATTTCTTCCTTTGTTTTCTTTTCACAAATTTTCATGCAAACGGATTTTTATTTCTATGGCTGTATTTGCATATGAACATGGACATTTGTGCACAATTACAGATATTTGCTGGTTTTGCCCAAATTGCTCACCCCCTACTCATAAAAATGGAGGCTTTGATTCCACACCCACTCACGTTCCACACTGACCGAATGAGGAGCACAGCAGCAGGGAGCTGGTGCAGCCCCAGCTGAGTACTGAGGTTAAGCACAGATCTTTGCAGAGCCTCTGTGATCTCTGTGAGAATATAACCTAGGATCTTGCAGAGCTTGCTACACTGTGTCTCACCACTGCTGTCTTTTTCTGTGCTGTACCGGAGGCAGTTTCATATCTTTTGCTGTGGCGATGAAGGTAATGGGTGCAGGAGCTGATGGCTACAAGGAAAAGCTTTCTACTCCCTAGGAGGTCTTTTGGCTGAGGGAATTCCCGATAGTTCCTTCCAGGTAGTTTAAGGCAACCTTCAGCTATTATAATCGAGTCAGACATCAAAAACAATATAATTTGTTTTAGGTGACCAACTAGAGCGTAAACCACAAGTAACAAACTATTAGGCATTTAAGTGGATAGTTCATGCGTAACTCATAGGTTAGACTGTTTGAACACTTATGAGTTACTCATACATGTATAGAAATTGCTGATCCTCCAGGGATAGTTTGAAAAGATAAGAAAGATTATATCTACTGGATAAACTGTTTGCTATGCATAGCTTGTCCCTCTGTAGTCACGTAATGCTAACTCCGTAAACAGGCCTATCTCAATTGAAAATATGTAAGAGGATAATAAATGATCTTCAACGTCAGATTACTTGTACTAAAATCATGTGCAAGTCATAGTAAGCTATTATAACACTATTTGAAACCTAAAGTAAAACCTTGCCTAACCCACAAGCTGAAATTGCCCAACTTACATCCTGAAAATCTACAGACAACATTTATTTCTCAGTATTTCACTTTCATGCCTGTGGCCTCTAACATGTTGCAAATGCCTCTATGAGAAAGGATGGAAAAACATATCGAATTTCCGTTCTCTGCCACGTGCTGACATTCATTAACTGAGGGAGAGAACTGAGACACAGTTTTGGAGAGATCTCCTCTTCACCTCTACCCATTCTAAAGTAATTTGTTAAACAGCCAGGAAGAGAAGTGGACACTTGTGGTTTAATGTCAGACCTGTGTTGCTTGTGTAGCTGTGTGCGTGCTCTCACTGTTACCTTGCCAAAAGCTTCTTGAGAGAACATGCAATAGATGCATTCTTTTTCCCACTGCCATTTTCTTTGCATCCCAGAGTTAAATTGCTAAGTGACAATTTCATTATATGGCTACTCTTCACATGAACTTTCTTTTTAGATAGACTGATTGATTGATTCTTGCTTAGTGCATCCTACTTTTACATGCTATTTTCCTGCCATTTCTAAAGCACAGAAACACGCTTTGCTACATTTCGGATGCCAGTGCGAATAGGAGCCATCACGGGGAGGATGTGCATTAGAACAGTACACAAAGTGAGTCACTGACACATCATGTGCTGTAAAAATGCCTGTTCTGTCAAGGGTTGCCAAAACATACTCAGTTGCCAGAACTCTGTTCCTTGCCTGATGCCAGTCAATATCTTTGAATGCTCATGAATAAGATTAGGTTGGCTGGCTGCACTCTTCCTCCCAAGGGATTCCTCTTTATCAAGGGATTACCTGTGTGCTATTCTTTGCATAAATCCTGTTTTTTGTTCTTTGGGATCACACTAGTTATCACAGTACATGATGGCTGCTAAACATCTTATTAATGAAGTGTGTCAGCTACTTGTTTCTTTTCAAAAAACAGCTCAAAATGTACAAAGTTAAAAAAGCAATTGTCTTGTTCCCACCGTCTTTCTCTCAAGCTTTGCTTTTCCTTTCTCTTTGTAAGGAAGAGGCTTAGTTAAGTTTAATGCAATTACAATTTCCAAGAAAGAATATTTAGGTGAATATTTTCCTGCCTCTGCGTTATGATAGATGGCAATATATGGACTAGGTCACCTACCAGTGCTCAGCACGAAGCAGCGCACCCTGCTGTGGGGGATTTTCATTCCGTTCGGTACAAAAGCCATCTGTAAATTTTCAGTACGTAGTCACCGCTGTGGACAGGCGAATGGAATGAGTTACAGAACGGGAAACTTGAACTGAATATGTGAACTATCCTCAAAGAGAACGAAAGCAAGGGTACTGTTCGCTTTGTTAGTGTATCGTGTGATTTCCCTTTATCTCCATCCACACCATGTTTCCGTAGCTACCTGGCAGTATTTGTTAAGAGAACATATGGAATCCAGGAAAGCGAGGTGGCGGGGGGAAAGCAACCAGATTTCCTTTTCAGGACTTCTTTTAAGCTGTCCTGACGTAAAGCATTTGTTGCGTGGAGAGTGGATTTCAGCACGTGTATGTCTGAATCAGGACCCACGTTGCTTTTTCACTCTCCAGCTGTTGTGAGATCGCTGTGCTGGTGGTACTGGGAATGCTCCGAGTGTGACACAAAGCGAGGATTTAGGTACTCACACTCCCTCTTGTTCTCACTTCCTGAGAGATGAGCAAGTTTTCCTGCAGTTTGGGGGCTGCCAGCTGGGGTCTCCTTTCCTTTTGCCCTGTGCTGCTCTTACCTTCATTGTGCATTTGGGACTTTACTAAAGGTTGTTTCTTATCAAAGCAGAACTTCTGCATATTCCTGTTGTGTGAGCATCATTAATTGATGAAAAAGCACACAACTTCTGCAGTAGAATTCCTGTTAATATCCTGCACAAAAAAAAGTCAATATTATTATTCTGCCTGTTTTGCTGTTTAGTGGGTACATTCTGTATACAACTGCTTTCCTGTTGTCTCTAAATATACCTTTGAATTGAATTCACAACTAAGCTGAATGCTGATCACTCTCCATAAAAAATAGACAATTTATCATATTTTCAATTGATGGGAGGTAGCAAAGGAGAAAAGATAAAATTGAAAACTACACTATGAGGTAATATCTTTTTATTTTTCTTTAATGCATCTGTTTGGTTGGTAATGAAGGAATTAATTTAGGATCAGACTTTTTAGACAATTCTTTGAACCGAACCAAACTAAGAACTGTGAGCCATGTGTGCTGAGGACGAGCTGTTCAGAGGCCAAGGGTTGGGACAGAACGGCCGCAGCGCAGAGAGCATCTGCAGAAGGGCACTTTGAAGGGGACACGGCTGGCAATAGGGAGTAAGAGCAAGGGAAAAGCACAGATGGGAGTATAAAGATCCCACAGTTAGAATGGGGGATATGCAGCCTGATCGCTCCAG
This sequence comes from Eudromia elegans, assembly GCA_003342815.1. Classification (NCBI taxonomy): domain Eukaryota; kingdom Metazoa; phylum Chordata; class Aves; order Tinamiformes; family Tinamidae; genus Eudromia; species Eudromia elegans. Next base: position 3,124,167 of record PTEX01000043.1, read on the forward strand.
AATATAGAGTCCTTCCTTCCTTTTGGCATCATCCCTTTCAGTTCTCCCAATATATAATCATTTGAAATTCCTCTTATGTCTCTGTTTCTAAACCCTGAGAAGAGGCAAACCTGAGCTTTGCTGTTTGCATTCTGCTGATATCAAAGGCTTCGGTCCCGTGGGGGCCTGTAGCCATAGGAGAGGCTTAAGGGAGGGGGAAGAGATGTTTTTCCTGTTTCTTAGCTGCTCCACCACAGCAGCAGCCGCAGAGGGGAGTGGGAACGCACGGCAGGGATCGGGGTTCAGACAGGAGATTGGGATGCAGGTGGCTCCTGACCTGCGCCTGTCCTGTGCTCTTGGGGCCTGTGGGGCAGTGGTGCTGGGACCTGTCCATGGGCAGCACATTCTTCCTAGGACTGCAGAGAACAACAGAGGGGTGCACCCTTGGCACAGCTTATGTCCCGTGTAGCTAGTCCTGGAAGGGTATTTTTCTTTGTATTTAAAATCTGCATTGCAGGTTTACAGGAAATACTTTTTTATTCATCAAATTAGCTGAGCAGGAGAATTAGCTAAACAGAGATGGATTTAGAAATCAGCACAATGCAGCAAGATTAAAAAAAAAGCTCCGTATGAATTAATGCATTTCAGACTGCTTTTCATAAACTAGTTTTTTAGAAGTCATCTATGAAGGCTCATATGAAGATTTTTTAAAGGTAAACTAATGGAATGGAGGAAGGGTTTAAAATTATCTACAGTAGCTGTTGCAGGAGATATTAAATATTGATTTATCTTGGAGGAAGAATCAAACTAAAGAGTGAAGCTTGTAGTCAGATCAATTTATCTGGAATACAAACTGTATAGCTGTATTTAGTACAATGTCAACATGAATCTTAAAATAAGTGAATGTCTGAGGGTGAGTATTTAATCTAAATCAATTGACTCTCCAAATCTTCAATTAAAAAGAGTATCTTAACAGTTCAAACTGAACTGCTCCTAAATGTTTCAGGTGGTTTATATTAAAAAAAATGTTTCATTTAGTCAGTTCATACTGTATCATAATCCTCTCCTGTGCATCATGTTGCAGCTAGGAACAGAAATCCACAGTCAAAGGCTTATCCAAATCTTAAGTTTTTAATACTCCAAACTCTCTTGAAAACCCAATGTAAATCATTCAAGTCATCTGGCAAATAACACTATAAGCAATTTTCTGCTACTTGCCACCAGTCCTGTGCTGCCAAGCTTTTGGTCACAATATAAAAGTTGGCTCAGATTGTACTTAACCAACTAAAACTGATTATGTTCCCTTTTCAGACACAAATAGATGCCAGCATGTCAGCTAGTGGTATTGGCTAAAATATTTTTGAGTATGTATAAATGTACGTAGGTCTATAGTAGCAAATCTTTTATCCAAGTGTCACATCAAAGCTGTGCTTCCCAGATAATTTACGTGTTATACTTGCTTTTGTTTGTACTGTTTTCTTTAAACATATTCATTAGACAACAGCAGAGACTTTAATGTTCCATGACGGGAAAATCCATCAAGCAGATTTATAGCTGAGGCGATGTGGCATAGCAGCGAGTGGACTGGCTTTATGTTCCCAAGTCCCAGGTTCAGCTCTCAGCTTAATCATTGACTTTCTCAGTGACCAAAAGATAATAATTCGTCCTTTCTCTGCCTCTGCAGATACCAATACCTTCTTTTCTAAGCTGGTTTGAGTACTACTGTTGCATGGTAGTAGCTATTGTGAATTTCTACATATATAACAGTAAAAAGTTCCAAGATACTAATTACTTCCACGGGACAGTAATGTTCTCTTTCATGCAAGGCATAGCTGGGAAATACGACCACAGCTATAAGATATGCATGTATACAAAGGACTAAGGAAGGTATGAGCAAATTCTTTTATTCACAGTGTCTGTGCCCACATAATAGCAAATACCTTCCACTGGCACAAGGTGTTGGGCTGTTTCTTCAGTGAGTCACATGAACTCTTCCATATATGTCATGGAGAGTGGGTGAGGAGAGAGGAGGAGAAATGAAGAATTCATTTTATATGGGGAAAGAGGTATATAGTCTGTGCTTATGCTGAAAACAAGGTAAAAATATATCTTAAAGGGGACATAAGTGATTCATACACTCTTTAGGTGAAACCACTGCTTCTGTAACTCCCATCCAAAATTGCTTGTTAAGAAAAAAGAGCATTTTCAGAATTGTCATTTTTGCATTGGGCTGAGGAGTATTTTATTAGACATCTTATATGGGAAATTTGAAAAGATCACTGCATAATATAAAAAATGCAAGATTTACAAAAGAATTTTACATTAAATGAAAAGCTAGAGAATGTATTTTTGCCAGTAGCATCAGCTATCGATGATTAGCAGTTTCGTCTTTGTATATTGCAGCAGTAAAACCACATATTTTTTTCAGCCTGTAGGTATTTGTTTTGCATTTAAGATAGTTTCAGTTGCAAGGTTTCCTAGATTCTGCATGGAAAAAAAAAAAAAAGATCATAGCCTACCATTATAAAATAACTTCTCTCTTGCATTATTTTGATTTGTACTTTCTTCATGGAAGGCTTACCTCTTCCTGCAGAGATAAATCTCTCCAAGTTCTCAGGAAGTACATGTTTACTTGAATTTAGGTGTCAAGTGTAGAATCTATCCTCTTTTGTCTGTTTCTTACTTTATTTTTTTTATACAGCCAAACTTTCACTTTGGGCTATTTTTCCCTGGAGTACAAATTTTAAAAACATAGTTTTTAAGCAACTTAGTTTTTATTGTATTAGAAAGATAAGTAATGTAGCTGTTAAGTAGCTGTATCCACTTCACTCACCTGATAGTTGTTCCTTTGCTTTCTGGTTGGTTATTTTTATAGCAAAGCTTGTCCACATACATAAATCTTTACAGGACTGTGCCCTTGATTTTCTACTATTTTATTCCTAAACATCACTACTACTTATCAGCAAAGACCATCAGCCTACCTGACTCAGAGACAAGAGTGCCTTTTATCTGACTTCTGCTTGAGAGGAAGAAAAAAGTTTCCTTCCAGAAAGAAGGAAAAAATATCTTTATGAGCCTGGAGATTGGGGGCGAAAGTTATTTAGCTTTGCTTCTCAGATTCAGTATGACCCTGAAAGAGCTAAACTCTTCGTCCTTGATTCAAGAGAGTGTATTAATCCATGCCAGACCTAAGTATTCCCATCAAGTATCGGAGTATCTCTCTCTGCATGTGCTCGTGTACTCTGTTGGAATAGAGTAGAAGCAGTCAGTACCTTACAAGACTGAGCCCTCTGTGAGGCAGCACGGATCTGCAACTTGCTTTCTTTTTGTCTGTTAAATGAGGATTAAAGACGGGAGCTAGGTGAGGGGTACCTCACAGGCATTAGGATATCATCACAGGCATTATGTACAGCATATTTGCTATTGTAATCATGCAAACAGTAATCTTGCCTTCCTGACATAAACGGTAAGCAGCACATTTTCCTGAGGTTGAAATAATCAGAGCAAAACATGGCAGTGATGGGGGGTACAGGAGGCAAAACACTGCATAATGATGTTATTATCATTGTTCCATTGTCACCCAGCTTTATTCTTTAGTGATATGTTTCTTTTCTCTCTGAACATAACAAAAAATGCCTGAGTATAAATAAAGTAATAGCAGCAATCAAAAAAAAAGTGGACTTGAAAAAGAATACTTAAAAATACTACAAAATGAAAAATCAGCTTGATAAGTATAGAAAAAGCCTCCTTAATCTGTATATGCATGCTATGCAATTACATATTTACACACTGCACAAGGTAAGATGTATATTTGAACATAGTAGCATTTGATTGGTTTTTGTTAATTGCCTTGACTGCATTTATAATGCTAAATATGAGTATGAGAATTTAAGACCCAAGTGTGTTTTGCACCATTAATTCACGCAGATATCTTCTGAAAATGGGCTGGGAAATGGGCCCACATGTTAAGTGACCTGCACTGCTTACCCAGGAAAGGATATGGTAGCCCCGGGATCCTCTGCAGAGTATCTGACTTGAATGGCTGCAGTTCCAAGGCTCTGGCATTTAGTCCGTTTTTATCATAATATTTCCAGTGGTGTTTCGTTATGTCAAAAATCTGATGTGTTACCTATCATAAGACACACTTGAAATGACAGAATTTAAGTATCTGTGTCACCATCAGCTATGAGTCTCTTAGCTTTTGGAAATTTAAAATTCAGCATGTCTCTATGTGTCTGCTTGCATGCACCTGTACCCTGTGTTGTTTGTAAAAGGACAGCAGCTTGTTTGGAATAAGCTTTACCAGGGTTGTGCATGTGTGTGTTCTGACTTCTTTCAAATTTCTCTTTTCCTCAACTAGTGTGGAGGGAGGCTGAAAATATTCTGCGCTGTTGAGGTTTGCAGAACACCACAATGAAATTGAAATTGGTGACTTTTTTTACTTCCCTATTTCTTTTCCCATTTAAAAAAAAAATTGTACTGTGCTGGACCTAGAATAGTTTAACTGGTTGTTATATTGCTGTGGCTTCTTGCTGAAGTTGTGTTTCCAGCCTTGAATATTTTGCTCAATGATTAAGAGAAAAGGAGATTCACAGATTTGAGAATAGTAACCAAAGTTCTGATCTCTGAAATTCTGTGCTGATTCTAATGACTGAGTGGTTCTAGTGAAGTTCAGTCACAAACAGAAAAATTGCAGAGATGTGTGTGCAGAATCATGGCATTAAATCTACAGTCTGGAAAGATATTTCTGCATTCTTTTGTGTCATTTCCATTTATGCATTTTTTCCAAATACCTGGAGAAAGTGAGGCCTTTACAGATGTGTTCCAAACAACTGCTAAATTCAACTAATTATAGCAAACTGTGTATTATTATTCCTCTGTAGTGACTAGTTTATTAAAGAAAAACAGCTTGATTTTGCCATGGCCTTATAAATGTGCCTTGTAAATAAACTGCATCTTGAATGACTCTTCAGAAGGTCCGAGAATAACATCTGCATTGCTTGCCCAGTTAGCTAGCAGCACAGGAAAAGCAACCCTGCTATTTCCTACCTTAAGTGTCTGCCCATTATCATTTGTGTCTAGTTTGTCTGTCTCTCAAAAATGCGTGTATATGTGTATAGTTAGGGGAAAAGGTGTTTTTTAAAGGGTTGCATTCAGATCCTTTTTAGTTGCTAGAATCTCTGTCATTTGCCAATTCTCCCTTAAATCTAGAGAGCAATATCTCATGTTACAAAAGAAAATTAACTTCTCTCTGTAGAAGGCTCCCAGTTAATCATCTGTGGATGTTGGTCTGGTGGCAAAGGGAACAGCAAAGAGAAAGAGGGATTTTCCTTTTGAGCCCAACATTAGAGCAGCTTACGCTCTGGAACATGAGATTTGATTATCTTAGCATGTGTTACTACGAATGTTATTAACAGTCATAAAATTATCCAGCTCTTTAAAAACAAGTGACAGCCTAGGCTTTGGACCCTTCCCGACCTGTAGTGAATTCCACCTACTTATTACACAGAGTTTAAAATGGTAATTCCTTTTGTTTGCTTTTCATTTCCCATCTGTTAATTTAATCGATTGTCCCTTTGTTTTTGCAAGGACTAGTGACGTATTCCCAGTCAAAGGTAGAATACCAGTTTGTCTTTTTTAATGTTTTTTAATAAAAATCGTTACATTTTGATCGATGTGTAATCTTACTGTTTGACCGCTGCAGGAATTTGCCACTGAAACAAAGAGTTAATGTGAAAGTTCTCGGATACTGCCATGCATCATGCCTTTGTGCATGCATAAGAAGTTGGAAACCGCATGAAAGCAGTAGTTGGGTTACCACACAACTGGATATGCTTAAGTCTGAACGCTTCATAACTCTAACTACTGGGGAGTTGCAAACTTATAAATAACCTTGCAATTGGTTAAAACCATATTAAAACCATATGAACAAAGACATAAAGCATTTGGTTAAGGGGGCTCAGTAAGTGCAGTAATCCTGTTGAAAGTAATTTAGCCAGGGCAGATCCATAACTTAAAGAGTGCCTGCAAGTGCAGCAGTAGTGTAGGGTACATCAAAAATTTATGTATAGAGGCATTCAGAGCTGCTTAGGTGGAAAGATTTGCTATTTATTCTTTTTGTCTCCAAAAATATGTTTTAAATCTATGTGCTGTTACTTTTGAAGGACCTCTACTGAAGTCTGGTAATATTATTAGGATGTGCCAAGTGCTACTGGTAGTCAGAGGATTTGTCTAAATGCATCTTATTTGCATCCAGAGCTCAGGATGGCTATTCCTCCCTTGAACCAGAGCTCAGGGTCATTTGAGCCTTCAAAGTCAGATTTCCAAAATAATTAATTAAAAAAAAAAAGTAATAAAAGAGGATGGTCTGTGTCCTCATTTATTTTTCTGATGAGTATTTAGCATGTAGTGCTCGTATTTTCAAGCTTCTTTCTAGAAATTTTAAATCTTAGTGAAATCAACATTGTCACATTTGACTTCAGACCTTAAAAAAGAAAGCCCCATATCCTGACAATGCCTGTAAAATGCTGGTAGTCAACAACTTTGGAGTATTTTCTGCTCGTGATGGTGCTGCACATGCCAGGCTGTCACATGGAAGCCAGCTGAGACATGCTAGTCAAAGTAATGTTAAGAGGACATATCCTCATAACTGTTTTTCATCTCCTGCTTTTCAGTTATGCTAGAAAACAGAACAACATATTTAAAAGGGGACCGAGTGACTTCTCTGTCTCGCCATAATTTCCAGTAGGCTCTTCGCTCTGGGGAACTGCCACTCAATACAAATCTGCAGTCTGCAGCAGTTATATTCTGTATGTTCGCAGGCAAGAGTGGTGGTGGAGCACTTCATGAACAATATAGAGACCTTCAAAGACAGAAAACGGCAGTAGATTGGAGTGAGAATTCACTGAATTTTCCTGTTTCTATTTCTTGAGATTATACTCTTATATCAGTGAAACTGCAGGATTTAGGTATTTTGCCTACATAAAAAATAAGATCAGGATGCAGAAGCATGACAGAAATGGGCATATCATTTATTCATCTAATCTGAAAATCAGTACTTGGAAAAGAGATACTGTATATATTGCAGTATTTTAAAAATCAACATTTCTCTAATAAATTTACCTATTTGGCTAATTTAAATTAATCTCTCAGGTTTCTTGCAGTAACTCCTTCTGCTCTCATGTTGAAAACAAGTTCTAGATATTTACCATGATGTTCTGCAAAGGGAAGAGCCTCTCTGTGACGCTGCTTTTCTTTTCATGGTAACAATAATGCAACTATTGTGTTTATCTACTTTGTCATCCAGAGAATTCCAGCAGTTACATGCCTGCACATCAGGAGGATGATTGGCATTGTTGTAATAAGGTTAATGTTTAAACTTCCCACCCATAATAACTAAAATATCCCCAGATAAGGCTGAAAGTCAATTTGTAATGATCCCTGCTGTGCCAAGATGTTGCAAAAGATTCTAAGCAGAGGATAATTTAACTTTTCAGTCCCAGCTGTTAAAAAGTAGGAGGTGAAAAGCTTGGGACGTTTGTATCTTTACTTTTGAGCATAAAGAGGGGTCTTGTGGTTCAATTTGTGGAGATTCTTCTTTGTGTCTTGCTTAAAATATCCTTTCATAGTTTTGAGTGTAGAATTTTTTTTACTTTTTCCTTCCTGCCCATACTAGGTAAACGGAATTGGTCACATTTACAAATGAGGCACTAGAACATTCATTAGGGAATAAGTCGCTTGAAATCTATTTTATACATAAAGACAACACATGATTTTCTGTTTGCAATTGTTTGCAGTCATTCTGGCTAAAGTACTGTCCTCAAAAGAAATAATATCCCTTCAGGCATATGCTCTGTGGCTTCTGTGCATGACCCATAGGAACTCAGTTTCTGGCTCTTTAAATGAGTGTTGGTAACTGCTTCCAAGCTAGACTACCGAAAGAAAGGGCATTACATCATTGTCCAAACATGTCTTCTTAAATAAAATTTATTTGTTTGCAAAATATGTGTATGTGTAGATATATATATATTTTATATATATATATATTTTAAGTCTTTCACACAATGATCAGCGGGCATGCCATTTTCCATTTCAGTCTAAGCATGCATTTCAGATGTGGAAAAAGTAAGCATGTTGAAATAATTTGAGGCATGGGTATAGTCGGATCAGTCTTGCTAATCCAAAAGGGAGGGGTGCCCAGTGTATTATTACATTTTGTGTATTATTTTTCAAGAGATGGATGCAATCAGTCATCTTCTCGCATATGGTTTGAAAAAAAATTGTCTTGCTGGCAAGTAAACTGTTATTTAAGTACACAATCCACTGTACTACAGAAACAGTTTTGCCAAACTTGTCCAAGTATTCTCACATCCTTAAAGATGGTATAAATATCATTTATTGGAAGCCGTTTGCTTCAGACTGTGTGGAATGTCTTCCTGCTCCCCTGATCTAAGTGTCCCAGTTTGCATTATGCCCTTTATTGCTTCTGTTTGATGGAGTGATCAGTAAAAATTTAATGACACTATAAAATAATAAAAATGTCATTAATTTACCACGGATCTTGGATGCAGTGGTTGTAAAGTTACATTAATAAACAGAATATTTTTTACAACAAAAAGCATTGTTACGTGGGAACGTATAAATAACACACATAAATTTAAGAGCAATTTTACTGTTAGCACACACATTATTATGGAATAGCCAATAAGTGTATAAAACATAGTATATAAAATTTTATGAAAATATACTGTGCACATCAAAAATTCAGCTTTTATCTAAGTGCAGAGAAAAGCCATTATTGTGCGCCTACTCTTTTCATTGCTGTTCTCACAAGATCACAATTTTATATTTGTTTCTAGGCATTTGAAGTTTGCAGTTTTTCCAGAGGAAAGGGCTACTGCTTCCTTTGCTTTTTCTCCATGTTTTACTAAATCAAGCTTTTACCTTCTGCACATTAAAAAAGAATTGATATGTTTGGCAAGAACATGAAGAAAAAGTTTCTTTATTAATTTAAAAAAAAAAAAAAAGAAAAAGAAAAAGCCTTGGGGTTGATGGGCTTGTTTGGCGACTCTGCAAATAAGGGATAACTATCTGACAGTCTATCTGTCATCACCGGGGCTGCTCCATCCATTGCCTGTGATAGTATGTGAAAATGATGGATGCTGCAGCCTTGTGGCTCGTAACATTTAACATTCATCAGCTCTCACTAACGGGGGCTTTATAATTTAAATATCTTTATTTAATATGCAACATCTACCTCATACATCATAATTTCAAAGCACTTAGAGAACCAACAGTGCTGCAAGACAGTGGAACAGACTTTAATTTTTTCAATAACTTTTAAGTTTTCTGCATGTTTGCTACTGACAACGCATAAATAAGTGCCTAATCATATCACAGAATGGAAAATTAGTATTTGGCTGTAAACAAGGGGTTTTTTTAATTCCTTTTATTTTAAAGAAACACAATATTAATTGTAGAAGTACAAAGGATCTGCACTGTGCCGAGAAAGCTTTGTGATTTCAGTGTGCGCAACCTCTCACTGACGGTGTTGGTCTAGTCAGATGAAAGAAGGTTGTCAGTGCCACGTTCTGAGCCCTTTCTGTGCTGTTTAAATGGGAAGGATATATATATGCTTGCACGTTAGCTGCTGAGCCACTATGAAAAATAGTTCACAGTAGGCATCCAGGAGACTTTTTCATAGGAAGCAAAACACCTGCAGTGTCACTAGAGATGTACTTAATTGCAAACTTGCAAAAACAGGTCTGAGGGAGCGTTAAATAGTCTGAGTTCCTGTGGCTGCAGGCTCAGGAGGTAGCGATATAACCAAGAGTGTGTGTACATGTGTGCAAATATAATGCATGTGTAGGCAGCATATTTGCTAGTCTATCTAAGTATAGGCATTTACTTTTAATGCCGGTGTGTGTGTTGTTCATACTAGGGAAAAGGTGTAATATTAAAGAAATATTAATTTGAACAACTAATCGCTTTAGGATGAACTCAAGGAAGGGGAGTAAAGACAAATCATATAAAATGGTAAGGATGAGAGCCTAATGGGACAAGTTTCCTCTCTAATAATAAATTACATATGAATTCGTTACATTCTGATGAATTTTAAAGATGTCTACTGGATAGAATCATCCTTAGTATTAAGGATCATTTTTTACATTTCTTTTGAATTTGTCTAATCCCTATACCAATATTGAATTTTTTTACAAATGCTGTGAAGATTATTTTCAGTAAAAAATGAAGCAAAGAAATTACTTGAAAAGCGTTTTCAAGATATAAATACAGTTAGCTTTTTATAGTTTTATAAGTTAGGAGGAAGAGAGTATTAAATAACCATAAGTACATTTCCTTTGTTTGTCAATAGCAGGTATTTTTATGACATAAGTGCTTTCCTTTTACTATTCCTGAGCCTTATCATGTAAATTTCCCTGTTCTCCTTCCATGTCAAAATATTGATATTCTTTGAGAAACTTTCTTTTTTTCCCTTCTTTTTTAACAGAATATTTTCTGGTAAAATCAAAGAGAATGAATGACTAGAAAGATATTTCAAATGTGCATATTGATATGTAGCGAGGTCTGTTGATTTTTATAGCAGAAAGATATGTCTCTTTCTAAGGCACACTGAAAGACTGTTCTTCCAAGAATATTGCTTGTGCTGTATTAACATCCTTAAGAAAAAGCTTTTAGTGCAGATATACTGGAAAAGACAATATATGTGCCAAAAGCTGTTTTCTTAGTACTGATCTTTGTTTTTATCTCAACTGCAAATCAGACCTTTGCAGTGGAACACTGAATCTCTGACAAACTTATTTTATATTCTGTCTGCCAGTAGAACAGATTATTTAGGTGTGTTGTTACATTGCACAACAGCTTTCAGTACAGTATTAGGCCTCTAGTTTTATTACGCTTTTCTGCAGTCACATTTCATTTGTAACTCTTTTCTTTTCACATGGATTTTTGTGTATATTTAAGCTCCTTATCAACCACAGATTTCTTAGAATTAAAAAAAAAAAAGAGTTAACCAAATATAAAATGCAGAGTTCTTTTGTTAGATGACTGGAAGATTCTGAGAAAGTTTTAGAGATGCAGTTAGTACCTGAAATGCTTAAGCTGCATGTTGTAGGAAATCCAGTGTCAGTTCTGTGCTTCCGTTTCTTCCTCTTCAAATTAAAAAAAAAAAAAAAAAAGGAAAAAGATACATGTTTGAGGAGATCAAAAGAATTCCTGAATGGTTTGGCTCATGGGATTTCCTCACTGAAATACAGTGACAATCTAAAAGTAATCAGATTAGAAAGCCAAAATGTTCTGAGGTAGAGCAAATAAGGAGCCAAGGCCATCAAGTATGTTTGGTCCTCAAGAACATTTCCAAGTTTTTAACATCTTGCAGGAGACAAACTTGTAATCCTTTCTTCTTAAGTCTATCATGCTCAGTACAGAACTAGGTCATTGAACAATAGGCTGAACAGCAATCAGCACTCTTCTTCTGCATAATGCATTAAGTATAACATGGAAAAACTGTTCATAGAGCTGAAAGCTGGTATTTCGTGTCTGTAAATTCAAGCTGACATGACATTTAATATTGTTTCATAGTAATGAACAACAAGGTTTTATTCGTTCACAAGTACAACATAATGCCAAGTTTAGTCTGAAAAGGTAACAACAAGGCAAGAGGGAAAACATGTTATGTTCCTTCAAATGAGAATGCTAAATTAATGATAACCATTGAATGCTTAGCTACTGATACAGAGTACTACAGAGACTGCTATTGTGAGACAGTGTTACACTGTCAACTGTAGTGCCCTCGTCCAGAAATTGATTGAAGAATTGGGTTAACATGTAAAATACTCTTCAGTTTCCCCTTTCCAGTTCCAGCTTTCCCAAGCTGGTATTCAAATCTCAAAAGCAATATGTTTTTCTAGGAGCATACACTCATTCTCTTTCCCTCCTCCTTTTTTTTTCCTCTTTTTTTTTTTTTTTTTTTGCTTTATCTTTTTTGCTTTTCCTTTACTCTCTTTAGACAGAGGTTCCATTTCCACTGAGGAAATATGAATTCCCAGACAAAATAACAGTATCAGAATTCCTTCTTTCAAATACTTGTCTTTGAAAACATCTTGCATAATATTCAGACTTGTGTTTTCTCAGAGATACAAATGCAAAGCTGAATTTCATGGTGGGGAAAAGTGCATTTACAGTAAATTAGCAGTATACCAACACTTTTTTCAACTTCTGAATTTTCATATCTCCCAAATGATTGTTTTTTTCCAGTTTAAGTTAGAAAATTTAGTAGAAAGACAGTGAGCAGCATAGATCAGCACTGTTTCCTGCCAAGAGTGTTTCATGTTTGAATGTACAATCACTTATGCATTATGGAGGTTCAGATCAAAATAATTTCAGAGTTTCTGTATATGTTTTCACATTAAAAACTGATTTTCATGAATGTGAATACTTAGAACCTGTGAAACTTTGTCCTAGTTAAATTTCTAATTAAATACACTCATTTTTTTCTTTTCAGATTTTAAAAATAAGACATGTATCTGTGCATATATACATGCATAGGCACATAATTAAAGTTATGTGGAACATTAAGAATGCTTCTGTTCTTTTCCAGGAAAGATCGAGGTTTGAAAATTTAGGCCCGCAGTTAACAGGGAAACCCAATGAAGATGGAAAACTGGGCCCTGGTGTCATTGATCTTACAAGACCAGAAGATGCAGAAGGTGAGTTGCAGTTTTGACCATGTGTTAACGAACATGGCCACACAGAATGGTGTGTAGCAGACTGCTGCCTGTGTCGCAGGTACTGAAGAACTTGCATCCCAGGGTGAAACTTCAACCCTCTTTTATGTGTTTACATGAGATTATAATACATCCACAGCAGTGGCTGGATACATGGAACGTAGTCTCATGCATATGTTCTCTAAGACCTCGTGAAGCACAACTGTTTTTCTTCCTAGCAACTAGCAATTAGTAGTTTACGTTTTATATTTTTAATAGAAGAGTCAGATAAACTGAGAAAATTATTTCAGCAAAGGAATACATACATGTATGTAGTTTTACCAGTTCTTAAGGATTTAGCAGCTCTGTAGAAAGTTAGAGCTCTTTGGGAAGGTTGTTCACTATTGAACTCACAAACTATTTAAGACATTGCAAACACTGTTTTATCAACAGGCAGCTGTCAAATGAAAATAGAAAGATGTTTTCCATATGAAAATGTCTTTTTCATTTTCCCTGATTTCAGTGAGTGTTCTGTGTAACAGTCACACAGTGTCAAGCCACAGTAGTAAATGAGTATTTTGAGGACTCAGTCTTTAGCAGGTTTACTGTGTGTGCTCTGGGAGCACGTGCTGCTACTGTGTTCTTTCCCCCACAACAAATCAGAAAACAAGATGTAGCCCTCCCTAGCAGTCACTGTACTAAGTTTAATAGCCTATTTAGATAGAATACTATACAATGTTTACTTTTTCTGTTTGTTTTCTAAACAGAAGAATAATGAACAGAAAATAATTAAGACATAACATACAGATATTTTGCAATTTCTTTTTGGAAAAAAAAGGGGGAGTTAGGTATGTGGACTTTCAAAAATATGTGACAACTTCTCATATATCAGCATATTAAAGGAGATTTCTTTTCAATAGGGATGAAATATTGTAACACATAAATGTATACCTACACATGCACCACTAGTGGTTCCTATGACATAAAGTCCTTGTAGTGTTTCTTAATTTAGCTCATTTCCTTCAGTTCAAGCTTTCTCTTTCTGATGTCCTTAATATAGCGTCCCGATACACCTCGTGGAACTGACAACCCCTCCAGTTCCTGGATAGCACAGACGAAACTTTGACATGTGTAAACTAAGCTACAGTGATGTGTGCCAGTTTAAGGACAATGTACATGGCTTCCTAGAGCTAGTAGGGCAGTTAGAGACATGGTGTTTTGCCACACGGGAAATCTGAGTTCATGAATGGATTCAGATTTCCAGACTTGGTTTAGCAGCCAAGAGATGTCTCCGATAAAGAAGTGCTGGATAAATACCTCTGCTGATCTGAGAAGAAAAGTATTGGCAAGAGTTCAGAACTGAGTTACTTATTTGAGCTTCTAGTTGCAGACAATGTGTACTTAGATCAGTTATTAGTTGTCTTTGTAAAAGGTACTAAAGTATCACCCAAGTTTGACTTTGGCAAGCTCTCTAGGAGATGACACTTCTATCAAGGCATGTTAAGACTGCAAGCCCATTGAAAACATTATGGCTGAAATGCCAGCTATAAAACTGTGGACTCTGACATACTATACCAGGCAATAGACTGTGTTAGTCTTCAAAAATATTAACATGTCTTCCTAATTGTCATGAAGCTATCATAGATCTTCCCAAGTTTGCATTTTATATATGCTAACAGTGGTGCTTGTGTCCAACTGGGCTGGATCTGGGAAGTGCTCCTGGTTTCCTAATTCTGTCACAGTGTTCAAGGTTCAAGTTTTATTGTTATTATTATTATTGTTGTTGTTGTTTGTTATTATTATTATTATTGTAACAAATTACTTTTAAGATGTAATTGTCCCTGCCAGGATGTGAAACTTCCTTTTTAAGCCTACTGGTGTGCATTTAGAGATGGCCTAGGAAATGAAGTGGTATTCAAAGCTTATGTTTACCATAAAACTAATGCCATATAACTGTCATCTGACTGGAGATCTTTAAGGGTATATAAGGGTTTTATATAATGTATTAAATATGACATAGACGAACATGTCTATTACTGTATTCAAAACATTGTCACTAACTGTGACACTATTTGATGGATAATCCCCAGCTCTTAGAGTTATATCATTACCTGGAAATCCTAATTGTCACATTAAAATACATGATTCATTAGTAGCTAGCAAAATTCAAAATTATGATTTGAGAGACTCATAAATACTTGGAGACTGGTATGCAAAATTTACAAAAAAGAAAAAGAATTAAAGTACAAGCTGAAAACCTTTTTGCATGATTAGGATGTAGATGAATCTAGTTTAAATTTGGGGGCCTGGCGGGTGAGATATGTGGTCATATCAAAGAACATCATATGGTCTGAGGTTTTCTTCGTTCAAGCCGTGAGAAAAGGATTCCTTTCCAGGATGCTTGCTTTTGCTGACACTGCTGCTGCTTTTGAATCATGTACATCCTGTGCTTGTATAATGTGCACTGTAACTGTGTGTGCAACTCCTTCTACTTTTGTGCTTGGGGTCAAATGCTTTGGAAGTTTGTAGAAAGAATGTTAAGATTTTGCTCATCAGTAGATAGAAATCTTCAGAATAGATATAAATATCCCTGTTGACAGTTACTGATTTTACCTTAGCTGAGGTTGCAATGCAGTTTTCTGCAGCTGGCATAGTTGAAGGTTTAAATTTCTTCAGAATCTGCTCCTCATTCCTGACAAAGATTTAGTTCTGTTAAAATTTTCTTGATTGGATCCTGGGCTGATTTGCCACTGTCTCACTGTGTGACTTTGTAAAAGAGAAATAGTCTGTTTTCCCATGTGAAAGATTAATTTCAGTTCCTTACAGTAAATACGGAGAAAGAGATAAAAACATCATATTAGCACTAACAATTAGTTCAATATTCAGGTATTATGTTTATATATTATAATCAGGGGCTAGTGAACCTGGCAGTTTGCCATTTGAGACACCATACCCAAATCTGAATCCTATTTTGAGGTGTTTTGGTGGTGGTGAATTTTTTTCCCCTGTGTCATGTGGTAGTTTCCCTGCTTCTGTAAACCTGAGTTTAGCACTTGCCTCTTCTTCCTTTGGTATTAAATCTGCCAGTGTTTGAGAAGCATGGTCTGCGGTGTTGAGAATAGGCACATTCCAGCCATTTTACTTAAAAGGAATTTAAAATAATATGGAGTAATACATATATTTATTGTGTATGCATTAAGTTCTTCTTTTTCCAAGCCTCCCAAAGATCATTTGTGCTCTGAACCTGGGTGAGGAGTCACTCACTGACCTGGAGCTTGGAATCTTTGGCCTGTAGTTGGTACTGACCATTTTCTGACATGGATTTGACTTCGTACCTGTGTCTTCTTTTTGGCTTAGATACCTTTCAGTGGCTTGTCTCTTATTTTTTGGTAAACGTCCTGGTTTAAACATTACATTTTCATGTATACCAAGAACTGTTTAAGCTGATGAAGCTTCAAGCCTTATCTGTTTGTTGAAGAGATTTTGTGATTTCAGCCTCTGCTTGAAGCAGGGCGGGTGCAGGTCTTTGGGCCTGGGAGCTTCATAACCAGGGGTCTTGGGATGGGTACAGTTAGCTGGGACTTGTTAATGCCAGTTCAGCTACACACAGTTTTGGAGTTGGACCGGATTTGGGATCTGAATTGGAGTGTAGGAGCCCAGTCACACATTTGCTTTTGAAAGGATATATAACTTTTCAATAGCAAGCGTAAGACCTCAGTTCTGCAGTATTTCACGTGGTGGGTTTGCTGACCAACACAGAAAGTCATTGCTCAGCGCTTCAGCAGTTACAACAGTCTGTCTTTTCACGTCCGTAACACGAGCACTTCCTGTTCGTATTTGACTTGGGCAAGCCACACTGCAATACGTTTTGCAGCACAGTGAGATAGTCTGCCTGCCCAGTAGCAGAGGAAATTGCATGGTAGAGACAGAAAGAAAGAAGTGGTGTGAGGCTTCATCACAGAGAGAGCGGATTTCCAAAGCATACAGAACAGATGAGTGGTTTCATTGGCGGCAGCAACAGTGAATGCAGAATAGCTGATACAGATGTGAGGGAGAGGAATGTGCTAAGTGGGGAAAGAAAAGGAGCTTGTGCACCTCTTTGACAGTGCAGAAGCTCCTTCCCTGCCCTGCCTGGGGAGAAACATGAAGAGACGGGACAACGGAGCAAAAGGTTTATTAAGGAGAGAGAAACAAATAGCCACCTTATCTAGCTCCAAGAACTTGTCCATCTATCAAAGCTTCACTTTCTGCCTCCTTGGGGACAGAACAGTCCTCATGACAAGCACCTCGCTTTTGCAAATCCCTTAAGCAAAACCAGACCAACTCTTTCTTACAGGAGTTCCTCTACCGTGAACTAAAAGCTTCAAAATGCTGGTATTTGCAGAAAACAATGCCCAGTAGTGAAAAACTGTTTTTACTAAAGGGTAACACAGTTCTTTTATAACTCCCCCAAATGTCAGCTTTGGACAGTGAGAGAGGTAAGCGTAAGGAAACCCTATTTTTGTGAGCAGATCAGTCTTGGCAGGCTGCCAACACTGCCTAAACCTGTGAGGTAACTTGTTTAACACCCTGCTCTGCTGAGGTGTAAACAGCAGGTAGTCCATGCATGACAAAGCATCGTCTGCTTTGCTGACAGTGCTTCCGAAATACTAGAGGAAAGAATGCCACTCCGTGCCAGCATTTGTCACACATAAATATTTGTAATAGTTGCTATGGCAGTTGAGAAAGGAAAGATGAAAATCAGAAAACAGTGAAAGCTGTCTGAAAACAAAGAAGTGTTTCCAGAGAGAATACAGAAAGCTCAAACGTTGGAATTTT
Organism: Eudromia elegans; assembly: GCA_003342815.1. NCBI lineage: Eukaryota > Metazoa > Chordata > Aves > Tinamiformes > Tinamidae > Eudromia > Eudromia elegans. The sequence continues at coordinate 3,141,686 of PTEX01000043.1, forward strand.
TATTCCTCTGAATTCTTGTTACCAGCATTTGATAAGTAGGATTCCTGGTAGTGTATCTTCATTATTTGAAGTTGAAATAGCTTCTTAATATCTTAGTTAATTAGATCAGATTGTCAGACATGGCCTTCATTAACCATAGTCGGCTGTTTTTTAACATGTAAGCTTCTACTTGATTATGTCTGAAACTTGAATGATATACTTAAATTGTTCAGAATAACACATAACAGATCAGGAATTTGGGATAAAGTGCTTAGGCACTTTATTTCACTTGTGTTGGATGGGATTCAGGGCCTCAACTCATTTTTTTCTGTTATGGAGTAATTCAATGTCTGCAAATGGAATAGAAATAAGATCTTCTGTCTTTATGGACTGCCTCATCACTTTCCTAATAGCAAAGACTTTATGAATCTGTTGTTGCCAGCATCCCTGTAAAATTTTACGGGGGAACTCCCACTTTGAGTATTGAAAAATCTGAGCTGGGGATGGGTGGACTGATTTCCCATTGCATTGAAATCAGCTCCTCTCCAGACACTAATATTTAATGTACAGTATTGATGTCACTTTCGGAAAAACAAATCTGGCTGTCCTCCACAAGTTTTGCCTTTCAACTACCTTTTTTTTTTTTTTCTCCCTACTGCTTTATGAGCCATAAAGCTTTCTCATTTGCTGTTTCTGTGCTACAGCATTTGATTATTTTAGAATATATAGGACTGCCCATTAGCACAGTTATGGTTAAGCTCTTGTCACAATTTCCATTGTATAGTAAACCATTATTTTCAGGTATTTAGAAAAAGGCTGTAAAAAGTAACTAGAAGCTGCAGTTTTAAACAGAAAGTATTTGACCGCAAGAAGATTGTTGTCACAAACACTGAAAGCATCAGTTTTTTTGCTTAGCTCTTTTATTTAAATGGAGAGATTGAAATATTGAACATAGTCTGTCAGTGCTTTAAAGCATTTTTCCATAGTCTAAAGTGTGTATACCACAGCCACCGGTGTGAAACACCCTGTGGTCCTAATTCTCAGGACTGTGATTCTACCCATGCCTTTGTTGCTCCCGCATTGCAAAAGAAATCAGAAACTGCCTCAAATAGGCAGTGCAAAACTTGCAGGCACTGGGAATCTCAGCTGCAAGGTAGCCACTCATAGATCCAGCTGCATGGAGGAGGGGGAAACCCTGCTCATCCTTCCCACCTCTCTGAGCCCTAACAATGAGGTGGATATATGAATACAACAGGAAAAGAAGCATCATATACCCTAGCTAAGCATGAGCATTTCACAGAGCTCAGGCAAGTCCTCTTGTTTGTACAACTTTCTGTTCTAAATTTATGCGGCACACCATTTTCTGCTTCAGAAGCCTCAGCATTCCAGCAGCGGAAAAGTGTTTTAAAGCATCTGCCATTCTTCCACATAGCCATGCCAAGTATCTAAGCAAGCATTTAGTGTAAAACTTCACTAGCAAAGAATCTGTCTTTTCTTCATTTTTCCCTTGACTTAAATTTACAGAATCAGTGGTTCAAAATGTTTTGGTCATTACAGTGTTGTCACAGCTTCTGCAAATACGAAAATAATACACTACACTTCGGGAGCTGTAGTTACACTGTAAAGGCAGTACGATAGGGTAGTGGTACTACAAGGGTAATATGTAAGTTTTTCTATAGGCCTCTGTTACATGGCAAAACCCCCATTTTAAATCCAAACAAGGTAAATGCCAGAATATATTTAGATATTTACCTGTCCCGTTTGTACAAACAGCTTCCTGGTGTAACTCTCAAATCCCAAATAGGCAGGGGTAGCGTGTCTGTAAAGAGAGTCTTAAATGTTTTTCCAACATTTTCTAATATTCGTAGAACTCTTATTCTCACTTTGCTTTTGCTTCTCTCCTTTCATGAGGTATCATTTACTAATTATTTTATTAATTATTCTAACGTTCTGTCTCGCCAACATGATAAGCAAAAAAAAAAAAAAGTAGCAGCATGTGCATACACATACCGTGGCTGTAGGTCCTTGCCATCTAGGTGTGGATGTGATATGACAAGTGAGAACAGCGAACACTGGACGGAAGGGAATTAGTTATTTTGATACACTGAATTGCTAGAATTTGCTAGAAGGTGTCACATTCAATTGTAAAGTGAACTCGAGAAAAGGGACATTAAAACAGCAAGCCAAAGACACATGTTAAAACTTTTTTTGGCAGAGTATTCTGCTTTTCATTAGTATTGACATTGACATGTTGATATATGGTTGTAATATGGGGGAGTTTCAAAATTTGTGAATTTTGTAAATTTCTCATACCATTATTAAACCAGTGGCCTTCTACAAACCACATTTAGGTGCTTCAGGTTTTTTAATACATTATTTTGTTACATAGGAGCAAGAGAAGCTGTACTGTTTTCAGACACATTTTGAACAACACACGCATCAAATATGAGGTCATGTTGCTTTCTTCTTTATGAGGAATTGTAGCCTGCCATTTTTCCATCTTAAAACAAAACATTGACTGAAATATGAATAGACTATATCCTATGTCCCTTGCTCAGACAGGGCTTTTTAAAAACTTGGGCATGACTGAGGACTGCAGAATTAGTCCTTATGGTTTAAAATCAACATTGTATGTTCTGATTGAAATTGTGTTCATCACAGTTCCACTCCCAGTAGGTGTATTACTCTTGTGGATACATTTTATGTTAAATTTATCAGTCCATTCCTCTTCATATCATTTTGACTTTGAAGCGGATTGATATAGTAACAGTAGCTATCTAGCTGCTACTAATTTTCTGGAAAAGCAGCTTGCAGAGCTTGTCAGACACGTAGTAGTAATTACTAGTAGAAGTATTAGAAGTAGTAGAATTCTTGCTTAGAAGTATTTTGTCCGTGATTTCAGCTGTATGGACCTTTGCTTTCCTCGGTTGCGTATAAAATTAATTGTCAAATGGAAACAATGAATTCTTTGAGGGGGGGGTGTAGATTGTAGTTAGACCCAGTGGCTTAAGCTGCGTAACATTAAACTTCATTGTTTCACTTTTCTGCCAATAATGTCTGTCTCAGAGAGGGTTTGTTAGGGTTTAGTTATCTCTGAAGGGTCTTCAGGTGTGCAAATGGCCAATGACTAAAAAAATACCAAGGCAGTTGATATATAACCTCAAATTTATGTTGAAGGCTGCTGCTTCATGCCCCTTTCTATCTAGGTATTTCATGGATCTCCAGAGAGTAACTTCCCATGCTCTTGGGTTACAGCTCTAGAGGGATTAAGCTGGTCATTAAGGGCTTAAGTCAAACCTTAAGCACTAATTAATTCAGTTAATATTCCATGTAATTTAATAGACAATCATATTGTTCTTAATTGGACTCCATGCCAAATTTCCATAAGATTTAATTTTGTGATAAAATGTGGTCAAGAAATCTAAACTGTTTGTGTAAGCCATCAAGAAAATAGTTGCATGCAGGGGTTTTGATTCATTCAAATAATGTGGATTTGGGCATAGCTGGCTGTGGAGCATGGAAGTGATAATAGCTGCTTTAGAAATATTGTCACAGCATTTAATACAACCCGACTTGCAGCGCACTGTGGAGTGCTGGTGAGGGAGCTGCTAACGCTGCTCAGCCCAGGAAGGGCTGCTCCTTTTTAAACACAGAAAGAGGATATTTCACTGTTAATTTTACTTCCGGTCTTTCAAAAGGGGAAAAGAAGTAAGTGCACATTCTGAGGATGGTTGTGAAATCTGGTGCTCTGTTTTAATCGAGATGAGGAATTCTGCTTGCATATGTAAAACAAATGAACTCCAAAAGTAAGCTTGCTGCCACCAAAACTGAAAACAAGGGACTTTGGAAAATATATGCTGATATATAACTGGCTAGAATTTCCTTCATTTTGCAAAGCCACGAGCCACATGCATCAGCTCACCGCAAAGTCATTAGGTCTTTTTAAACTCAGATGAAAAACATTAACAAATACCACAAAAGGCTTTAGTATGGCCCCTTTGTTCATTCACATATGGCAGTTTATAACTCCTGCACCACTTGGGTCGTGTGTTTGTTTAAGCTGCCTCCATCAGGCCAACCCTGAAAGAACAAAAGACATCTTGAGCGATCCTAAGCAGGAAATGGGCTAATCTAAACATGGCTTGTGACACTATAAGTAGAATAGAAAGGGGAGGGATTGATTAGTCATTAATGTCCAATTGACTCCATATGGATGTTGCAATAATAAGGCCTTTTTCAGTGCAGTAGCAGAGTTATTGAATTAGAGGTTTATGTTTCCTCAGAGCTGACCTTGGGGAATTCCCTTTTGGTTCTTCTTGTTGATGTTTTAAAGAGAATGGCGTCTCTAATAGGAAAAATAGGAGCTTTATCATAACTGAGTGTTGCATTAATGTAGCCAACCTGTACTACAGTAGAATCTCAGCCCTTAATATTTACTTAGCACGTTTCAGAACCTCTGCAGGTGAATTTTAGAGCCCATTTAAATATTATACTGTTTAATGAATCACTCATATATTTCTCAGATTTTTCCCGCTTTCATTCACTGGTGTGCAATTTCTGAGAAATGTTGGGCCCTCAAATCCCAGCTGAATAATATTTGTTTAGCATTTGGAATGAAAGCAGCTTGATGAACAGACACTTTCCTGCAGAGCATTTGTGCCTCTGTGTGACTACAGACATCGCAGTCCCAGAGCTAGTGATGTGTCTGTGCGGGTGTTAGCTTTGCATGGTGATGAAAAGACACATTGGCAATGACAATAGTTCATGAGGTGCCCGTTTGTTCAACCTCTCCTGCTGGAAATAAAGTACAAAAAAGTCTTTTGAATATGGGGATGGTGATAAAAAAGCAAAGTGAAAGGGAGAAAATAAAGGTAAGTATCACACTAACACTGTTACAAGTCACTCAGATATTAACAAAGTAGTAATTTTTGTAACCTTTTCCAAAATTGAACATAGATTTACTTTCTCAAAATAATAGCTGAACGATTTACTTTTATTCCATCTCTCTTCGTCTGTTTATTCTTTTCAGATTTGCATTTTTCTATTTTATTTAGTATTGTTAGAGCTTTCATAAAGGCTGCATTCATCTATTGACAGGTTAAGAGAGGGGACTGCCAAGCTCGCTTTTCACTCTTCCTGTTTTCCTGGCATTTCCACATTAGGAGTAACCCCTCTCTAGCAGCATAAGGGTCACCTCAGTTTCCCTGTTCATTTGGTTTTGGTCTCTGAAGTTGATAGCTCCTAGCAGTGCTAGTTGTATAAAGACAGACAGGGTCAGATATTTTGGAGGTTGCAGTCTGTCCTTTACAAGATAGACAAATTGTCATCTTGACTGATGAATAACTGATGATACCAGTTTCACTGTTGACTGTTTACTTTCACATGAGGAACCTAGAACGATGGTCTTTGTATACTCTAACTTAGTGTATGTCTGTGGGTGTATGTAGAGTAGCCATAGATTAGATAGATGGGGGACATACAAGGAAATGCATCACTCCAAACGTGGATCAGTGTCCAGACACAATTACAGAATACCAGGGAGACTGATAAAAATCTTATTCTCTTCACTGTCATTTCTTTTCTCATCTTTTTCCTGAAGCTTCTTTTTGCTTGCCCTTCATACTATTTGCATTCTGCTAACATGTAAAGAACTACAATTTGAGGGGCTGTTGTAGCAGGTGATGTATTAATGGAGGGGAAAATCCCATACCGTTATAGACTGTAGGATTAACCATAATGTGGCTAAGATTTCTGAGAGGATGATAGGAGGTGGTTCATGCCCTAAAATTCTTGAAAGATGGGAAACTAAGACAAATTCAGATAAGAATGTTTTTTTTTAAAGTAACAGCTGTTACTGTACACTTTCCTTAACATTTCGTTTTTATGAAAATACTTAATTGTTCCCTTTCTTGTTGCTGATCAGATTCTTTTCTCTTACTTTTAGAGGACAGCTCTTTTGGCATTAAAAAATGTTATTTTGTATTACTATAAGGAAGCTCTAACATTATTAGATTCATTCTGTACTGTTCTTTGTCGTTGTATTAGCACTACACAAGACACTGTAGTCCTGAATCCAGCCACCCCAGTGCAATATCTACAGAATGTGATGGCTCTCTTTCAGTTTGCTTTTAGTTTTAAATCGTCTAGGACATGGCAAGATCAGCAAATGTAAAGGATCTAGGAAGCAAGGCAGTCCACACACTCAAAAGCTCAAAGCTCTCTCTGAGGATAGCCCAAGCCTTGATGCCAAAGAACAGGTTTCTTTGCCAACTCAGCCATTAGGACAGCCAAATCATACTGCTTTTGCGATAATTTTGAAGCCTAACCAAATGCCTAATTCTAAATATCAAGACCTCCTTATGTGATGGCAATATGAGCAGTAAGTAGTAAATAGACTATTAATCAACACAGACACACAATTTTCTTAATTACCAACTTCCCTATTCCTACTCTTCTTTACTAGTACACTTTTTATCTGTTATTTTAACTACTACTCACTAGACTTTTCTGAAAACATTTTCAGAAAGAACAGTAACACCTCCTTTTTATAGTTTTGCATATATCTTTTTCTTAAAGGTTATACACTCTTCTCTCTCTGTCTTGGTCATTGTTACCACTATCTCAATAAAAAATAAACCCAGAGTTTGTAAAACCTGTTGAAATTTTCGTGCAGGACAATAAATGATTTACATATCTGACTGACATGATGGAGTGCCTAAAAACTGTTGTGCACTTTGAAAGCTCGTTCTTAAGTGTTTTAACTTGCAAGAATGCACTGTGTTTTTTATTTCATTAGGGCCTTGTGTCTAAGCTAAGAACGTACTGAAGGTTATTCTGTAGTTTTGAGATGATTAGAAGAGCAGAGATACTATATTTCTTCTACTTATTTTGCAGAAATTTATTTTGCGGATAGTTTTGTAACAGACTGTTATCAACTTGCAGATATTCCCTCAAAGATCAAGCACAAAGAACACAACCTCTTTGGCTTCTTTTTCAGATCCTTCAAGTAGAGACTTACTTGCTTATAGCAGATGCAGCCAGAGCTTCTTGGCCTTCTTGAGACATTTGTAATTTATTACCCTAAGTAAGAATTGTTTTCTAACAAAGACTTTATCTGAAAACAGATCAGTTATGCTTTTTTTCTGATATTCTGCTGAAATTATATCCAAATTAAAAAGCTAGCTTATAATCCTGATATTAGTATAGGTATTCTTTGCCTGCATTAGAACTGAAAGATCAGGCCTGACTTGTGTTGGAAAGGCTAAAGACAAACTCCTTTGCCAAACTCCTTTAGTGTCCATAATCATTCTCATTTTTTAATTTGTCAGAAACTTTGTAATTGGCAAAATAGTCATTTCAAATTTTGTAGTATTTTTTAAAAGATAGAGTGAACATTACATGAAATATTCATTCTTTCTTAAAAATATAATCATGCAGCTCTGAATAAATGTCTCAGTGTTGACTTACTATGTTTGGAACTTATTATAGTTTCTAAATGAATGTATTCTCTCTACGAAGGTGATACCTGTGAAATGAATGTTCTAACTCTTTTGACATCCCTGAATGGAGACTCATTATCCATAAGCACCTCTGAACTGGTCTCCTCCCCATCTCCAAATCTTACGTCACTCAACAGAACTCCTATTTTCTTTTGCCACAAAAAGCTCACTGCAGTAGCTGCTGTCTGTAAATACTAAACACCTGTAGAATGGTGCTTAAAACAGTATTAAAATAGTTTTGCACTTTATTTTTGCCACAAACTTGTCTTCTTTTATGTGCACGCATGTTAGTGTATAAATTGCCAAATCGGTGTCAGTTGTAAAATAGTGGCCTTGGAGGCATCGTAAATTACCGTGGTGATCCTCAGGAGAAGACATTGCTGTATACGAATGAGTGTTTTGCTCTCAGGGTAATGTATGTCTTCATCTGGCCCAGTAGTCAGCATATCGCCCTACACTGATGGATATAGTCAGCTTGAAAGTACACTACATTTCACTGCACAATAAACATGCCTGTCAACACCATATAAAACAAGACCAATTTATCGTGTATGGTCAGTGCATTTTAAATGAAAGTCATATACTGGGGACGTGGTGGCAAAAAAGGTAGCATATTAGTTATGCATCCCCTGTTTTAGCACATTTTTTCATGTAAATGTTTCCTAACACAAAATAATATAAATAAGGTATAGTGTTTTTACATTAAGTTAGGAAACCTAGCATTTGCACAAGTAAAAACTTGGGAGTCACTTGCTCAAATCAGTAGATCTGCAGTGTTTTAAAGAAAATGAATGAATTTAAAGAACTAATCTTTACTGAAAAAGAACTAACCTGTATTTATAGCCAATGTAATGTATGTGCCCCAGTAGGCAATATTTTACCCAAATGGAGGCCTGTTGTGCTAGTTGGTTGTCAAGTTAGCGAGCCCACAGCTGTATGGAGGGGCTCGTGGCAGACAAGGATTCAGGAAAACATGGTTGGCACAGAAAAGCCAAGTAAACTCATCACCCAGTTCCGAGGCTCTAGAGTGTGTGTATAGACCTGCTAAAGGCGAGCCATTTTCTTACAGGTGTTTAATTGAACGGGTGTTTTGATTGAATGCTCGGAGTCACAGATCCATCTCCATTTCTGCTAAAGCAAATGTGACTGTAAATGTTCAGCAGCAAACATAGCCAGACTCATTCAGCTAGCAACCTGTAGCTGAGCATGCTATATAATTTATTTTATGAAATGTCTGGCATGTGTTTTTTTGCTGAAGCAGTGCAGTCATTCAGCATTACTTGTGTGAACAGGTTGACTTCAGTTTAGACTCTCAGGTGTAACTTCAATGTTGAGTTTTGTTGAGAGAATACACAGGTAAGTTAAAATCCCCAGTGAAACTTTTTCGCATATCCGTACCTTAGCTGGAGAAATGCCAGTACAATTTGGTTTCTCATTCAGATGTTGCAGGACTGTCAGCAGTGGCATTGCAGGCTCCCTTTTCTCTCCTCGCTCTCAGAGACCTGAGAGCAAAAAGAGAGGGAGCAGGAGAATGTGATTAAAGTCAACAGAGCACAGAAAGCGCTCGCGTAACACACATAATAATGTTTTGCACCCATCTTGTTTCTTCCTGCCCTGACGCTCCAGGAAGTAAAGCAATGAATGGCTCTGCAGCCAAACTACAGCAGTATTATTGTTGGCCAACAGGAGGTGCCACTGTGGCTGAAGCTCGGGTCTACAGGGACTCACGGGGCCGAGCCAGCAGCGAACCTCACATCAAACGGCCAATGAATGCGTTCATGGTTTGGGCAAAGGATGAGCGTCGAAAAATTCTCCAAGCTTTCCCTGACATGCACAACTCCAACATTAGCAAAATCCTAGGTAAGTGCAAGGCAATGACTACCTTGTGAACTGTCCCTCAACCAAAATGGTGGGCGGCTTAGAAGGCACTGCCATAGGAGTGGCAATTGGCAGAAGATGGTTCAGGACTCGGTGAGGTTATTTATATTGGAGACTTGGTTCAGTAATGTTCTTCTTGGAAAGCAGCTTTTTGGATTATAGGACATACATTATGTTTGGGAGATTTTCACTTAAATCGGAATTACTGAGAGTTAAACAAATGAAGACACATGAGTTGGTTTTTTTCCCTTTTCCTTTTCTGCCCCTTCCCTGACTCTGTTTGTTTTCAACAGCAGACTCAGAAAATGCTTTCAGGATTTAGCAACATTCAAAAAGAAGATTGTTTAAATCTGTGGCAAGAGTGTAGTTTGATCCTAATTGCAAGATCACATTAGAAATCATCTGGAGTCAAGAATGCAAATTTATGAGAGTTAAAACAGTGCTGTCTGGAGTAATAATGCTCTATTGGGAAATACTTTAGTAAACCGCAAAATCAAAATGAAAGGTTTATGTCAGACTGTGGAATGTCAGACTGGTCTGATCAGGTAGCAAGGTGGCAATTTCAAAGGACAAACACACACATATATACACATGCGTATGTACCTTTCAGAATGTTACAATATTAACAAAGCAAAGCAAGCACTTGGCACTTGCATCACACATTTAAAATATTGCATAATTTAAAGACACCATCATTATCTAATTGGCATATATTGGGATGATCAGGGAATGTAACAGAACATGTATTTTGCTGCTCTGCACATAAGTTGGTTGACTTTTTAGAAATTTTGAAATGCTTTTAGAGTCTGCCCCCCCAGACATTTGCTTTCTGAATCTTTGAAGTGAAGGACAGATTCTAAATACAACTCATAATAACTAAAAGTAAAAATCTGTAATCATTTTACTGTAAATTTTGAGTTCGAATATGTTCTTATCAAAGGAGTTTCCAAAAATGCATTTGATAGTTTAATCGAAAGCAAAAATACATAGAAATAAATGTTACTTTGTCCTAAAGCTTTCAAAATCGTATTTAGTAGTTCTCATATTTTTTTCTGCCATATAAGTAAGTTATATGAATAGCCTTTCAGTTTTGTATAAAACCTGCAGTGTTTCAGTGTTGGCAGCTGTAGGGAATCTATATTATTTGTGTGCATTCTGTAAAAAACTATTAGGAGTATAGTAACTGTATTCATTAAAATGTAAACTTCCAGCATAAATATTTCAGAAGTGCCAGCAATTGAGTGTTTGTTAACCATGGAATTAACCTGTCAGTATCCACTCAGCCACAAATAAGTCTATGTCCATATAATATCTGTGCAACTTTTCCAGGACAATGAGAAAAGAGTTTGAAATATTAGAACTGACACAGAATATTGCTGGCTGCGAGTAATATTTATACAACTTTTCCATTTGTTGATGTATGAAAAATCTTGGTAAAAGAATAGCTTCCACCCACATTTACCGCAGCAGTAATCGTTTTATCCATCTAAAAGACACCAAAAAGCTATGCTCTGCGTTTCATATCCTCTGGAAAAAAAAATGTTCTTTATTCAAGTGTTTAGATAGCTCCTTATAAACAATAAAAGCAATCTGAATACTTTTTCCTCTTCCTGTATACACAGTATTACTGTATTAATTTTTTTTACTCTTTTTATTGGTACAGCTTTCAGTGCAAGTTTACAATACCTAAAGTGGTGTGTATAATTAGAAATGTGCTTTCTGCTTTTCTCTCTCTTCTTCTTTTTTTTTTTATTTTAGTTAAATTAAGGAAGTCAAATATAATTTTTAAGTGCTGTTCTGTGCATTTATTATATCTGTCTAGGAGATAATATACATAATAGGACTTCAGATAAGGTCAGGTGGCAATATTATGTCAAACTAAAATAAGAAGTAAATATAGGACACCCAAGTATCTAGTGATTTTTGGTAATTTTTAAAAATCTCTAATGTTTTGATATTTTTTCCCACTAAATAGCAAGGTATTAGTATCTTTTACTAATATAAGGTATTAATATCATTTACTAGATGCATGAACCAGATCGTTATAAAGCTACAACAGAAGCTTGTATCCCTAGGCAATGTGTCAGGCTCTTAAAGTAAAAAACATGGCTGTTTACCTTATTTAACCATAATATTATGTGTGTTAATACAAAGACACAGAGTGTTCACAGGTTAAAGCTCATATTATTAGAAACAAAAGAGAAATTCTCATTTGTGGCATGAGGCTGCATTTTTGGGAAGCAACTATAGATTTGTGAGTGCGTTTTAAGGTAATAGCAATTTAAACGTGTTAGGTCTGCAGCAATATTTGGAAGTCAAGTCTCTTTAACATGTCTCAAGTTGTGCATCCAAATCCAAGTGTTGGCTGATGTAAGTTCAAATTGGTTCATGTCATTAACGTATTTAAAATGTATTTATTATGGCAAGAAGGTGTGTTGGAATGCATATGTGTAAAACTAAACCTGCTTTACTTGAGTGCTCACTGATGTTTTGTGTTTACAGGATCTCGCTGGAAGTCCATGTCGAATCAAGAGAAACAACCTTACTATGAAGAGCAGGCACGGCTAAGTAAAATCCATCTAGAAAAGTACCCGAATTACAAATATAAACCCCGACCAAAACGTACGTGCATTGTCGATGGAAAGAAATTGCGTATTGGTGAATACAAACAACTGATGAGGTCTCGAAGACAGGAGATGAGGCAGTTTTTTACCGTAGGGTAAGTACTATTGTTGTAATTGCTTTTAATGCATAACAGTCAGACAGTGCTGTTTGAAAACAGATAGACTTCTCTGTTTAAGTTGCTTACTATTAAAATTTAGAAGGTAAAGATTTGAACCTGTAAAACCTTCTTAAAAATGTAAGATATACAACTGAATATGGAATGTTTTGCATTGAATGCTGAGTATAAGATTGATTGTTGAAGTGCCTAATGTCAAAAGCAATTATTTTTCATTACTCTAAAAGGTTCTAATTACACTTTTTGTAAGTTAGTAGTAAGACAGTCCATTCTGGGTTAGTAATGACTTCAGGATTGTTTTCTAAACTAAGACAAGAAAAAAAGAAGACAGCAGATTATTGCAGTGAGAACAGAAAATCAGCAGAGGTAGAAAGGAAGGGAAAAGGCATGGGGCAAAAGCAGTTAAATTAGGAACATACGTAATTGAATGATACCATATCATGAGGGTACTAGAATTTTGTTACAGAACTGTGGCATGAAATCCCCCCCTTTTTTTTAAAGCACATTTTAAGAAGGATAGCGCATAGAAAGACTGGGTAGATTAACAACTGCAAATGAATGGAACAAAAAGACACAGAATAATTTTAAACACATTGTATAGTTTTAAAGACTATTTCTTCTAGTCTTCAGAAGAGAAAGCAGTGCTATGAAAGACCTTTAAGCTGAAGATAGAAAAATACAGTGAAACAACTGCACCATAACTGATTTCTCTCTCCTGTTTTTTTAATGAAGTCATCTATGATGCTCTGTGCTCTCACACAATGTTTTTGGTGGTTTAAAAAGAGTCCAAGAGCTATCTCTGCTGCCAGCCCTTCCAAATTCACAATGTTCTGCTTATTTCTCTAATCACAATAGTCTCCTTTTGTTGGGTACTTTACTACCAGATAATTGACCTTGACATCAGTTATGTGCCCTCATTTTTGGCTTGGGATACCAGAACTCCTGTTGCAGTCAATTATTTTGTGGTGCAGCATGCAACAACATGAGTTCTTTCTTCAATCAGTAAATAGAAGTATTTTTGATATCTTGAAATAGCCTTCCAATCTACAATTCAACATTGTTTTTTATTCTTTAGTCTAAGGGAAGTTGCTTACTAATAGGCTTCCATGGAAATTGTACATATAAACCCAAGGAGAAATCTGAATTTATACAGCACAAATTATATTCCAGTTGAGGGCATGAAACTGTAGCTGCTGTCTTCCAAGTCAGATTGACAGACTAAATCATATCTCCACAAGAAATCCCCTTCCAAAAAAACCCCAGCAATCTGAACAATTGAAGATTTGTTTTTTAATTCAAAACAGTATTAAGCAGTAGCATTCTGTACATTGAAGACGTAAGCTAAATAAAGACATGAATATGAAAGACAGAAAGATAGATTTAAGAAGCTTCTGAAAGTGCCCACCTGATGAATGATGAACTCCCCCCTGCCCCTTTTTAATATAATTAAAAATATTTAAAATGAAACTACTGATGAAACCTAAATTAACACATTTATCATACAACAAAGAGTAAGTAGTATCATCACAAAGACTATGCACTTTGTTCTAACTCCTATTTATGCTAAGTCTGCTTTGCACTGTTCTGCCCACGTTAAAGGGGCTGTAAAGTAAATTACATTTTCCTACTTACATAGTAGGCAAAGAACATAGTAGTGCAAAGGACTATACTGGAAACAATGACTTTAGTTATGGAATTAATAAAAACAGGGTGTGAAGTATACTGGATACAGGTAACAGGAGATCCCTGTTGCATCCCTGAGGATATAAATTCTGATTTTGATGAAGTGTAAGTTGTGATTTCTAAAGATTATTTAATGCTTTAAGTACTTCTCTGTGACTTCTTAGCATAGCCTCAAATTCCTCCTTCCTCTAAACAAAAAAAAATTCAGAGAATTTTGTTTTGAGCAAAAAACCTTGAAAACAAGTCAGGACGGCTTTTTGAACTGAAACATAAAGCTTATGTGGTATGTTTTGTTTTATTAGTGTAGGTTACTGAATAATAAAAAATAATATTTTATCCAAATCAGATTATAATGAAGTGAAACACCATAACAGAGTCCATTAACTTCTTAAACCTGGTCTTCCTTGTATTAACCTTTAAATAGCACAGAAAGCATCAGCTGGAACAGTTTACCTAACTGACCTTGTGCACCCATCATTTTTCCACTGTTTTCATGGAACAAACAGCATAAACCTTCCTTCATAACTGTAGATGTAGGTTTCTTTTTGGAATGAAACAGGAGACAAAAGTGTTTTCTAGGATACTGTATGTTTACAGCAAGTATTTCAGGAAAATAGAGAACAAAAGTACAAAATGGACTCCAATACAATCTGCCAAGTGGTTTACCCTTGCCTGCTGCCTTTTTTTTTTAACATACCAATTAAGTTGGGAATTTGTATGATAAAATGGCCAAAAATAACTTCACAGAATAAAAAGACAAATAAATGGATGAAGAGAAAGATCACTCAAAAGCTGTAAATCAGAAATTTTAAATCAAACTAGTCTGCTTTTTGTTGCTTTGTCTTGCAAAAATAATCCAGTTTTCAGTCATTTTCACAGTCTAATACATAGACATAGTCTAATACATAATTCTCTACATAGAAGCATATGGTTTATATACATTCCTCTGCAAAATGAAGTAAGTAGTAAATCTTTTCTGCTTTACATACTCTAAGACGTTTAAACTAAAGCCTTTATAGTGTTTATAACTACTGTATACATGCATGGTCTGAATGTCGCTAGACTACAGTTTTGACTGAAGCTGTAATATTATCCTGCTGCAGCTTGAACTTGAAGTAAGTACACAATGAGGGCTTTTGTGAGATTTACTGTTATTTCAGTCCTTATGGAGAGGTAGCTTGCAGGGGTGTATAGCATAGAAGCATTTTCCTTAATGCAATCGATTTTGCTTCAGTCGTCTGAAGAGCTGTCAGGAAGTAGTTCTGAAGGGATCAGAAAACAACGGTGATTTGCCAATTTAAATGTTTAGCTCATTTTGCAAAAGTGAGAAGTGGAAAATCCTAATAATATTAATACTGTTAAATTGTGAACAGGTCAGTTGATTGAAGACGGTTCATGTTACCTCCTCTTTTATATTTACCTAAATCTTTTGGGCCAAATCTTTGGCTCCAGAATAGATGGAGGTGTCAGCAATGCTGGCAGAGCTGAGAGGTAAGGGAACCGTTGTAACTGGCCAGCTGTGGAATTCCCTGGCAGAGAGGAGAGGATCGCAAAGCAGGGTGCCTAGCTGTACATCACCGTTCTTCACAGATCTGAAGAGTGGTGAGGATTTATGCAGGGTTCTGGAAAGCAGGCAGAAACCGTCCTTGCATGGACACTGGAACCACATGCAGCTAAGCTGAACTGTAACCCAGAGCTCCCAGAGAAGCACATTTCTATCTCCTCCTTCCAAAGTCCTGTAACAGGCAAAAAATCTAACCGGACTAGAGGATCACGCATGTGGAATTTAGTGTGATAAAAATGTCATAAGCATTAACATTAATGTTCTTTTAGGAAGAACTACAACTAAAAGAAAATAATAATGGTCAGAAATATAAGCTGCAGCTCTTCCATTCACTGAAGGTGGTTAGTCTTTAAATAAATGCTGTTTGATTTCTTTCCTCCATCCCACCCTATTAAATTTTATATTCTAGAAAGTGACAACACTCATGTCCAGTACCATATGCAATCCATATAGTTTGTGATACCATAAAGTATGGCTTTCTGGGGTATAAGGTTGGAATTTGAGCAGAATTTACAGTGACAACCTGGTCATCCCTAAATAATAATAGAGTTTGGATGAGAAGTAGGTGCCGAGCTACTGAATATGTGTGGGTGCCCCTGCCTAAGTGCTAGCAAATGTCCAGGTTCAAGATGAAAGTAGCAATTTGTGACACTACCGGTTTAGGTGATATGGTTAATACATGGCTATAGTTCTTCTATGAGACATTGGTGATTTAAAACTCACAATACCTGCCCAGCAGAAAGCGTACACACCGTGCTTGATTTTTGTTTACCATGTAAATAAGAACTACATTTCTGAATGAAAAGTGCAGTAAACCTTTAACTTACCTGTTAAAGCAATCAGTTTCTCTATTCTGCTAGCTAGATTATACTGGGATGGAGTTGCAAATAAAAGGTGTCTCTAAATTTATTCTGCTTTATTATAATCAATTATCCTGCTCCCTTTATACATTAAATAGTATAAGGTGGCACTCAGAAAAATATATCCCTGCCTCCTGAAATGTGGATATGCCCCTCCCCCCCAAAAATAAATAAAAAATTGCCAACTGGAAAAACGTTTGCATGTACTTAGATTTCTTAATCATATAGCCATTTGTCTGCCCTTTAGGAACTCTGACAAACCATCACATTGTCAAGAAACCTCACATATTAAATAGATTTTTTTTTCTTTTTGCTACATTTAAATGTTTTGCTATATTACAAAATAGGAAAGGAAAATTAGAATTACATTCAATAATTCTGAGTATTTTCAAAATCTCTTATTAGAAGAGATACTGGAAGTTATTTTTTAAAACAACTCTCTCAAAACAGTTTTTGTGTTACGATGTTCTTTAGTGCAGGCTTGATGGTCCTTTTTGTAAGTGTATTTTAAGAAATACCAGAAAAAGTTTAGCATCAGCAGTTGTTGGATGCACAAATTAGAATTAGCTGTGTGTGGCTTGATGACATCTAGAATTTTGCTGTGACCACATGTGGATTTCTTTTTACTTTGCTTTGTGGAAACAGTAATTAATGTGAACACTTTTCTGTGTCTAAGAGTTTGTGGAGGAGGTACCTGTGAGTTTTGAACAGTAGCAGTTTATAAGCTTGACAACATACAATCATAAAAGAGAAACATTCCCATGTGAGGTAGGTGTTTGGTTTCATGAATAAAGTATTGAAGGATGTTCACAGCAAATACACTGGCTGAAAATTGTTTTCACAGAACATTTACGAAATCATTTAAAAAGTGAAAATTTAGTGAAAAATCCCTAGCTGTTTGTAAATCATCTGTAAATCGTCATTTGCAAACAGAAGTATGATGACTGTGTCAAATGAATTACCACAATGTTTTTGCTCACTGCTGGCCAGGTGTGCAATACTCTTGCAGCAGATGTTTCGTTTTTATAAACTGCACAGAGGCTTTAAAAATAGGGCTGGCAGCACCAGCAACAGCAGTAGTACAGGATGCTACTGTCATGATGTGACTGTCTTAAGTCGTCCTGAACGTGAAGACCTTTGGATTTCTGGTAATTCTGTGATGTGATATTTATCAAAATTAGAATTTGGTCAATGAGCAATTAAGGCTCAAAATTCAGAATCTTACAAGTATGCTCTACATTTTTTGGTGTATTGATTCAACAAGTGATTAATAATAAGAATGATAAAAACTGCCATTAATATAGTACTTTGGAAACCATATTTTTCTGTCCTTTCATATTTTGGAATCAAAAAACACAGTGGTCAAAAAGATATTCATTAGACTGTTAGGCACATCTGACCAAATTCCTCCTGCAAAAATTATGTGATAGATCTGTGCCTGGTCAATATTACCATAAAAAAAGCTTAGGAATATATTGAAATACATGATTCTTTAAATGAATTATGAGAATAGGCATATATGTCCGATATCAATCAATAGCATAACAGTGTCTTGCAGGGCACTTTGATTTTTCTGTTGTTGAAGCATATTAATTTACTGTAACATCTGATAGAGATATGGTAGAGATTCTTGTCCTTGAGGCAAGTTCCCTGTTCTATTTTTTCCCTCCTCTTAATTTAGTTAATAGGTAATGATCCAGAAGTAATACAAGAATATTTGAGATAGTCTTTTTAAGATGGGAAGTAGGTTATTAGTTAATTAATCCAAATATAAGAAATACTTTTAGTGAATTAATAGTTGGTAAGGACTTGACCACAGAAAGGGTTCAGCAACCTGACCTTTACTCAGCAAAGCAGTTAAATATACATATTAATTGTAAGAAGAAACATTGTGTCATTTACAACACTTGAGCTAGGCACATTTTTTTAATAAAGTTTGTGCTAAATTCCCTGGCCATGACACAGGCCTTTTCTGGTTCAAGTGTGAGATTGCTCCAGAAGCTTAGAGTCACAAACAATTCAAAAAAAAAAAAAAAAAGGGACATTATGTGATGCAGTTAGATAGCAGAAAATAAGTTGTGCCAGAAGCAGAGGCAGTGTCCCCAGCTCCTCAGGAGGTATTAATTCTTATAGGCTCAGTCCTCAGTTCCAAATGGAACAACTTTTTCTTTTTGATCTTTTTTTTCCCTTTTTATAAGTACTTTGCATTAGAAGCTATTCTACACATTAAATCCCAAAGAACAAACAGCATTCTGTTTGTGGATTTAAAGGCCAGCAGTAAAATATCACAAGTATTCTTAAGTGATGTAGAAGTCTACCCAGCACTTCCACAGTAAATTACATGCTGACGGATAGATGAGACACAAAGTTCCTTAGCCACCCGTCTACTTTTTAAGTGCAATCTCAAAGTCCCCTTGCTAAAAACTGTGAAACAGAAGCTCCTGTCAGGAGTTTTGAAGGTCTAAATTTAGGAGTTAGTTGTCTGTGGTGGCTGTTAAGCAACTCATATATGCCTGAGGCCTTTTGAGGATCTCTGTCCAAGTGCTCATTTGCAGTATGCTTTAAATAAATGCATAAAATAAGCAAAAGCATCCAAAGATTTAACCCTCAGAATAAAGTCCACTGTCCGGTTATCATTGGGGGGAGCTGAAGCCCACTAGTGTTTTGCAGGACTGGCACATGAACTGCAGACGAACGCAGGCAGACCTCCTAGGAGAACCACATGCTTCACTTTACTTTGGATTTGCAAAGGGCTTCCCACCTCCAAACAAAGGTGATCATGTCCCCATCTTGTTTTGCCTTTCAGACAACAGCCTCAAATTCCAATCACCACAGGAACGGGTGTTGTCTACCCTGGTGCTATTACCATGGCAACTACCACGCCATCACCTCAGATGACATCCGACTGCTCTAGCACCTCTGCCAGCCCTGAGCCCAGCATCCCTGTCATTCAGAGCACTTACAGTATGAAGACAGACAGCGGAAGCCTTGCTGGAAATGAAATGATAAACGGAGAGGATGAAATAGAAATGTACGAGGACTATGAGGATGATCCCAAATCAGACTATAGCAGTGAAAACGAAGCCCACGAGGCAGTCAGTGCCAACTGAGGAGTGTTCACAGAATTAAATACTCAGACTCATTTGTTTTTTTGGGTTTTTTTTGAACAAAAAGTTCTTAAAGAGCCTGCATGCATGTGTGGCTCCTACAGTTACATCAGCAGAATGGTCTTAAATGTTTCTTAAAGTGTGAGACAGATTGTTTCCCTGATTTTTCATGAACTTGGGTTTTTGTTTTTGTTTTTGTTTTTTAATTTAGATGAAGACATATATTAAATATCAGACATCAGACTTGAAAACTTATATGAATCAATAGCTGTCTTACAAGTCTTACCTATTGTCTTTTTCCTTTTGGATGCTGATAAAGGTTTAAGTTACTGTTCTAGATGGGGGTTATACATTCTCACTCAGGTATGCTGTGCCAGCCTACAGGTTGTGAATGTGTTTTTATTCTGAATTATTTTAGAAAACAAAAACTGCAGATTTCATGTTGTAAAACAGAACAAGTCCACAAGTGTGCACATCTGTGCATCATAGCTCATCTTTAAAAAGTAGTCTCTTAATTCCATTTTTTTCCATGTGTATAGCTGAACTTCTGATGTGCCAAACTTTTAATAACTTTTGAATCTTAACATTTAAAAAAAGTCTTAAAGGAGACACTGTAAAGTCTTAGACAATCCTTTGGCATCTTAAAAAAAATTTTAAAATAATTTTTTTTTTCCAGAAAATGGTAAAGTACTCAGGAATCTGGAGACAGGATATTCTTAAGTAGTGAACATGGTTGCCATAGTGCATGTGCCCAGTTGCTTTTGCCTCTTGATGTGCCATTAGTGTGAAACTTTCAGTAAGCACAAAAGAGCGATCACCAGCTATGGACGGCCGTCTTAGCAGTGTGAGGCCACCTTTGACTACATTCTCTACTCCTTTGCTTTTAACCCTTGCATTCAGTCTTAACACATTTTCTCTTAAATAATTTATTCATTCCAGAATGTCAAGGGTCCAAATACTTAATATTTATTTTTAAAAGTACTGTTGGTGGCATTACACTTAAATTTCTTTTTTGATGTTTTAAAGATCCCTTTCTTTTTCCTCCCCCAGAATACACAGGTATATGAAAGTGAAAGTGCACCTGCTACTAAAATGAACATGAAACTAAGGAATGGGAAATTCAATTGTTTTCATAACTATTCATTCAGGGAGCACTTGGAAACACTCTGCTATATGTAATGCAAAGTAAAGTGAGTACTTCTATATATACATACAGTGCTAATACTCCTTCAAAAAGTGTGTTTATAGTTGTAAACCTCTATCCTTAGAGTCTGCAGATAGGAGCAAACAGGATGATGTAAAGGTTGTATTTTACCTATCTGCTGATGGGGAGATGTAAAATCCAAACTGCATATAGAATCTGCCATGGATTTTTAGGGCCGATACAACCCTGCAGTGGGTCAAGGCTCTGTACATCGCCGTTGCTGTTGTCACCTGAAGGACCTGTCTGCTCCCGGGAGTGCATTTCTGCAGTGATTTGTATGTGAGACTCCTCGTGGGGGAGGGCAGGCCACACAAGTGTCTGACTTGCAAAACTGGGAGAACAGTGCATCAAAATATTTATTGAATATTAGGCACAAGGGAATGGGAGCCAGATCTTGATGAATGTTTGTCAAATACTTTGGGATTGTTGGATGAAAGATGCTATAAAAATTAAAATTTGTATTTGTATTACTACTATAAGAATACAACTGCTAGAGAAAATTCTGGGAAAGATATATAGAGAGATATTAAAAGATGGAAAATTTATTACTTTTCAGAGATAGAGAAGAAATCACCGTTCCTTTTTCCCCCCTCTCACTCCACTCCTGTTATTCACACACACATCACTGTACGTGATGCGCAGATGCAGTGAGCCTGATGAATCAGTGTGCTGGGCCACCTCAGCTCCCTTAGCTTTTCCTTGGACTGGATGTGCTCAGTACACGGGTGGCAAATTCAGGCTAACAGGTCTGAGCGAACCCACCACAGCTCCTTTCCGAGTCCAGAGCAGTGTTCCCTTGGAACTAAATGAGCTCCACTGAAAAAGTGTAGCATTAGTGCTGGTTCTGCCTGTGCTATTCCACTGCCTTGCAGAAACGCAGCAAGATGTAATGATGAGCTGCTGTGTCAGGAGCTGTTATTTTCCTCCTAGCCCCAGTAATACCTATTTGAGCGGAGATAGCCGCTACAGTTGCCACTGTAGGAATCACATTTAAATGTGCAAACACAGCGCCCCCCCAAAAAGGAGAATGTTCAGTTTACAGGACAATTTATAAAGATAATGACATAGAAACACAATGGTCATATTTCTCTGACCATTTTGTAATTTGGAACAAAATGCTATATTTTTAATATTTATTTAAATGTGTTCTGAGTCCATGTCTAATAAGCAATAAACTGGTCTAGCCAAGACTTTAAAGGCAAATGCTGTGTCATTAGCTGGTGAGCGCCATCTTTAAGCTGGCTAAGGTACTGGTAGAAAGTGGTTTTTTGTTCTTAAAATTGCTTGGGGTTTTGAACTGGTTTTAATACATTCAGCTCAGATGGGGGGAGGGTATCATTATTTCCTTAAAAATAACTATTTATTAATGTCTTACATAGCTCTCCAGTTAGAAGTATCTCTCCCTCTCCCCATGCCACTTTCTCTCTTGCTGTCTTTTTTTTCCTGGTTTGTTGCATAGGTAGAATGCTGTATTGCTAGCATTGTATTTTATGTAATTTTTTTTTTTTTTTTTTGCACAAAGGCAAACATTTAGATTAGTTGGTTAATTTTTTAAAAAGTTTTATGACCATGCCAAAATAATATTCTGCAGGCTTGTGGAGAACAAAGGACTGTTCTTTAGGACTGAAACTTGATTTTGCTTGTAGTACAAAAAAACACACACTCACAGATGTTGTTTCGTAAGTGTTATAAGCACTGGATATAAATGGTATTTTTTATCACTTCTGACTAATGTGAAACTGTTGTACGAAAACTACATGAACAAAAGTCATCTGTTTCGACTCGTGTGGGCCTGCCTCACAGTTGCCGGATTTGAGTCATTTTATGTCTTGTTATTTCATTTATTTATGCAAAATACATGTATGTATGAACACTTTGTTTTAGCTCCAGCCCTGCCTCAGTGCTGATGCTCTGTACGTTAAAGCCACATTCTTGAAAATAATTGGCATGTCAGGAATCACCAGCTGGTAAAAAATGCGTTTATTGGCTGGGGGAGTGGGAGGAACATTATTTGAATTTGAATTGTGCATGTGAGCGTTTTATTCTATTTATTAGCCGACATTGGCTCTAAAATGTCAGTGGAAATCAATGAAGGACAATCATAAGGATAAAAAACCAACATTTTTTACTTTATTAATCGGAGCTTAAAACAAAGTTTTTGATGAATTTACCATCTCATTTTAGATTTTTTTTTAAAATTGTGTAAATATAACATAGGAAATAGAATTTTATTTTTTGTTCATGGATACTTAGTGAAGTATAAGTTATGTATTTACTTTTGTTCTATATCAGTGTATGTTGGTCCATATTAAATGCTGACAAGTCACTGTACCTCATGTAGATGCTGAATTTACACCTGCAGTGTGAGCGCAGTATTGTGGACTTGTAGCTGGGACAGCAAGATGCCTCACTTGTGCTCTCACTGAATTTTAATAACATATTCCTCAAGCATGGAATACTTTTTCCTTAGAAAATCATACATCAAAGGTACTAAATTTCTGATACAGCTAATAGGAAACACAGTTCGTTTTGTGAATCCAAGCAAAACTGATGAAATCCTTTGGCTCTCAACAAGAATGGCATTTTGGCCTTATTCCTGAAAAGATTCTCATGATTAAGGCAGCCCTTGCAGTGAGTCAACATGTAATAATATTGCATGTTTATTTTCTACATTCATTGAATCATGATATTGTCATATTAGGCTGTAATACCAGAGGAAAAAGTTCACACCATACACAAAGAGGACTTGTGGAATTGTTCTTTAAACATTGTATTTGAGTCCCCCCAAATACTGCTGAAAAGTGTAACAGTTCCATTCAGGTAATGCACAAATATAGTAATAATATTTTCTCTGTGAACAATTTATTTAATTAACAGATACAATATATTTTCTTTTGAGAAAATTTTAAAGTTCTTATTTTAAAGAGAAGAACACTCCTGAAAGTCTGATACTAACTCAAGTAGATCACTTAATGTTTCATAAAAATGGAAGGCAGGCTCAAGTCTTAAGGGAAAGAGAACTACTTCCAGGGTTCAGCTTTACATGGAGAAATGACTCCAACGAAGCGGCCCAAGTGTGATCGGCCTGTATGTTTGGGTGTCACTGTTTAGCTTGTGAAACCAGCTGCTGGGAATACACAGGCTCCTGGCAATGTGCCCCCAAGTCAGTGTCCTCAGGTGCGGTAAGAGGCAGGGTGAGGGCGAAAGATGGGTTTGCTCTGGGTGGGGAGTGCAAAACAAATAGCCATGTGGGTCCCAGAAAACACTGCGGCTGGTGTAGAGTGTGTGGCAGTTCCTGCTGGGAGCAGAAACAACCATCTCCCAGTGCGATCTAAAACTGTGCTCCTCTCTCTAGGTCACCCTTCTGCTTTTGTTTTGTGCTGGTATCAAAGATGTTTCAAAATAGTTCCTCATAAAACATGCTACAGGATTAACCCTCTCTTCCCTCTGCCGCCCTCAGTAAAGCACTTGCCCACCAGCTTAATTTTAAGTGTCGGTACTTCCACGGCAGTGCTTAGGAGCGGGGCAGTCTCCGCTGAGCCAGGGTCACCATGTGAACAGCAGTGGGCTGAGCACAGGCCAAGCTCCTCTTGGTGTTTCCTGTGAAAAGCTGATGATGGGCTCGGGTCCTAGGTGTTCTGCATGCTTGTGTAGGGTTCAAGGTGGCACTTCAGCATGTTCTTGTAAAAGAATAATATTATATGACCTCATGTGATCCTGTACAAAGCACTTAAACACACTCTTTTCCTTTAAAAAGAAAACCATCCCCAAACTTTCTTTTAAATAAACCCATTAATATCTGTGATTTTTCTCAGATCAGATTACATTTTGGGGTATATTGTAATGTTCTATTACAGAAGAAAAAAGATGTATGTATATGCAAATATATTTCATTTTAATCCATTGCTCTTTTTTAAGTACCAGATTTGTTGGAAATGGTGACAAAAATAGATTCTGAGATTTCACACACTGGGTAAAAAGGGGTAGGGTGGGGTGAACCGCGCTAAAGGAAAACTTATCAAATTGGTATTTATGGCAATATGAAAGCTATAAAGCAACTTAGTGACATGGCTCGCTTTGTAATTTCCGCTTTCTAAAAACCACAAGTGAGGTCCTTGGTGCTCTTGGAGTATGGGGAATGTGCAAATATTTAACTGTTTGTATGCTGCACATTGCAGACCTGCTAGTGTGCATTCTCCGTTTGTCTTCCTTCGTCATTTGTGTTTTGCTTTCTAGAAAGCAAATTTTTTTTTTCTTGTACCTTTCTTCAGCTTGTAGCAAACTAGAATGCTTAGGGTTTATGTTCATTCATTATTGTATTTCCCATGTACAAATTTTTTTATTACATTAAGACAAGCTTATAAGCTGTTACTACATAACTTATCTTACTGTAACTCTTATTTCCTGACATTGTAATTTGTTTGTGATGTATATTGTGAGATTGTACTCTATGTTAATTTAATCGGCACAATTCACTGACATGCTGGACTGACATGCTAGCTGCTGTTTCAAATTGTAAAGTTTGTGTAGAGCTGTTGGGACAACTGAGACTCTGATCAAGGTACTATGCTTTGATTCCTATAGCAACACTGTGGGTGCGGCTCTGAACCACGAGGGCTGCTCATTGGACACCCACTGGCTAATTTAACAGGCAGGTTTTCTTTGTAGAAATTCTATATACAATGCAGGTACCTACCTGGGCCCATGGCCAATAATTATTTGAGCGTTTAGAGGAAAAACTAGTGTCTATTGCTGCTTTGAAGATGTTTTAAAGTCTGAAAATGTAAATAGTTTATCAAAAAAATCTTGTACAGTCCAGTGTAAAGTTTTTAAATGAACTTAAAGGTTGCCATCACATCTCACACTCTCCTCTTGATACAGTAAAAAAGAAAAAAAAAAGGAGAGAGAAAAAAGTTTGCTAAGGATATTGATTTTTAAAAGTTCTCAATTTAAAAACGAGAATAGTTATTCTTAGCTCAGCTTCATTGCATAAACAGACTTCTTGGATTTTGTTGTGCAGTATTGACGTGAGGTAAATTAAATAATCTTTCAGTGGTACTTTTAAGAGTCTTCTCCTCCTCTGCCTCAATAACTGATGGAAAAGACAAAATTGAAAGACACTGTCCGTATACAGTATGTTCTGGTGTACGTTGGCACCTTACCTATATGTTTTGGGTGGGGGGTTTTTTTTTTCCTTTTTTTTTTTCTTTTTTTTTTTGCACAAGGTGCTTTCCTGATATGTTAAACATGTCATCGTTGGGTGATACAGTATATGCCATGACAGGGGTTCAGACCCCTCAGGGGAGTGTCTATAAGACTGCCTATTTATGCTCATTTACCTCAAGACTGTCCTCTCTACCCTTAATCTATTCACCATCACTCCATCTTTTGTACTGCTGTTGACACTTACAAATTAAAGATAAATTTTGTTTTATGAAATGTGTGTGTGACTTCTTCTATACCTCCCTTATTGTCCGTTTGAAGTTACTGTTCAAGATTGACCATGAGAAGCTGATAGGAAGGAAAGTGCAACTAGGCATTTCTAGCTGGCCTCCTTGAAATTTGGCAACTGCATCTTCAAGCTCTTAGGCTTTCTCCATGTCCTTTCATTCTACACAGGATTTATCAGGCTCTGAAATCCATTAACACCATATACTGTAATGGACATGCATGATAATGTAATTTGATTTTTTTTGCTGTGTACTGTAGGTTTTGCAAGCAGGAAGTGCTGCTGGTAGCAACATAATCTCAGAAGAAGTTTCACCAAGTAGAAGTAAGACAAAGCAGTTCTTGTGTTTCTTCATCTCCTCCTGTTCCCCTGAATATAGCATTTAAGGAAACTAACCAAAGCTGACAACAGGAAAACCTACGGTTGCCATATTGTCATGTCTGAAAACTGTCATTTGCATGTTATGATTGACTTTTGACTCAGTAATTAGTTGTGGTTCTCACAGGAGAAGTACTGTAATGCAATATAACAACGCATCAGGCTGCAGCCGTGGGTCGGCTACTGCGCGAATCACCCTGAAACATCCGAGCAGGAAGGAATCCCAGCCGCCCCACAGAGAGCTTCAGTGAATAAATAGAGGAACATTGACTAGTGCTTTGGGTTTTGGTAAGCAACCAACTAGTCATTCAGTCAAACTGCAACACTGAAATACCCTTAAGCAGAAGGCAGCATAGGAATTGCATTTCTGCTACTACTTACTGCAGTGCAACGCAATGTGGAGATGGCCATGACACAGCTTTGTAGAAAAGAATTATGGCACAGGACAGCAGTCAGTCCAGCTTCAGCTACTAGAGTCAACGACACGTGGAGATGAAGCACCGTGTCATCGTGTCTAGGTTTTAATTTTGTATGATAGGCCTGAGATGGGATTCAGTCCTGTGCTTTGGTTGTTTCATGCTGTTCTACCTAGGTCAGTTTGTAGCCTCTCCAGGGAGGAATTGTAGCATTTTGTCTGGTCTTTCTTTCCCCTACCTGGCTACATGATTTGACTCTTTACCTCACTGGAAACTGCATCTGGGAATAATGATTGGTAGTCTGGGAAACACTGGTGGTGTTCAGTGTCAGAAGGAGAATGAAAAGTGAGTTGAGTGGAATACAAAACGTACTTGCTTTCCACACTAGTAACCAGACAAAATGTTTATTTGACACCTACAGATATGTTAAAACTACCCTTAAATCTGCCACACGTGACAGGGTGCTGAGTCTACGTAGGAGCACAGTCTTCTGAAGAAAGGGAGTGTTGGAAGCTGCAGGTCAGCTTGCATGTCATCCCTGGATACGAGAGGCTCATGTGTGCAGGCACCATTAGGTGCCCTTAGAGCATTTTGGGACATCCTTTGGGGCCATTAGGACGCATGTAAGGGGTTTTCAGCATGAGGAGGTTCAGCTTGTACTCTGTCTCCCCACTAGTTACTCACATGTGCATTTTCCTGACAATTAACTACTGATGCAAATAGCCCAGCAGCAGCAGCCTGCACAGGATTGGGGGAGTGGAAGGCGAGAGTAACTGATTTATTTCTTTAATATATGGTTTACAATAGAAAATATGAGTTCCAGGTTGTGTGTGTTTGTGAGCAGTTAATGACCAGTTGGGTTAAGGGCCTTCAAATATTGCCATTGGTCATTAACTGCCAGGAAGTATCCTTCCTGTCATCTATTATTGCTTAATTGTATCAAGACCCACTATAGCTGAGGACTTTTAAATCTGTGGATTAATTGAAATCTGACCCTTAGTAACTCTAATAATATCAAGGCTGCTGCAGGTTAGCATTTGGGTTCTTGACATGACAGTCCGTAACAAATCTCGTCAGAGCTGTTCTGGTTTATATTAATGCCTATTGGATGATTGACACACTAAAACATAATTGCCCTGTAGAAATCACTGTGGTCAGTTGTATTAAGAACTACTTACGAACTCTTTAATTTATTTTGACACCACAGGCTTTAAAAGCTTCTGTACTTGTATTAAAACCTACTCAGAGGCTTGGTTGGCTTTGTAGCTCATCAGGAAAGGGTAACTCAATTTTGCTCTGAAGAACAAAGGTGATTATTACAGCTTTAAATAATAATCCTCAAATATACAATCAAGTTAAAAAATAAATGTTTAATGGGATATTTTCTACTGCCATTATGGATAATCAGTTGCTAGCAGGTTAAAGAAACCAACTGATTGTTTTAAATTAGCTTTGGAAAAATAGGATGTGAGCTCCAAACCTGTAAATGTGAGTACAGAACAGCCCTCACTCTCACATCACTGCAGCAACGTCCAGCTTTAATTTTTCAAATGAGGCACCTGAAACTTAAGACACACAGCTCAGCTCCTTTTTAACTCGGGCCATACAGCACGGGGTTGTATTTGGCAGTCAGAGAATACAAACGCTGTGCTGTGCTCCCGGTTACGGAGCAGGATCCTGTACTTGGTGGCACTGCACAAGCAGCAGATGGAAAGATGGCCTCTGCCCCCTACACCCCAAGGAACAGCAATGTCTCCATAGCCACTGCAGGTCACAGCTAATTTGGCCACAAACTGGGTGAGACTAGCAGTCCTCCTAGCTCAATAACCCTGTGTCTAAAAGTGACAAGAGGGGACGCTAGTTAGGGAGAGCACGAGAGCCTAAACATCACCTACGGTTTGTGCTGTTTTTCCTCAGCATCTGCAGCCATTGCCTCGGGCTACTAATGGGTACGTGGCTTTCCTGCGCGGGAACACAGTGTCATGCTTTCCAGATGAGAAAGAAGGACAGAAATGACATGAAACCGGGTTAGAAGCCTGACCTTGCAAGGAAAGGCCTTGCTGAGGCAGTTTGTAACAGCCCAAGTTTTTTAATGACAAAAAAACAGAGAATCCAAACAGTCTCTGCACAGCTCTTTAGTCTATCAGACAGTCTAAGGTATTTAGGATGCTAACGTGTCCTGGTTTTGGCAAGATTTGGTTAAAAATTAACAGGCTGAATTCAGAAAATCTAGAGATCAGGGACCTTAATGATCACATTACTCCATCACCAGGAAATATCTTTTATTCAAACATCAGGAAATCCACACTTAATGCAAGACTTCAGTTAATTCCACTAGAATAGTTACAGCTGCTGTAAAACCAAGGGGTAAGTGCTGGAAATTAATAAGAGTTAAAAAAACCCCACCAACCCCTCCTCCCTCCCTTAAAGCAAAAGTAATGCAAGTCTTGTGCCATGTGTGGAGGGATCATGCAGGAAAAATAAATGTTTCTGGAAAAAACTTCTTAGTACAAGCTCCCTATTTCCCGAGTGTGACTGGAGAGGCTCGCCAGCTTTTCTAGCTTTGACACCTGCGATATGGATGGAAAGCGAAGGTGGGGGAGAGCCTGTGAGCTGCTCTGTGTGAGCAGGACTGTGTCCCTTCTCCTGTGGCCAGAGCCTGTGAAGTCCCTTGCACGCTGCTCCGAGCTTTTGCCTTCAACCACAGCAGGAAAGCACGAGATATCCTCGTGGCTTTAGGCTATTGCATGGGAAAAAAGAAAAATATTAAGGCAAAGGAACAATTATGAATATTCAGTGAGCTACAGTAATTTATATTGAGAATGATATCCCTTTGTTTCTCACATGTGTATGTGTTAAGAGTTTATAAAAGATTAATGGCAGGCATTATCGTATGATAATTGTTTAACATTCATTTGCCTGAGCTGCGGTTTGTCAGCCATTGGGGCAGGGCACGCTCTCAGGCACCAAAGTCAGGAGTCAGTGTGTGTGATTTCGGGGCAGACAGCGAGGCGGAGCCGCCGCGGTTTGCCCGCGCTGCCCCGGCGAGGCCGGCCCTGCACACCTGCTTCAGCGCGCGACCGTTACTAACGGTCGACCAACAGCCACGCTCGCGCGCGCTGCAGGGCGGGGCTAACGGTTAGCGGGTGGCGGTTAGGCTTCGCGAAGCTTCGCTGTTCTGTGTGGTAAGGGTTCTTGTCTCTGTCTCCTTGTGGGGCAAAGCTGGTACTTTAGGGGAAGCAGACTTCTTTTCGGGAGTTAAGGGCTCTGTTTGCGTCCCGGCTCTGTCCCCGTTGGGGAGAGCGGCGGAAAAAGCGCCCCCTATCGTCTCCGGTTCTCCCCAAACGGGTGAAGTGTCGAGTATGTGTCGGTGTGAGGGGAGATACGTAGCAGGAAGAGCGTTTACCCTCCGTGTGTGAGCTTACGGGGCCGGGGCTGCTCTGGGGAAGGGGTAAGGGTGTGCAGAGTGGTGATGTGGGACTGACCATAGCTGCCGTTGTGCATGGCGGCAAAAGGGTCTCCAAAAATGCTTGAGAATAGTAGTTATAGGAAAGTTTAGGTTTTGGGTAATTCAGTAATCACAATGTGAGGAGTCAAAGAAAACTTATGTGTCTCAACTTACAATGTTAAATATTAAAATTAAATCTAGCCTCTAATTTTCCTACTGCATGCAGCCTTTGATACCAAAGAATGTGTTGCAGAAGTATCTGGGCACCTTCAGTGGAGTGCTGAGGCAGTTTTGTTATGCAGCCTGAGCAGGACACCTGTGGGTTGCAACCTTCAGAGCTCTACCATGCATGTGATTCTTGTTGGGCTGTGAGAGGATGGGTTAAGTGCCCCCACCTGGCATGATCTGGAATCACCTGTAATTTGTGGTTTGGGTTAGGCCTGACCTGAGTAGGGTGAAGTGAGGGTGGAAATAACTAGGAAGATAAGGGCTGTAATGCTCTGCCTGTTCACCCTACTGTGGGAGAAGAATCACGAGTAGAGTTTAGAGCATATTATCCTGCGTTCTTGTCAGTGCTCTCCAGAGGATAATGGCAAAACCAAGGAGGAATGGAATTCTAGTGTGGCCAAGCACCTTAGCAAGCAGGGTGGTCTTAGGTAAGTGTCAAAGCATGAAGAGAAGGAAGGTAGAACTGTTCGCTAGCATTGCCTTTAGGTAGCCCTGAGTGTTGAGAGGAGAAAACAGACTTTAATAAAGAAACAAAAAGAATACAACCTCATGATGTGAAGGACCATGAATGATACTTAAATGATCTGTTTGCTTTTCTCCCCTCCCCCCCTTTTTCTCTCAAATAGCAGGTTGCTTCTTTGAAGTTCTGATCCTATCCTGCTCCCACTGGTGTCCCAGGAAACAAAGATTGGTTCAGCATTTGGCAGTAAGTGCATAGCAGTTCTCAGGATGTTATCTATCCATTTACGTTGGATGTTTTTGGCCTAATACAATGATTCATACAGTTACCTTTCATGTTTTAATCCTTCACTATAAATCCTTACGCTGATGATCATGCTGAAGACAGTACACACTTCTTCTACTGTGTTTTGATTTTATACTGCTAGGACTTTGTAATTGAAATCCAAGATAAACAGGTGAGAGAGTACACAGTTGTAAAATACCAGGAAGAATATCAGGTTATGGTCTTCACACTGGTTCAGTTATTCATTTTTGAGGGGATGAAATAGCAGATTTCCACAGCAATAAGACCATGCTTGGAAACAGGCTGCTTTTCTTTACTCCATAAACTTCAGAGAGAGTGAAGCAGTGAAGTCCTGAAAGGAGAAGAAAAATCCTATACTTTTTCATTTTGAATATATTATTCATATGTGCGTGATGGCAAGTAAACACTAAATAGCTCATGTAAAGAAATAATAGTTTGCTGCTAGTTTCATTTATGGAAGATCTGTGCAAAATGTTTCTTGACATTACAGTATTCTCTAATGCACCTGAAACTTTAAAAA
This sequence comes from Eudromia elegans, assembly GCA_003342815.1. Lineage (NCBI taxonomy): Eukaryota > Metazoa > Chordata > Aves > Tinamiformes > Tinamidae > Eudromia > Eudromia elegans. The sequence continues at coordinate 3,173,405 of PTEX01000043.1, forward strand.
ATTTCTATCTCAGTAGTTGCTTATGTTCTGTCATGCACTTGCTTTTAATGTCTGTACACTTAAAGTTCAGTCTTTACAAATTGTGCTTTCTGTCTCTCCTCATTTACCTCCAACAGCTTAACCTGCAATTTATTGCAAGGATTGTACCTATAAGCACAACGGGATCAGACTTTAATTTGATCTGCTATTTATCTGTTCTGTTAATTGTAGCCACAGGATTGTATTAAGAAACTCGAAAAGTACCACTTGTATCTACAGAGTGGCTCTCACCTTTGAAATAGAGCAACACTCATTTTCTAGGGGGGAAAAAAAAGAAAAAAGTGGTTATGAGCTAAGTGTAAAAGACAGAATTTCTGCTTTTGCGTTTCTAGTGCAGTTAATACAGTGTTGACAAAAAATCTAGCTGTCTGGGCACAAGCCTCTTTGTGGTTTTTATTGATGTTGGTGTGAAATTAGGCATCTCCTCCCAGTTTTGTTGTTGTATATTTTAAACTGCAAATTATGTTTTTCGTTAGGCTAACGGAGGGGTAGGACTTTTGTCTTGAGTTAATTGGGCATTTCCTCTAAGTTTGAGTGATTATTTTGCAAGAAAAGAGGATGATATTTTACAGTATGAATGGCTGAAAAACGAAATGAAAAAAACACCGAGATGCTCCAGTCTAACAACAATCCCATCTACAACAATTGGTAAACTTTCAATGTCCCTGAAAGGCATTGAGTTAGGAATTTGTGTCTTGCAGTACTCATTGCAATATAATGAATAAAGCCTAAGAAGGGTAAATTAGAAGGAAAAAAAAATCCCTATTTAAATCTCTTTCAGGGCAGATTTAGGAATAGAGGTATTTAAATTTCATTGTAATTCGATAGGTTTAGAAGTACCTAATTCTCTTAGGCCCCTTTGAAAATCCTAGCCTTAAAATGTTTGATGTTTTTGGAAAATGAACAATAAACACTTACAGCAGCTCATGACTTTTGGGAATAGCTTTGCTTTACTTGCAAGAGTTTTCTTGCCAGTGAGAAAGCACTAAACTGTTGTGGTCTGAGGCTGCTAGAAGACATGAGAGTTTCTTTAAGCCAGATGCTTGAATTTTTTAGCTTTTACAATATAGAAGGTAACTAGCCTGTCAGTAATGAGTTGATGCTGCACACTACAGGGACAGAGTGCTAGAAATGAGATATTTCTTGCTTTCTTCTTTTACTTAATGTCATTTTCATCTGTGATTCCTTTAATAGTTTAAAGAGAAACATGTCAGCTAATCAATGGAAACGTGACTGTAGAGGTGTATCACAGTTACAAGTATTTCTTCCTTCTGTGTCTCCTTTTCCTGCCAACTACCCTCTCCCCACACCCCCGTTCTCTTGGGGGCACACTCTGCCTTGCATTACAGCAAAGGTGGGAATTCTTAGTTTTTTCTTTTTATTGTTTGCCTACTTCCAAGTCCCAGGTTTTCATTATAAAAAGCATGACTTGAATGTTTTGGATGGTGAGCTAACAAACCTACTGTTCTAAGTAAGAGGCTTGAAAGATTGTGTAAAGCACAGCTCAAGGACTTGGATAGTGTGCAGACTTCTGAATGGCAAAGCTCTTCGACTCCATCTTGCTGTCCTTGAGGCTTGGCTCTTGTTATTGGAGAGACACTGCACATTTAGCATGTAAAAGCATAGATGAGCCCACACCCTCCTTACTCTATTATATTGACAGAGACCTTCACAGAAAGGAGAAACCCCATCTCCACATGTCCATCCAAGTGGGTGGAATGAGGAGGAAGGCACCCTGGGAGCTGAAAGCTTTCTGTGTGTTTCTCCACTTCTCATTTGACAAAGACACCCCAGCCCCCAAAGGTCCACCATTACACTTGTTTCCAATAAAAGAAAGAGGGAGAATTGGGTGTTTTTTTTCTCTTGTACGATGACAGCCTACATCTGCAAAACCAGGAGACCTTACTACAGCACTCTTAGTAACTTGCACTTCTGTTTCTGATGCCTGCGGTGTTTCAGGTAAGCTTCCTTCTCTAAGTTTGTTTACTCTGCTAAGTATGACTGTATTAAGAAAAGCACAGTATAATCTAGTGCTTTTAATATTGTTTGTTGATCTGGTAATTAGAATTCTTTTCCCTGAATAAATAGATTATTGGTGGCTAGCTTTGTTCCACTTTCTTTGCAATAGAGCTTAACAGTGTGTGTTTCTTCTTTATGTATTAGGAATATATATGCAAATTGTGTTTCTTCAAATTCCTAAAGCGTTTCAAAGTGATTTGGTGCTGAACAGGAGAAATGCTCTTGTATTTTTAAGTGTGAAGGCAATAGTACTTCTAACTGTGTGCATTCTCTGAGTGAAATTCAATGTAACTCATAGGAAAATGCAGAGGAAAATTTGTCTTTGATATTATGTGGAGATTTTTCCAGCACAAAGGCCGGGACATATGGAGGTGGGTGACTAATGGCCTCTGAAAATTTCCTCTCTTAGTTAATGAGCTTAAAAATTACACAAGTAACATTAACAGAGGAAAAAAAGGAATTTGTTCATGTGGGTTGGAAGTCCTATCAGGAATAATTTCAAACAGTTTTCACACCTATTTAAACCCTGCTGCCAACAAATATTGCTGGATCTCCTTTCTTGCATGACTAGAAAATAAACAAATAGTCCAAACAGCTAATACTCTCAAAACTCGGATCACTGCAAGACTGGAAGTGGAGGGGAGTTGTATGCACTAAAATGCTGTATCTGTTATATAGTTAGTTTGTCTGTGCACGGTGTTTTCCAAACCGTGTCTTCTCCACATTTTTTTTTGTCTGAGTGAGATTATGACAAAACTAAAAGCAAACAGACTTTTTTGCACTGTTCCTTTGGGAGTGCAGCTTCCCTGCCTTATGGCATTGAATGATCCTTAAAGTTCAGGAGAGAGAAAAAACTAAGAATGTGGTTGGCAGTTTAGAGAAAGCAGTGTTGGGATGCTTTGAGGTTGCTGGGCCTTGGCAGGCTTTCTTGAGTGCTGCGAATCTACAGCACGTCCAAGACTTATCAGTCCGTTCTTACTATGCCTTATGTTGATTCACCGTCTTCTGAAGATCTGTTTTCCTCTTTCTGAAGGGAATATTCCTGAGTATGGCATGCAACTTCTTCCTGTGAAAAAGACAACAAAGACCTTGTCCAGTGGACTGGAACCTATGGAGGAGATATTTATGGTGCCATTTTATGCTGGGACGACTGGAGCACCATGTGGTTAGTCAGGTTCTGATGTGCAATGTGAAGTCTTCCTGGATAGAGAAATAAGTGGAAAAGAGGGTTGATGTCACCTTTAGTCCCTATACAAGCCTGGATCAAGATTTAGATATAGAATACGGAGCTGCAGCCTTCTGCTGTGAATTTGGTCTGTAGAGAATGTCTGTAGGGCCGAATTCTGGTGGCATGGCAAGGCACTGGAGTGAAGCATGGGCTGTCTCTAGTGCTTGTTTCTGAATCGCAATGCCAAAAAGCCTGTCTGGCACCATATTACATCATGTACTGTTCCAGACTACAATTAACACAATGTGTATGTTGTGCTACAGATCCTTGAAAGCATGTGTGTGGGTTTTCTTTTTAAATATCACCTACAGGTACATGCTTTGCTATTTCTGGAGCCATGCTTGTATGTTGAGGCATATAATAGTGCTGTACTATACAGTACTGTGTTGTTTCCCGTGTGACAGCATGGGGTAATTCTTGTGCTTGTGCATATATGGTTAAACTGATTGCTTGATTAAAGATCAGAAAATATTTTTGGCAAGGGTGTAATAGCAGAAATCTGAGGAAAGCTTGCCTTTTTGAGACTGAGCTTTAACTGAACTTCAACTGTACTTCATCTGTCTCTTGTACTTTGTTTTCCATGCATTTGCTGTTATTTTTCTTTAAAGAAACTTTTGTATTGTCTTCAATTCTGAGTCAGTGTGGTACAAAGGAACCTTCATCTGCCATTGCCCATGTAGAGAACTTATGGTTGTACTGACAAACAACTGTAAAGTGCTAATGAATGGAGTGATGATTAGAGAGATGGGATTGGGAAGAGTAGGCAGACAAAAATTAATGATTGTTTCTTAACTCTTCCTACTCTATACCTTCTTCTGGTTTGCCAAATGATTTTATTTGGACTGATATTTTTTAACTATTATGGCCAAAGGTGTGTTTTCTATTTTTTCTCTTTAAGGAAGAACTTTTTTTTCAACATGCATAAAATTACAGATCTCTAGAGAGAATGAAATACTACACTGCATATTGTAATACCACACCCAATTGCTTGCTTCTCCACTCTGTTGCTAAGCCCTTCAGTGATCATCATGTAGAATTAGTACATTTACCAGAGTTGGTTTCCCATGCTTGATCCAAACCAAAAATATAAATGAGTAGCCAGACTCAGAGGTGATGCCATTTTGAGGTGGATAAATAGAATTCTAGAGAATAGGATAGCTATATGCCTTGAATCTGCTGCCTACAAATGGTCAGGGAAGAAGAAAGACTGAATGTGTGAAGACTGATTATTTTTAACAGTGCTATCCCACGTGTAGCTGCAGAACTATGCTGCAGGTTATAGACAGCACCCCCTGAGATAATAGAAAAGATGGTATCAAGTTTGATATCTGGAGCAGATTCTACGAGCATGTCAAATGGTGCCTAAAATGAACTGAAATATAGAGGGGAAAAAAAAAAAGAACCAAACTCCTAGGTTATCAGCCTTTACCCAAAACTCACACTATAGTTTTGTGTTGAGATCTATGAATTCTTGGAAACCACTGAAAATATCAGAAGGGTTTATGGACTGTCATGCATTCTTTACTTGCCTGATCTGGATTGTTAAAATGAAATGCCTTTTAGAGTGCCATTTGTGGTGCAGTCTGCACAAGCCATCTTTTTCCCATTGCTCTGGCTTAACAGCAGCGCAATGTGTTGTATGGTTTGTGCTCTCTGACAGGCCCCTCCTGAGGAGGGAGGAGTGTGGTTGGAGGTTGTCTGCAGCTAAATCTTTGAGATTAAGTGCTCGTGGTATTAAAATGAAGTTGTTGAATTTCGTGGCTCAGCAAGATGGATCTCAGCTCTGCTCTGAATAAGTAGTTTACTCTTGCTCCATACTTCTACTATACTGTTCATATTCCATACTGTTTTTGCACTCCCAATTCTTTTATTTTTTCCTCTCTATCTTTTTCTTTTCCTCAGGCTCCCTCTCCTGCCCTGACATCCCCTCAAATTGCCTTTTTTTTTTTTTTTTTTTGTTCTTTTTGATGGTCCTGAGCTGCACATGCACTTTTTCTTCGCTCTTATCCCTTCAGGCTTTCACTTTTTTTCCCTCTTATTGTGTCTGTTCTGGTTTTCCCCTTTCCTCATTCCTTCCTTCCATTATTTCCTCTCCCCACCTTTACTTGGCAGGGAAAATGTCAAGTCAATTTAGTTGGGAGCTTGCATGGGACACTTGAGAACTGAAATGAGGTGGAGAAAGGTAAGGAAAAGAAGTCTCTAGCTGGTTGTTTTAAAAGGGACTTGTGTTTCCAATAGCTTAGCGAGAGAGAATGAAACATGAACGATTTTCTGGTGAGCTTCTGTTCGTTTTGAATCCTGTCAGCAGGGAACTTGCTACAATAATGAGAAGTCATTAGCTGTCTTGTTTTATACCCATTGAATATGACCCAATTTTTACAGGAAATATTTGGGACTTTTAAAACTAACCCCCACCACCACCACCACTTTTGCCACAAAAACAATTTGGAGAAGGAATGGGATACCAAATATTTAAGAAGCCATTTTAAAAGTGCTTTTTGTTCTCTTCATCAGCTCTCTCCTTGTCTTCTTGCCAGCATGTGCAGTAAGTTCCTGTCCCTGAGAGTTTGCACCAAAACCACAGTTTAAACCAGTCTGTGCATAATGGGTGTCTCTGTTAGTTCCCGCCAACTGAAGCTCCCAGCAGTGGATGGAAAAATTAGACATGTACCACTGCACAATAAATCTTATTGTAATTCACCCAGCTAGCATCACCATGAACAGGCCTTGAAAAATGTGTCATGTGTGCTTGAAATCATACTTGTGCTCCTGCCATTAAAGAATGAAGGAGGCAGGGGGGGAAAAAGCCCTTGTAAAGAAAGTTTCATTTACTTTTTTTGTTATAAAATACTTTTTACTGGTGCCAGCTGGAAGGAAAATGACCCAGTTAGATCTCAAAATTATGATGTAGCTTTAAGTGCTATGTTTAGATTAACTGCCAAAATGTTAGTATAAAGTGGTAGGTGTTTGTGCTGCAGATAATAACTAATGTACTGTTGGTCAAGATAGGCCACTGTTCTGTTATTATTGTATGGATCTTATGACTAAACATTGGAGCAGGACTAGTGGAACAACAATATTTTACTGTGTCTGGAATACTAGCTTGTCAGAACCTAATTGGGGTGCCAAAAAACTAATAAATCAGATGGGGAAGATGTCTCTCTTTTGTGTGTATGTATGTGCTGATATTTCTGAACTGTCATTTCTGGAAAGTGAGCTGTATTTCTCTTGTGTATTTCCGGTGAATATTGGGTCTCAAATACAGTCAGACCCCTCCAACTGTCAAATAATTATGATCTTCCTAAGATAATGTTTTTTCCCTACGTTTGTGAGCTGAATTAAATGTGTTGTATATTTTAAAGGACCTGGTTTACAAGGAAAAATCAAGGTTAAAAGCACTTCAGAACTCAAGTTGTGCTGATGTATATGACCTTTGGGCCCAGAATTAGCTATTTTTACTCTGTTGATATGAAACATTAACCTCAGTCAAATGTTTCTTGCAAGAAATGAAAACAAAACTGTGATGTTTAAATACACAATCTAGATGTACCTACACCAGTCACCATGAAAAAGTCAACATTTGCTAACAGACACCACATGGTGGATTCTGTGGTACTGCAGTTACTTCCCTTTCTAGTTAAAGAATACTTATGAGAGAGGAAAATGCTGTAACGCTCTAGGTCTGCAGGAACTTCTGACTAGCCCTGTGCTGTCAGCAGTCTCCTGACAGCAGAGTGCCCAGCTCTCCTTCCTTCATTCACTCTTCTGTGTCCCGGGCCATGGCTGCAACTAGATGTGCTTCAGTGATGTTGGGTGCCTGTTTTGTACCTGCTTGTGACTCTTGCCTTACTGCACTGTGGAAAGATGTGGTGAATTATGCCAATCATAATAATGACCATTGTATTATTATTTCTTAATGGTGAGGAGGTGAAGTTGAACCAAAGCAAAAATACATATAAGTTTGTTGTTGTGTGTTTGTTTAGTTTTCTTACTCCTGACCTTAACCAATGGCAGCTGATGAGTGAAATCAGGGGCGACAGTTCCCTTGGATATTCATATGGATCTTGGTTACTCCCTTTTTCTCCTTTCTCCTCTATTAATGTAAAAACTCATAATGGACCTTATTCATTGCCCTTGGGAAATCTTTGGTGAATTAGATCTGGGAACAGGCTCAAGCCAGTGTCATCAAATTATGAAGAGGTTTGATATTGAACTACCAAAGAGGGCAGAGAAGGGGAAAAGTGTAGGAAAATACATTTGCGATGAAGGTCTCAAGGCTGGACATAGGAGACCTTGATTCAGTTAATTTTACAGGTACAGAAGATTAGCTTAACTGATTAAAGCTTTTTTTGAAGGTAGAATTGACCAAATGAAATTGTAATATCCCATCTTGCCTTCTAGAACAACCATCTTTCTTAATAACTTTGATACTGTGATGTTACAGCATGGAAAAAAAAAAAAAAAAAGACGACCCTTTAAAATGGAGTGGTACCAAATACTCCTTACACATAACATGGAGTCTGGTATTGCCTCTGCCAGCTATGTAAGGAAGTGTTGTTTGGGCTTTCTTTTGATAGCTGATCTTTTACAACAGAGAGTAGAGAATAATCTCCAACTCTTGACTAGTCCTTAACTAATAGATGGATGTGTGATCTCTCTTGCCTGAAGGAATAAGCATATTTTGTAGAGGGTATGTAAATAGCAAAACTAGTAACTTACTGAAAATCACTGGTTTCCAAAGCACTGTCTTGGACAATACAATATAGGAAAAGTATGTTCCCTATAATATAGGATACATTATTTAGTCAGAACATATGTTAGATTTGCATTATTTTTCTGAGATTATTCTCCAATTATTTTTGTATTGTCTATGTAAAATCTAGTGCAGAAGTTCTGCAGATATAGCACACAATAGAGAGATGATTGACTGCTTAATATTTATGCTTTATTCCAACCAAAGTCAGTAAGATACTTGCTGTTTTAATGCCTGTGGTTTCGGGAATGGATAGGGAGTAACTGGCAATAATTCAAACAGGGAAGTAGTGTGCTTCAAATAGTGTTGTCACATTGGTCTTTTTGCTGTAATGTTTTCCTTATGGTTCAGAATGACCAAAAAATTATGCAAATTCCTTTGACTGACAAATTAAAAGAGCAGTGGGACACTTCCCAAAATCATATATATATATATACACACACACATTTGGTAGGAGGATATATGAATACAGCATGGTGTAAAATGAATGAGAGTAGGAACATGAGTAAAACTCATTCATATGTTTATTTGTGTCCACTAAAGATATCTCTCCTATGGAGTACTTATGGCTATACTGTAATTAGTTGGAAGGCTGACTCTTAAAGTTAATAGATTTTAGTCTTCTGACTTGGAAGTGCTGTGGAAAGTGGTATTTTGAATTCACCCGAACCTGTAATATTTATGTAATACATCATTTTTAACCCCCCTCAATTTAATGTTACATATATGCTTATTGAAGATTTTTCTGCTTAAATTCTTAAAATGAAAACTACTTTACCAGAAAGTGATAAGCTATTGCAGCCAAGTCAAACACTTTAGAGAATGAACAGGGGGTTGTTTGTTTGTTTGTTTTTCCAGTTAGTGTTCAATAAAAAAAAATCTATCTGGATTTTTTAAAAAAGTGACACTACTCTTTTCAAAAGAAGTAGTTTTACGTATATGATGATCTGGAAGTTTTAAGTTTCTGCAGTCTGAAATACGTGATAAAAGATTTGCGTAGGTGTAGAGCAGTGATAGGGACAATATCACCTCGCTGGCATTGAATGTGTAAGATAAAAAGGCTTAAAGTATGTTGATACTTTTTAACAGAATAGTAGAGGGTCTGATTTAGTCTAAAATTATATTTAGAAATTCTACTCCCAGTCCCAAAGCACTATGTTCAGAAACATGATAGATGCTTTTGTTTAAGAATCCCAGTCTATAAAGGATCAGTCTGAAAATTGCTCTCTGGATTTACAGGTTGGATAATGAAGTCCTCAGTCTCTATCTGTGAAGCACTGTAACTTCCTTCTTCTTACTGACATCACCTATCAGAACTGGAACACTTCTATTCTTGTTTCATTAGGGTGAGTAATTAAACTTCAGTCTTACCTGGATCTAGGTAACTGGGGTTTTTTTTTAAATTTTATTTTAATAAACATTTAATGTGTAGTAGCTATCAGATAAAATGTCCACGATCAAAATTCACTGCTATTTTGTATTTATGCTTTTCTTTGCAACAAGAAGTTTGGAGGAATTAAAAAGCTATTATTGTCATAGAGCATGTAGGTGGTGTGGTAATCTCTGTAACTTATTTGTCCAGCAATTGTTGTTTGATACTGTATTTTTCCTCACTGTTGCGGAAGGTGTCAGTTCAAAATCTTTACTATTAATAGCTTGAAGTTTGTTGAGATGGGAATGACATGTGCTGCAGTTAAACAGCTGAGCATCTGGGAGATTTTTGACACACAGTGATTTTCCTTTTTCTTAATGATTTTGTAGACTCTAATAGGAAGGCCCTGGAAAAAGAATGACATAAGTACAGGCATCTTTGTTGCTAATATTTATTCCCAAATAAATACCAAATATTCTCAATAATTATGCAGAGCTCCCCGGTATTCACCAAATGAATGTTTCGATTGACTATTTATAGTTTCTGTACTATAAATAGCAACATTGTGAATTCATCTCATGTATTCACATCATATTGGATGACCATGGAAGGAAAATCATTAAGAAAATACATTTGTAGAGTGATAGCTGAAGAAAACTCCTACTGTAACTGCATTTCTTTGTAATCTAGGGGCAGAATATGTAGTTATATTTTACTGAAGGTAAAGCTACTCCTAAAGATGTCAAAGTTTCTGTTTTTATTTCTAAGCAGCAAATCTATTCAAATCAAAGCACTACTTTCTCTGGGATAATATGTTTGTGTAGCCAGTAATGCTATCTCAACAGTATCCTTAAAGTTAATAATGGAGTTTTGGATTTGGCTATGCACTGCCCATGGATGAGCAAAGGGGCATTGTGGTCATACCAGCATTGCTGGAGAGGGCACTGCTAAGTCATAGGATCATAGAATCGTAGAATGCTTAAGATGGGAGGGACCTCTAGAGATCATCTAGTCCAAACCCCCTGCACACGCAGAGTGTTCTAGAGCATGTGACACAGGGTGGTGTCCAAGTGGGTTTGGAAGATCTCCAGAGAAGGAGACTCCACCACCTCTCTGGGCAACCTGTTCCAGTGCTCTGTTACCCCTACTTTTACAAAACTCTTTCTCAAATTCCTGTGGAACTTTTGGTGCCTCAATTTGCGGCCGTTTCCTCTAGTTCTATCACTGACCACCACTGAGAAGAGGCCAGCCCCATCCTCCTCACTCCCTCTCTTGAGATATTTATACACATTAATCAGGTCCCCTCTCAGTCTTCTCTTCTCCAGGCTGAAGAGGCCCAACTCTCTCAGCCTTTGCTCATAGGGCAGATGTTCCAGGCCCTTAATCATCTTTGTAGCCCTACGCTGGACTCTCTCTAGCAGCTCCACGTCCCTCCTGCACTGGGGAGCCCAGAACTGCACACAGTACTTGAGGCGCAGCCTCACCAGGGCTGAGTAGAGGGGCAGAATCACCTCCCTCGACCTGCTGGAGATGCTCTGTTTAATGCACCCCAAGATCCCATTGGCCCTCCTGGCCATGAGGGCACACTGCTGCCTCATGGTCARCTTGTCRTCCACCATGACGCCCAGRYCYCTSTCTGTGRGGCTKCTCTCCAGGAGGTCGGTCCYCAGCCYGTAGGCRTGTCTRGGGTTATTCCTCCCCAGGTGCAAGACCCTGCACTTGCCCTTGTTGAACTCCATGAGGTTTCTCGTCGCCCAGTTGTCCAGTCTGTCCAGGTCCCTCTGGATGGCAGCGCAGCCCTCAGGGCTATCAGCTACTCCTCATAGTTTTGTATCACCAGCAAACTTGCTGAGGGAGCATTTCATCCCTTCATCCAGGTCGTTAATGAATAAGTTGAACAGGACTGGACCAAGGACTGAGCCCTGGGGGACCCCACTAACCATAGGTGTTTAGCTGGACTCGGCACCACTGATCACCACTCTCTGAGCCCTGTCATTCAGCTAATTCCTAATCCACCTCACTGTCCACTCATGTATGCCACTCTTCTGGAGCTTGCCCAGGAGGCTGCCGTGAGGGACGGTGTCAAAAGCCTTGCTGAAGTCTAGACAGATGACATCCACTGCTCTGCCCTCATCTATCCATCTAGTCACCCCATCATATAAGGCTATCAGGTTAGTCAAGCATGATTTCCCCTTGGTGAACCCATACTGGCTACTCCTGAGCACCTTCTTCTCCTCCATGTGCCTGGAGGCAGCAGTCATGATGAGCTGCTCCATCACCTTCCCAGGGACAGAGGTCAGGCTCACTGGCTTGTAGTTGCCCGGTTCCTCCTTCTTGCCTTTTTTGAATACCTGGGTGACATTGGCTTTCCTCCAGTCCTCTGGCACCTCTCACCTTCTCCAGGACCTTTCAAAGATGATGAAGAGCGGCTTAGCTATGACATCCATCAGCTCATGCATCACTCTGGGGTGCATCCCATCGGGGCCATGGATTTGTGAGTTTTGCATTGTAAGAATCTGACAGACTGCTCTAACTGCCGGAAAGTCAAAAGTTTTCTCTCTAGGTTATAGACCTTATTAACATACAAAGTAATACCCTGAAGTCAGCATTTTATGGTTGTTTTGCAGACTGAACAGGTAAGTTAGCCTGCTTTGAATCTCCTTACTACATGTTTTCCTTGGACTTATGCTGGGGATTCTACTGGGTCCTACTATACTTTCAGTTTTAGGTGGTGCGTGTTGTCACATGAGTTGCATGCTGTGCTGATTAAGCTGCGTACTTCACTAATCAAGCTGCAAAGTTAAGTAGGTGAAATTTAATACACTCTTCTAATCAAGGTGCATTCTTTGTTGAGCAAGATGAATATTTTAAACTCAGAGTTTCTGTATACTCTGGTAACTGCCTTGTAGTTGTGTCAGACACGACTAGCAGAAAGCACAGCTAGCTATTCCATTACTGACAATGGAAGGAATGTGAGCTTTCACTTTGATATTTGTCCTATTGGAACTTAGAGGTGAAGGAACTGAGATTAGCCTTGTTAAGTATGACTATTACCGTTTAGTAAGTCTCGCTGGATCACACTGAAACACATTTCTACCATCCCAACTGCAAGGGTGCGTGTGTTCTGTATTGCTCTGGCACTTCAGTTTGTTCTGCAGGTTTATAGTAGAAGTAATTGATATTCAAAGTGCACTTGCTGTGGCTATTGTCCTTTCTCAGAAGATCTTAGTCCAGTTTTGATTCTAATCTCTTTCCTTGATGCATCTTAGTTGTGTCTCTTCTTGAACTGGATGTAAAAGGTAGAAAAATGGTAGATGATGGTACCTTTCTACCTTACCAATAGCAAACAGTGTTTTGGGAACAGCACAAAGCTATGGAGGAAAAAACAGTTGTATTTGAAACGTGTAGCTGTGTTATTTAGCCCTAGTAGTGAACGTGTTACAAGGAAGCAATGTAGAGAACAATACTTTGAAGAGTTGAAATCTAACTAGTTTACAGAGGAATGGTAAACCACACAATTAAGACTAAGATACCTTGGAAGAGAGGAAAAAATGAATAGGGAAAACTGGGAACTTTGCCACATGCTATAATCCTCCTTATGTGATAGCAAGTGACAATAAATACTATGTTGCAAGTACAGTAAGTGTGGATGGACTCTTTTGCATGAAGGAAAAGGTGAGAGATGGTTATAAGGAAGGTATAAATATAGCCTATAGAACCTTGGTTGATGTCTTCTGTCAGACTGCCAACTTCCCAAGCTATCAAGATAATATTTTTTCTCATACAGAAAATATAGCAGTTCATTTGCGCATTGAATTTTCAAGATCTGCGCCAGCTTCACAACTGATCATTAAAAATACTGTAGTACATTTGGTAAGAACAAGCAAGTATCATAAATTGTGAAAACTAAATCATGTTTCTCAAATATAATAAGCAGAACATAATACAATGATCTTTAGTATTTATTGTATTTTTTCATGAGCTAATTTGCTCAAATTAGGATTCCACAATAGGAATTATAACTGAAACTTTGACGGATGAGCAATGCCAAATGCTGCCAACAAACCAAACTTTGTTGGTTTAATACAGTACAGGTGTGTGCAGTAGGAATCTGCTGGAATGCTGAGTCCTTGGATGTTCAAGTATTAATACAGGTGACCTTGCATAAGAATGCTAGACACATGCATTGAGTTTACCGATTTTTGGATATGTGGAATTTTTAATGACTAAAATGTCCATGGGAGTTTTGTTTGAAATTTGTTTGAAGTGAGATTCTTAGGAGGTTTCACACATTTAAAATACAGAGGATGAAAATGTCCATTGCATGCCACACAGTATCAGTGTAAAGCCCTGAAGAATAAGTAAACTTCAACATGTAAATTCTACTCAGTAGTGTGTAACTTGATTATGGCTCAACATTTACATAGGCTCTTTAATTAAGAGTAAAGGTCAATAGGTTAAATAAGTAACTTAATCAGAAAATTATGCAGAAGTGCCACAAATCAAATGCATTATACAGCCCTTGAGATCGATATGGTATGCAAATCGATCAGTAAAGTATTATACTGCATGGCTTCAAGTACTGAAACATGCAGCATGATACTGCAAACACAATAGTTGATGTAGTTTGTATCAGCTGACAACCTTGTTGTCTATTTTTTTTAATATATCACAGTTTTCCTTTGTCATGCATTGTGTTTTGACTCCCAGGTAACTGTTTTAACTCATCTTGAGTGCAGTACACAGCCATGAGCAGAGATAGTGTTTAGGTGAGTAAAGGGCTCAAAAGCCTTGTATAATCACCAAGGTTGCCTAGATAAGGCCTCTTTGAAAAATGAAGATGTAGGCCTGCTAGGATACCAAAGGAGCAGGATTCAGAGTCTCTTTTCTTGCCTCTGTGTTTTGCTTGGTACATGGAAAGAAGAGGAGACTGATTTATGGTTCCCTCATTCTCCTAGTTTGCCTGTTTCAGCCTCCATCACACCATAAGGTGAAGAAGTGCTTTCTCTTATGAGCATTGAGGCATGTGAAGTCAGAACATACAGCAAGCTTTTGCTTTCTCCATTTATCTGACAGGGAATGAGGAATTTAGGGCCAGGTAATTAGTGTGTGTAGGCGGGTATAGTGCTTGAGATTATGCTTAGATCCAGCTGCATCCCTTCTTGTTTGGGCTTGCTTGGCTGTGTTTTCTCTGTCATTGTTTGTTGGAATCGTATTGTTCTTAAGAGCTCAAAGCACTGTTACTGATGTTCTTTTCCAAAAGCAGGTTGTGAAAACCATTCTGAGGATTGTCTGGCTTTCAAAAAGCTCTGCTGTTCTGAGAGCCCATTAAAGATTGCAAATGCATACTGTAATCATATATTTGCATGTGCTAGTTATTCAACTGGGAGTGTTTTTATCACTTGGTGGGATACAACAGTCCCATGCATTCAAATACATTATCGAGTCAGAAAATCCAGGGAATTTCTGATGGATAGATTATGAAAAGTTCTGTAGTATTTATATCAATAAAGAAAGGAGATTTTGGGCTGTCTGGAGAAGAGGATGGAGGGGAAAAAAATTATGGGAATGATTTGACTGTCCTCTCAGCAAGTAGAAAAAAAAAAATGAAGATTGCTTTTGATTGGAAATAAATTCACAAAATGTAGCCTGTTTGAATGCCCTTCCACATAGTTTCTGAAAGTAGCCAGAGCTGCTATGGGAATAAGGCAGATGGAAATCCCCTCCCATAATCGAAATATGATGGTCTCTTTGGCAAAGATACCAGGATTTCCTGCTAATAAGCACAAATACAAAAGCCATTGGTGTGTTTGCAGTGAAAGTGATAGGCTCAGTACTGCCAAGTGACATTCTTTCATCTTTTTTTTTCTCTCCTTCCAGTACTACTTTTGTTTGTCTGAAAATGCCATGACTAAGAGAGTTCTGAGTGGTTGAATTGTTTCTAAGGTCCATCAACTCGATGTACCAACTCAATAATGCAACATTACTGAGGAAAATGTAGCCATTTTTTAATTAAATTGTTTTCACTTTTGTGTTTGTTGTCTCTGTTCTTTTGTCTAATTGCTTCTGTTCTGATCTGCAATACAAGATCTCTATTCTGCTTAATTTTTAAGTAGATTAGCCACTTCATGTTCTCCATGCTATATTTTAGGAGTACTGTTGTGATTTCTGCTGTGAGGCACAGTCATACTAGTACTGGACTTCTGAATGTTTTGAAAACTTAAGTCCCAGACTGTAAGGTTGTTTTTTTGGGGTTTTTTTGAGTGTAGTGGGTGGGTCGCAGCTCCAAAATGCATGGAAAATGCGCAGCTCCAAAATCAATCTGCCTGCTTGCCACCTTTATCATAGAGTGGTTTCAGCACTTTAGCATGTAGGAAACAACAAATGCTTGGTTTCAACAGCAGTCATGTTACAACTGTTCTATGACTTGTTTGTGAATGATGCTTGCAAGCATCGATCATGATTTAGCCATGTTGCTATGGGCATGGCTTACCGTGGGTTTTTATATGTCTGAACTAGAAAACCACAAGCACCAAAGTTGTCCTAAGCAGTTCACTGCCCTCAGATGGTAGTTAGGATGAGCTGTGGTGGGGAAGGGAACTCTGGCTGGACTATCGGCAGAATACTTTGGGCCGGGCCTCTTGTGTGGTGCCGTAGTGCATTTCTGCCAGTGTTCAAGATGTTTCCTGTGTGTCTATGTGAACTGCAGTTGTACCCTTGGAGGCAGTAGACATAGATAGTGTTGTTTAATTCAATAACTTTCCCAAAAGACCATGGTGTAATTGGGATATAAAGCTCATCTTTCCTTACCTATTTCACTTAGCATGGATTCCAGGCACTGAGACAATATTTCTTTTGAATAGTAATCCTCCAAACAATCAATCTATTTCCTTAAATACAGATGTTGTATTAGCCTTTAGTTGGTTTTCATGTATGAAACTTGGAGGCAGCTATATCTGTGAAGCTTCCTAGTCTAAGGGACTTAGGGAGAATAGGCTCATGTCAGCTGTTATAGCTTTGCTCATTGCTTTTCTATGTAAGTACAGATAACTTTGTCCCCCCACTCTCATATTTCTTATCATTTTTTTGTTTTTGTTCCACATGAATTTCTGAAAATGAGCTCTGAAGATGATATAAGTTTTAGAAATTAATAAATTAGTAGGAAGAAACCCACACCAAGTATACTTCAAATTTCATGACTTTAATCTCATGACTTGATTATGGTCCGGAAAAATTTTAAATGTCTGTGTTTAGTAGTGCCAGATCCCATTGCTAGGATGTCAAGATTCATAACATAGCTTCCCAGCAATTGAGAAGTTCGGGTTTTCTTTATCATCTAGCTACCTGCATATTAAGACACTGGCAAAACGTGCAAGATCTTCTGTAATAGCACCCTCTGGTGACTCAGTCCTTTGTTTTGATTTGCTTAAAACTGGATTTAAGTTGTTTATAAGCCTTTTCATGATGACCATCTTTTTTTGAGCTTAAAATTTTCAACAAAGCAAGTTTTTGAGTTTCCTTTGACTCTGTACAGTCTCTGTTAGAGTTCAATTAGTTGAGAGATGAGTGACTTACTATATATGTCTACTTTTGAAGATGTAATCCAAACCTGCTCAGAGTAGTTACCCTGAGCCCTTCTTTTTGTCCTGATATAAAAGCTTCTGGGTAAGCTCTTGCGTAAGGATTCCTATATTTTGTCATATTAGCTTCACCATTTGAGAGGAATGAGGAAGGAGATAAGCACTATTTTGTGCTTCTTGTGTGATGTGTGTTGGTGTGTTGCCCTGGCCTTGGAGGGGAATAATGGGGGAACAGAGTCCTTCTAGGAGAGGTCATGTGTGTGTGCTCATGCATTGAGCCAGTATGCATTCTCTTTATATCTCATGTTTCTTTCACTTTCTTTACAGTTCATTCATCCCCTACAAATATGTTATGCTCACAGTAAAACCACATTCAATGGCATTATGTTCTCATTTTATTGTACGATTCAGAGAGTGCATTGCTTTGGTTTTTGTTATCAGTAGAAAATGAAGTCTGTGAAGCCTCCTGATGTTATTCAGTCAATATTATAATTGTGCTAGAAATAGTTCTCTGGAAGGAACTGCATCTCCAGTCTGAAAATCTGTTTAAAAGTTTACACTGGGACAATGACTGAACTTAGTATTTTAAGTGATAACTATATTGTTTAAAAAGTATAACTCCAGTTTCTGGTAATAATGTAAATTTTTGAAGTTCAGCAGAAGAAAAGTGTTTTATATGATGTAAATAATTTGTAGCATTTATTTTGTCAAGAAGAAAACCTAAAATAGATACTGAATTGCTAACCTCAAGGCAAGGCGGTCTATAGAGCAGTCACTAGCAGGAACAATTAATATGATTCTCAGTTCTGCTATCACTTCTTAACACTCCCAGTGCATGTATCCTTTATTGAACAGAAATGAAAATACTTAAGTCAGTGTTTCAAAGCCTTTCCTTTTTTTTCTTTTAAGAAAGAAAGAACACTTGTGTAAACCTTTGATTTTTTTTTTATGGTTATTAAACTAACATGCTGTAGGCTCTTTGGTCACATTAGTAACTGAAAAATGGAATAGGAATGTGAATTTGTCATAGCAGATCTGTAATACTTCAAGTGTGCAAGATACAGTATATCTCATTATGATTTTAGCCCCTGAGGTATAGTAGGATCTTCACAGAAGACACAATCCGTGATAAATAGAAAGTGATTGTCATCTAAAACTCTGGTCCTGCAATATACTATAGGAGTTGCACTTCCATCTGTGCTGAGCGTTACTGGCCTGAAGGTTTCAGTCAAGTGAAGAGCTCTCTGCAGGAGGATGGCTGCTTCAGTGGTTTCATGTAGATCCCTGTATTGGTAGAGCTTCTGTGCTCACAACTGTGGCTGAGCGGTGGCACAGGTGGCAAACACTGCTTGGTAAAAGGGTATGGGATTTACTGCAGGGGCATGGACACACTATGTTCTGTAGCTGTTTGTGTATCTTGCCTTTCCACACAAAGGAATAGTGGTGATTTTTGTTACAATGAGCTTGAGTTTCCCATTTTCGAAGAAATGTTGTATACTGCATTTAATGAGGACTCATGTAATCAGGACACCTGTGTTCCTGGGATGTTGCCCGGGGAACCAATTTACCCTAATGACAGTGAATGACATTTACTTCCGCTTAGACTACTGCTTAATTTAAACAATAGTGCATTAGCAATATTTGACTTAATGGGGATGCATTGGACTTATGCCAGTGGGTTAAGTAATGTTTAACTGGGTGTTAAATAGATAGTAATAGAATAATGCTTTGACTTAGATAGTGCCAATACATTCTACCTGAGAATATGCAAATATTAAAAAAATGTTAAGGCAACTCAGACTATCAGAAAGGGGAAGTACTTTATTCTTCAGAGAGCACTGATGCACAGGAATGGTAAAGTTTTCCACTCTGTTCTCAATTTAACTCTCCTTTAGGAGATGTATGCAGTGTATTGATACTATCTGCATATGGGCTTGTGAGTAAAGTACACCTGTTACTCCAGACAGGAAAATAAAGTACAGAAAAAGTTATATGTAGTTTAAGCAGTCTGTGCCTGGGACCGAGCTTGACCCCTTGTTTAAAATTCATAGCTCTCTTACATTGTGTTAGTTGCATAATACACTTTCTTTTTCAATTAAAGCGTGAAAAACTGAATATGGTGTAAGTCATGTCACTGTTGGTGAGATGTCACAAGTGGTCAGATGCAGCTCAAAATTATTTTTGAATGTTTGTATAACATGTTATGATAAAAATGAATTTATTGAGCTTTGTATAATTTCATGATTTCCTTCAATTTCTTCATAAGCCAAATGGCAGCAGGCCCCAGGTTGATCAGGGAGGCTGGTATAGAAGTGGGAGATAGTTTATTGTTACTTCATTGTAATCCCTGGGTACAACTGTAACAAATATGGCACAACTGAATTATGCAGGTGGCTTTGTATAACAAGCTGAAGTCAGAATATGGAAGTCTGTTTCACACAATTCCAGACTTTTTGTGCTGAGTACTTGGATTTATTCCCTCAAAGGGACATGTCCTGTTCTGTACAATCCATGGTGTAGACTTCCTTGCCTCTAGGATTTAGTTGCCTGTGCATTAAGAATTTAAGGCTGAGCTCTGAGCTGAGCAGAGGACTCAACTGAAGAAGATCTGTGATTAAAATCTGTAGAGAGATTAAATAAAAGAGGTTTTGTTCATGTATTATGTAAAACCTTTTGAATTGGCTTCAGCTTTTGTCCAGAGATGAATGTGTATATGTTAAGTATTATGTTCATATATAAATGTGTATGTATGTACACATGAAAAAAAATTTTTTTGTAAGAATTCAGTCCTGTTAAGATCTTACAGTCTTAGCACATGACCAACCTGAAATATTGTAGAATAATTCATTTGGGTTTACGTAATAAATTACAAGATTTATACTTTGCCTTATTCTTGGGAAGCAGACTGCTTACTTGACATTTTTCAAGATGGCAGGATCTCTCTAAAAATTCAAAAAGCTGACTAAGTGTCAGCAGGTACTTGCAGTGAAACGTGTAGTTCTTCAGCATTAGATGTGTTTAGGTTCACCACAGCCAACAT
Source organism: Eudromia elegans (assembly GCA_003342815.1). NCBI lineage: Eukaryota > Metazoa > Chordata > Aves > Tinamiformes > Tinamidae > Eudromia > Eudromia elegans. The sequence continues at coordinate 3,193,436 of PTEX01000043.1, forward strand.
GCTTGTGTTCAACATGTTCATTTTGTTATCTTTTGGGCTGGCTCCCAACAAGAATCTTGAATTCCAGTACCAAGTACAGGGAGAAGGACAGATGTCACAACTAGTGTATTGGAGTATAGCCAGGTGATTATTTTTTAAATAAAAATAAAATGTTTGAGGATTACTTTCTACTTTGATAATTCAAGGAGGCTTTGTGAAAAGCAGTAATTGTAACCATATCAGCAGATTTTATAAGCTATCTGAAGGTGTGTATTAGTACTGTGTGGTTAGTTCACTGCCCCTTTAAAGGTTCTTGAGTTGACCATGGCACATCTCAGCCATGTTAATATTCTAAGGCTGATGTAGTCTATTGAAGAGATAGGTTTATTGTGTGAAGCCATGTATCAGAATTCAGTGCAGAGGAGAATATGGAATTGGTCACTGTGCTATGGATTGGCAGGATAGGTATGTTCATGGTCTTGTAATGTGTTTCTATTGCTTTTGATCAAAAAAAGTTGAATAAAATACACTGACTCAACTTGATAACTGTAGCTTTGTCAAGGGACAAATCACAAGTCCTGCTACAGATGTTGCAAGTTTCTTGTATTTTCTTTTCATAGTATATTCTCTTAAAATATGTTTGTACATGGTGAAGGAAGGAATGTCCTTTTGCTTTATAGGGCATAATTTAATAAGCCATATCTTATCTTTGATCCATGAAAAACACTAACTTTACTGAAATCCACAGCAAGACACTTTTGCCAGTAGAGATTTCATTTTGAGGCTCTTGTGCAGTGTTTTATAACAGGAAGAGGAGATAGCATATGTTAACCTGTTTTCTAATGATTTGTGTGGCTCAATGTAGGGGAACTATGAGAGAGGGTCAGAAATAGTGGGAAGCTGAAAGAGGAGCTAATGGCGAGGAGGGCAGGGGAGAGTAGGGAAAAACAGATGTAGACAAACAATGAAATCCCATTCTTACCTCTATTTCAGAAGCAAGGAATCAAAGAAGAGATAAAAGTGAGGAGAGGGTGATGTTTGCTCTATTTGTGCCAAGTGCATTTATGCAATTTGTGTGATATCGTAAGAGTCTTCCAGGGAGAAGGGCAGTGTTCCTTCTGTCTCACTCTGCATCCTAGGGACTGCCTTCCTTCTGGTATAACTTTTTATCATGACTACTTTTAGAGTATTTTAGACAGAATGTAAAATACTGGTTTTGTGCACGTCAATAGGGATTCCTTTTCTGTGCCACAGATATCTCTATTCTGATCTTTTATTTGCAGGTTTCTGGAGTTCATTCATCTAGACTCAGAGAATCACTGCTTGTCTCTGTTTTGCAGTTGACTGCTACAGCAGCACAGGTTCATGTCAAACCTAAAAATAGAGGAATTACTTGTAAAAGTTGCAGAGGCAGTGAAGCCTTCATCTTCAACAGAAATGTTAAAATCAGAAGTACTAAAATTGGAAGCCCATCCCTTCGAGGAAAGTGAGGAAATAGGTTTTAATTTGTGTGATTAAAAATTCAGCTAGTTATTTTCAATTTGAGGCAAACCTAATTGAAGCTGATTTTAAGGAACACAATTAAATGAATTTCTCCATCTAAAATCAATATAAAACTGAGAGTAGAATGTAAACTTCTCCCTAGAAATACTGACAAAAAGAGGAGTTGGAAATAAGGAAATACTCTTGCCAGGTTCATTTTTGTCCACTGCCTTTCCTCATGCTGTTTATAGAAAGTCTTGGAATGGAAACACTCATGATGATAAACCAACACAATCCATTTCAAATACAGGTCAGAACCAATTTTTCTGAAGTCCATGAGATTTTTTTTTCCATTGACTCCAGTGGATGATGGACTGAGCAGAAAAGGAAGAACTAAAATACATGAAATACATTTTTTTTTTTCTTGACACCAAGCATAGCTGTTTTAATGTAATTCAGAGACTTTTTCATGGTGTGGGGGGAGAAATAATTCAATAGACATGCAAAAGACATAGTTCCTACAAGTAAACTCTGACATAGGAGAGAAAAATAGCGGGAGAGTAAGAGGGGTAAAGCAGAACATATGGTGTGAACAAAAATAATTCTCTTCATGAAAAGTTGAACATAAGGCTAGTACTCATGGTAAAGAAAAAGAATTTTTTGGCTGAGAAGATTGACATTTTAATAAACTGATCTTAATTAACAGTACTTTGAAATTCTGAGTTGTGTGCTCCCTATCTCAAAACACTAGAACCAGTGGCTTTTTAAATAATTTGCTGCTTGTGGGTGATCTCTTTTTGAAACAAACCCAGACCCTCCAGTCACAATTTATTTTTTATTTCAAAAATGATTTTTACTAGCAAATTTTGCTTTGGTTCAAGAGAATTATAAATCATTATTACACAGCCAGACACTTCAAACATTTTGTAAGAGCTTTGTGCCCAATGAAGCATCAAAGGCAATGCTGAAATTCATGATTACAGCATGAGTGCATGTCCATTCATTAATACATTAAAGTTCAGGACTCTGATATTACTAATAGGATTTCTAGATTGTTGTGGATTTCTCCCTTAGAGAAGGTGGCTCGTCCTCCTAGACAAAGCAAGAGGGTGGTTCTTATTCATACCAATTTATGGAAACTTCTTTTAGGTGATTTTAGAGTTTAGACTGAGCCTTTTTAGGATTTTTTTTTTTTTTTTGCAATTGTTTATTTCCAAAGACAGATTTGTTTTCTGATCTTTTTTGTTTTTTTTTGTTTTTCTCTCTTTCCTCTTTTGCATGCATCGTTTGTTGGCAATCAACAAGGAAAAGTAGGGAAGGCCAGGCAATTATCACTAGATATTTTATCTGATCCCTTGATTTCTGATACTGAATTATATTAAGGATCATAAAGTTTTATTTAGCACTTAAACTCTGAAACACTGGGAGACATGCTTAGCATAGAACAATACACCTCTGAATATACTTAAGGCATAAGATAGCTCTTAAAATCCCCACTGTGTTCAAATCTTGTTCGTATGCAGTACCACTCAAATCTATAATAAGAAATGGCCTCTGCCCTGTAGGATTTATAACCTATGTAAATGTGAAAAAGAAGAAAACAAATGAACTGCTGCCCATTTTTTACAGCTGGGGATCTAGGACCTAAATTGACTGTGAATTGTTTAAATCATACTCAATATCTGAACTTAGAACTGGGAAGTAACTCTATTACTCCTGAGGAGTATTACTCCTCAGTGAATTTGGTGATGGTCCAGACAGGTTAGTTGTGGGACAGGTTAGTTGTGGTAGTTGGAGGGATTTCAGTGGGTGTAATGAGATGTATTTGTTTCCTCGTTACCATCAGTGAGTTTCACAGGGACTGTGGAAGATTCTGATAGTCAGGAAATGCCATCTCCCCAGAATGTAGTGCTCTGGTTTCCTTTAACAGTATTGCTTAAGAGATATAGGTATTTTTCAAAATTGTTTCTGTCTGTTAGCAGGAGCTTCCCTTCTCCTACATGGAAGAAATGTCTTGATTAACTCTCAGTTAATTACCTTCCTTTATCATCTCTTCCTTCCTGCTTTTGATTAGCATCCAAAAAAAAAAAAAATATTTCCAGGTCCATTTCTGCGTGTTCTTTTCCTGTTAGAATACTTCTAGGTCTCTTGAAAGAGAACTTCACCCAAAAGATCACACCTTTGTAGACCCTTCAATTCTGACTTGCATACAGGAGAAGAAGAAAAAAAAAAATACTTGCAATGAATTTCCCTATTTTGCAGGGTATATATGAGTGTATATGTATACTATATCATAGAATCATAGAATGGCTAGGGTTGGAAGGGACCTGTAGAGGTCATCTAGTCCAACCCCCCTGCACACGCAGGGTCCCCTAGAGCATGTGGCACAGGGTGATGTCCAGGCGGGTTTGGAAGATCTCCAGAGAAGGACACTCCACCAACTCTCTGGGCAGCCTGTTCCAGTGCTCTGTCACCCTCACCGTTAAGAAATTCTTCCTCAAGTTCCTGTGGAACTTTTGGTGCCTCAATTTTTGGTCATTTCCCCTAGTTCTATCACTAGCCACCACTGAGAAGAGGCCAGCCCCCTCCTCCTCACTCCCTTTCTTGAGATATTTATATACATTGATCAGATCCCCTCTCAGCCTTCTCTTCTGCAGGCTGAAGAGGCCCAGCTCTCTCAGCCTTTCCTCATAGGGCAGATGTTCCAGGCCCCTAATCATCTTTGTGGCCCTGCGCTGGACTCTCTCTAGCAGCTCCACGTCCCTCCTGCACTGGGGAGCCCAGAACTGCACACAGTACTCGAGGTGCGGCCTCACCAGGGCTGAGTAGAGAGGCAGAATCACCTCCCTCGACCTGCTGGAGACGCTCTGCTTAATGCACCCCAAGATCCCATTGGCCTTCTTGGCCACGAGGGCACACTGCTGCCTCATGGTCAACTTGTCGTCCACCATGACGCCCAGGTCCCTCTCTGCGGGGCTGCTCTCCAGGAGGTCGGTCCCCAGCCTGTAGGCATGTCTAGGGTTATTCCTCCCCAGGTGCAGGACCCTACACTTGCCCTTGTTGAACTTCATGAGGTTACTCGCCGCCCAGCTGTCCAGTCTGTCCAGGTCCCTCTGGATGGCAGCGCAGCCCTCAGGGCTGTCAGCTATTCCTCCCAGCTTAGTATCATCAGCAAACTTGCTGAGGGAGCACTCCATCCCTTCATCTAGGTCGTTAATGAATAAATTGAACAGGACCGGACCAAGGACTGACCCCTGGGGGACACCACTATCCACAGGCCTCCAGCTGGACTCGGCACCGCCGATTACTACTCTCTGGGCCCTGTCATTTAGCCAGTTCCTAATCCACCTCACTGTCCAGTATATATATGTATATACTATATACTGTATATGCATGTATATATATAGAAAGATAAATTTTAGATGAGGAAGGACAGTACAAAACATTACCATTTTTCCTCAAATTGCTTACTGCCTTTTAGTATGAAAGGTATGCTAGAATTATGTGGAGGAGGTTATACCATATTTTGATTTAGTAGGTGCATCATGATTCTCTGCCTGTCATCCTTATGGGAATATTATCTTGCTCAAGTCTGGAGCTATACATCTATATTAGTGCCCTCCTCCTCCTGTGCCGTTTTGCCTTGCTGAGGAGTTCTTTCTTGGAAGAACAGGTATGGTATCTAAGGTATCACCCTAGGCTAACATGACTGCTTGACTTCTTGACAGCTCAGAGTTTAGGAAAGGAATCTTATGTCTGAAGTATTCCTGTATTGACAATTCGTTTTTAGAGTAGCTGAGTACTAAGCCTACGCCTTTCATATTGTAGTCAGTCCTACAGGACATCTCTTTTCCAAGAGTAGTCACCACAGCTGGGAAGAGTTGTGTCCAGAAACTAAAGCAGTACATCGGAGCAAATGTCCATGGTGGACAGTATCTTTGAGGTAGGGAGAGAGCGGACATATTAGATTGGCTAATGCTGTTCTAGCAAGGAGGTTTCAGGAAGTTAAGTTTAACCTGGAGTCATTCCACCATTTAAGCATCCTTTTTCATACACCTAAGGTAGGTAGACCTGATTGTTATACTCTTAAAAATCTTATTCTCCGCTATTGTGGAAAAAAAAGAACACAATATAAACTGCTTTGCTCTATTCTGATGCGATTCCCTGAAAGTTAGGGGAAAATCTTGTTGCAGAAGCATTGCTTAGTAGTTCCTGAATGTGTGGAGTATGTATCACCCTTTTTCGCATAGCTATCCAGAGGCAAAATGAATCACTGCTAAATGTAAAAAGTTGCTGGTCTGTAGCACAGTCAGCAACAGATCACTTGACTTTGACCAGGTATTTGAATGTCTTGGGCGCTCTTCTGTTTTTTCTTCTTGCAGAAGTACATCAAACACTAGTCTTCACTTGTTTTCTTTTGGTTTTGCCTTAATCAATGAAATACTCAAACACAACAAAAATCTTTATTAAAGCCAAACAGCATAGTAACTGTTTAAAACTAAAACAAAACAAAACCACAAAGCCAGAGTGAGCAAATCTTACTCCCAGGTGTATCCTTGATGTCAACCATAAAAGCTGGAAAAGTATTCATTATAAACTATCATTTCTGTCAAGATCAAGTACAGATTCCTGGAGCGAGCAGCACAAAAGGCAAAATGAAAGTAACTCCTATGTTACGGGTAGTTCTTCATTTACGTATGTATATGCTGTATGTGTATGTTTGTGCATATGTATGTGTAGTTTTATATGCAGTCTGTATATATAGTAGTGCTATCATCTTTTCTTGAAGATATTCACAAAAGTGTGCTCTTTGATATATGAATATCAAAAGAAGTATCCTGTCTGTTGTGGAGTCCCCAGGAAAAAAAAAAAAAAGGAGAATTTGACCAACCCAACCAGAATAGTTCTTTTTTGAATGTGCAGACTTTAATCTCTTCAATCTCTATTGAATACACTAAGCCTTTGGGGTACCATTCAGGTTCTGTAACTCTTGAGTGTGAGGAGGAATGCAGGAAGGGAAAGTTTGTGCCTATTTTGGAGGGGCCAGTTAAAAAACAACTGATGTGCTCTTTTAATCAGCTGGCATACTTTTGGGTGTGAGGGACGGGGCAGGGATAAGGGGAACGGGAAGGTATCTTGAATTTACCAGGGGATAATAACTCGTGTTTTAATCTTGTACTATGAAAGTTCAGTGGATTTGCAAGGTACAAAATGCTGAGAAGATGAGGTAGTTAGAGGAGTAAAGAAAGAATGAGATAAGGGATCTTCCTTTGGAGAAGTGATAGGTAAGGGTAAGGGATTAAAGGAGCAACTGCCAGCTTGGGAATGTTGATGGTAAGGAGCTTGGAGTTGTGGCACGGGGAAGCAGTTGAGGGACAGAGGGTGAATAGATCCTGTAAGCATAGGGCAGAGGAAATTTGAAAAGAATAATGTAACCTCTAAACTCACTTGGAATCTGAGATTTCCCTCATGAGAGGCTTTTTCATTTCCCTATTTCTGTTTCAGAGATGATTCTTCTGTGCTTTGTTTCCCTAAGTACATTTTGGAGGATTTAGTCAAAAAGTAGGAGAGGGTACTGCTATCAGTTATGCTGTCAAGTCAGCAGAATTGCTGCAGTATTGGGTATTTTTGATGTAGTGTGTGATGTATGAATGCTGTAAAGTTGATGTTCTGCTTTTTTTACCTAAGGTGCTCCTGTACCCCCTTACCTTCTCTTTAGATATTTGGAGAATGTAGTTACTTGAGAACTTGCTTCAGCATTCAGACAGACATACATTCTTGCCTTGGCACTGCAATCTGCTGCACTCATTTACTGTGTGACCCTGCTATATCCTGGATCTGTGAACTGACCTCAGTAAAAAAAAAAAAAAAAGAAAAAAAGAAAACAACTTTAATCTTTTCAGTAATCTTTTCAGTAACCAAGCAGTTATAGTGGTGCAATTGATGAGATTGTAGCCTAAAATTGGAGTAAGGGAACTGGATTTGAGTTTGGATTTTGGCAGCTCTGCTGAAAATGTGATACAGAACTACTTTTTTTTCAGTGCTGCATAGATAGTGTGTTTGGTGATCTTTCTGTGATCTTTCTATGAGTGTATTTTAGTACCAGACTAGCTCCAGATGCTTTTGTTAATGAGAATAATGTTTAAAAGCAGGAGGCCTGATTTCTATATGCTTTGCTTAGATGTTTTCACATGGGCTGTGAAATGGTTGCACAGCAGTGTCATTTTTATCTGAGCTAAAAAAAGGGTAGGCTTCCTGTTGCGTATAACATAACTTCATGCTCCTAGAACTTTCCTAAGATTAAAATGGCAACAGCATTTCTCATTTTAAGAGGAGGAAAAAAATGTTGTTTTTTGGTGGCAGTGGGCTTATCAGGACCATCACTGTCCTAATTGGGCCTCTTGCATTTTGGTACTCAGTAGAGAACTTGTGTTTGAAAGCGTGGGAAGAGATGTCCCTTAGTAGAGAAATGTGGAGAAGTCTGTCCTTCCGCTGTCCATATCCACATATTTATAACCATCCTGTGGTTCAAAAAGGAGTTCTAGCTACTGTATAACTTGAAATAGGAATTACTGTAGAGAGGCATATTCTAATTCAATATATAAATATATTAAAAATTTCTGCCTCCTCCCAAAAAAATCATTCAACACTAGGTACTGGAAAAATATGATGAATTGGTTAAACTGTGATTTGAGCTAATACAAATGCCATGGAAATAAACAGTTTTTAAGAGTATCTTGAATTAAAAATGGGCAAAAGCACTGGGGGGAATCATAATAGTTCGGTGGTGAGATGATGCTTATTGCCACTACCTCCCAAAGTAGTCTGTCCTCTTCCGCATTACCTTCCTCGCAAGCACTTTTGCATGGTTTTCTTGCCTGTACTGTAGCACACACAGAAGTGTTTGTTTCATGTGCTCCATTTTGCAGCTGGATGCAGAGATGAGAATACTTTCTGCAGACCCCTCTGGAGGTCTTCTGTACTGAAAAGTCTCCTATCTGTGCTTTAATCCTTTCCCTTTTCCTTCTGGCATACTCAATATTGCTCATACAGTATGAGCATGGCTCACCATGGCTCGATATTGACATGGTTTAGCAGGAGCATCCACATCAATAAAGGAGAAGCAAAACTTGTTTTCATGAGTTGTGAGAAGGGCAGAGAGTGCGCCAAGTTGCTAATACCTGATGCTGAGACCACTGATTTTGACTGTCCCCACCCTGGCCCCATTTTTTTTATGTTGACTTGCTATAATTTTAGATACTATTGGTATGAGAATTGTCTCCTTCCTGGTTTTCTTTTGCTTGAGGCTGTTCTTTCCAGCTTCTTGTCCTGAAATAATGTTTGGGATTTTTCTGTATGCTTGAGGAGAGGAGACTGGCTTCACTTAAACGCTATCAGTTAGGGGAGCTGCACAAATAAAATACAGTGCTGAGCATAGTGGGGCTCAAGTTAAAGTTTGAAATCTCAGAGTTATATAATCATATTGAAATAAGGCAACAGAATCTGTGTAATATACCATCTCCTAAGTCCACCCTGCTCTGTTGCAGGGTGTAGCACTTCTGAACGTGTAGATCTTCAGCCAAAGCTACAAGTCTCATATTTCTTGATATCTCTATAGGGGTCTGTACAGTGAGGAGACTAAGCTGCAGCATATAGCAGGCCTCCAGCTGAAAATTTGACATTATAGCTATTTGCTTTAAGTGCAATAAATTCCATTTTTAGGATAATGGAAACTATGCTCCAGTACTAGTTTGGAGCAGATTGGCATAGAAACTTAGGGATGAGGGACTAGGCTTTTGCAGCTTGAGGAATTGCAACTAGTTTCTCACATGTTCACTTCTAGCCTCCTTTAATTCCAAGATAAAAAATATCAGCTTAAAACTTCTCTGTGATTTAAACAACTTATTTAAAGTAATCTACTTTGCTTTGCAATTGCAGTGAAACAGTATGCTGTGGGCAGTTAATGAAGTTCAGCTAGTAAGTGGGACTTTAAGTACTGGTGATGCCATAGCTTGAAGTTACCGGTCTGTATCCTAATATGCCTCTTTCTTGTACGTTCCTTTTCTCCGTTGTGTTGTCCCTCATCAGAAGGTTTTAGAAATAATCTGTCCCTACAAATCAACTCTCGGTTAAGAAATATTCTAAGAAAGGAGTCTCTAGACTTTATTTCAGGCAATTGCATAAGACAGTTGTGCTTTCAGCGTTGGACATTTCAGTGCTGAAGAGCTGGCTGGCAGCATGGTAACAGCACAATTCAAACAGATGATTATTACAGTTAAAGTGTGATGATAGCATCTGTGAAAATGTAACCAGCCCATCAGGAAACATGCAGAATTGAAATGAACAGTTGCACTGGCAATAGAAACTATGATCATAAATCATCTATCAGGCTAAGTATAGACAAAGCTGAGGATCTGAAAAGCATCCCAAGTGCATGTGGGAGTCTCTGTTCTCCCTTTCTGCTCTCTTGTCACCTGCTCCATTATTGGTTCATGAAGAGGTAGAATTCTTCCTCTGGGTTTGTTGCAATAACATCTCAGAGAGTTTACAAAGTGATTTTTGGTGTGAATCTCGTCACCTTGCTTGACAATTTTCTTGCCTCTTTACATTATCCTACAGAATACTATAAACCATATTTGAGTGGTTCTTACTTTGGAGAACATGTGCCTCAAGGGGTATGTAAAGCCAAGTGTTGAAAAAAAGAAATTAAATTAAATGTGCAGCAGGCTTTCTTGGGGGCTGCATTACTTTTTTAAATTGTCTTTGGGTATAAGCATGTCCTGGGAACTGCTGAACACTGGTGAATATATCATTAATGGGAGTATGTGAAACAGCCTCATTTTTTCATCCATTTACTGCAATGATTCAGGCTAATTGTATTAGGAAGGCTAAGCTGACTGAAGGATGCAGTGGAAAGAAGTTGCAGGACAATGCAAGTTTCCTCAGTCATGATAATACTAGGAGAATGGTAGCAATGTCACATGCTAGAGTTGTTTGTATTTAAACCGATGTCTTGAATCATTCCATCTACCTCTGCTCTCTTCCTGTAGGAGAATTTTTCAGTCATCTTTCTCTGTCAGATCCATAAAATGTTGTTTGAGGTGTCTCTTCTTCAGAGACAAACTGCAGAAAGAGGATGGATGGCTGAACTTGCTTTCTAACCCCATGCAGTACTTACACACTACAGCGTAAATTACTTGGGAGGAGGATTTTCCTCCAGAGCAATGTGCCAGTCTAAAGGAGTACTGTGTAACTCCATGTTTTAGTCAGGGGAGTTGTGGGGGAGATCTTGTGCCTATTTGAAATGGCATAAAATCCTAGCAAAACATTGCTTTGTGAAGGGACACTGATGATTCTGCAAGAAGGATCCAGTGTATACAGCTTGTGAATACTTTTTTTTGCTTGGAATAAATGGCACTTGTGGTTACTGAGAAAACCATCTGCGTTGTGGGTTGCTATTTCTCAAGAAAGTGACTAGCAGTACTTGGAAATGGGCTGTTTGGCAAGGGAAGTAATAATGTTAAAAGTGGAAGAAATGGGAATTCTAGGAGGACTGCAGAAGATTTGTTAAAAATTTTGTGGTGACTTTAAAATCACGAAGAACCAAATTCTGGAACTTGTGCAAGCATAGAATAACGCTTTATCTTCTGACCACCATGAGGATAGGTTGACAGTAATACAGAACTCAACAAGAACAAAATTGGTGCATGGCATTCTGTAAAGTATGGAAAGCCTCTTTGAAGGAAAACAAAATTCAATCAAATCATAAATTTCAGTGGAGAAATTTTCTCCTCACCCATAGAATGTGTCAGAAATCAACACCTGTTTATGAAGTTTTATTTCAGATTTGAAGAAATTTAAACAAATACTTAAAATTGTTTTGAGCTGTAATACAGTGTTTTGGGCTAGTTCTGCAATTCAGCAGGAACATAGCTGGGACCAAAGCCTTTCTCGTGCAGCTGATAGACAATGGATCCCTTTATTCTACTTGATATAAACTACAGGCTCCTTGCCAAAGACTGAGAATCTGAACATCCATCCATATGTATTTAACAACAAAATAAATATAGCTCAGTTACATCATCAGTAATACTTCCCCTCTCTCGCACAGTTCATGCTCATGTGATGAGAATGTTAGAAAGGTCATCTTTGCCATCATTTTCTCTCTCTTTGAGGTCTCATTGCCTTTTCTTGTTTGTTTACTTTGTGTCATTCTGTATACTATTATGTAGCCAGCACCTGCTTAGCTATCAGGCACGGTGAACTAGGGATGTGTATGAAATGGAAAGACTTGGTACTTGTGGAGGGAGTGACTCTATAGGAGGTAAGATACACATTCAGGAGCAGAGGAGTTTTCAGTAATGAATATTTTTTGTCTTGATCCCTTTTCTCTCCAATGTGAGACTCACTTCTATATATAAAATGAATACACTCTATTACAATATCAAAAAGGCATATTTCTTTAAGATTAAAACTGTACTAGTTTGTTGTTTTTTCTTACTAACTCCAGTGTACCTCAAGTCCATCCCTTTTAAAAGACAGACAGGTGACAAATTAACTTCTCTGGAAAAGCACAGAGCACTCTCAACCCTGGAGTTGCCTATGCAAATCCCGGCCATCGGCAGTCTGGGGGAAGCAGGCAGGCACTTCAGTAGTGCTGGTTCCTTGTGGCAGGTTCATTGATACTTCTGTGCTAGATTTATAGTAGTCTAGTGAAGGAGATGTACAAGAGTGGAGAGGAGGGAAGTAAATAAAATGTGGTATCAACCCCTCTGCACCAAGCGAGACTTCTGATAATCATATTGTCCAAGAATCTTGCTATGATACAATGCCTCTTCCTTTCCTGTATATGTGATTTTTTCAGAAGGTATGTGAAGCATTATAGAGACATTAAACTTATGTGTAGTTTTGTTACTCTCTCTGCTGTTGCAGAGGGATCTTGCAGTATTTCCTGATGAATCTTGGGATATGCAGCAAGTTTTTAGCTAAGGAGATTCACTTTAAACATTAAGAAATAGTAGTATATAAGATTATTTAAAAGGAATAGAATGTATGGCAGTGCTTGTCTGCTCTATGCTTATTCCAGAAGGAAACACAATTTCTGTGTTTCTTCCTCTTTGCTGTTAAACAGCTGCTTTCATGAGCTTCAGTACAGACCTAACTACCTTACATTTAAGATAGGGGAATACAATGCTTTTGCTACTATTAAAAACAGAAAGTTGAAGATACTCAAGTAAATGGATAAAAATGAAATAACTCCTGGGAAATAAAATGTATGGTTAAAAATAATTTCATTGTGAAAAGTTTTCTGAAAAGATCCTTCCAAGTTTATGGCAGAGAATGAATCTGTATCCAAAAAAAGAATAAAGTCAGCAATTGTGTGCACTTTTCATGACTCTCATGTAAAACCTGGCAAACAGATTATTTGTTGGCTTAGTAGATTAGATTTGAGGGCTTCTGTAAATTAAAAACAAAAGCAGCTTTGGAATGTATTTCACTGTCTCAGCTGGAAAACAAAGATCTCTTCCCCTCCTTCCTCCCTTCTTTTCCTTAGGATAATTAAAAAATAAAAAAGTGTGCAGAGACATATAAATAAAACAAGGGCTGGGGGAGAGGAAAAAAAGAAAAAATCTTCCTTCAAAGAGATGTCAGCAGTCACAGTTTTCATTTGTCTTTGCCAAGAAATGTGCCTGTATGTAGGTCTGAATGTAGTTTTTTCTTGACTATTTATGGAAGTTACGCTCTTAGAGACCTTAATATGTAATAAAAAAAGGAAAATCCTTAATTACAGTCTGTTTTAAATGATGCTTAACTTAAAAGATTTCAAATACCCCTTTAAGCATTACACAGTGTTTTATAGTGTCTTCCTTTTTTAATGTATTTGTACCTGTAAGGAATGCTAAAGTTTATGCTCTAATTATATAAGATTTTGATGTAATTTACTTCAAGAATGTATGAATGCATTCTTCGTAGACAAAGTATACTACTTTGAATTTCTCAGAAAAAAACCCTTTGGCTAAACAACTGCTAAAGTTTGTAACCTAAATGGGAACACAATCTGTAGTAAGAATATAGAATAAATCTAAAATACAGTTCACTGTTTTTTTTAAAAAAGGCATTCAATAAACAGGAAAAATATGCAGTTCAGGAGTGTGCCTGCCTGAACAGAACAGCACAGAATTCTGCCTCAATACAGTTATTAACTTTTCTATTAAATGAAAATAATTATAAATCACCAGAACTCACAGAATACCTATTCTGATAAGGAGCTACAGAATAACTCCTTAAAGAAATACTTGTCCAAGTCTCACACAAGTTTCTTATTGTGTACTGAATGCTGTTATTAATATCTATTTTCCTCTTTTGTTTTGTGATAACTTCTTTCTGTGTTTTCCCATTCCTCTCCCTCTCTCTTCTCATATTTAGTTTTGTGCAATCTTGTCAGACTTTGGAGTTGGTAGGGTTACAAGTCAGAGGAACTTTGCAGAATCATGGAAGAAGCTTAAGACTGCACTCCTTTTCTTGAACCTGTAGAATTTCCTCTGGCACTCACTTCTACTGGACTTCATTTGGTTTGTGGAAAGGATGTGGAGGAAAGATGGATGGATGAAGAATGATACTACCCTCTGGAAGTTATTATCTGTGTGTGTTCTTCTGATTGCCTTTGGACAGATGCAGGATATCAGATGCAATGCATTACTATCCTACTTACTTTAGTTATCTCAGGGTTTGCAGAGTTTCCTTGTAGTTCTCAAGATTATCTAACTGTTGAGACTCACTAATTGAGGAAAGGTGGGATATAAGTGGGAAGCATGCTGTCCTCAAAAGGCACACGGAAACCTTATGAACACAAATTAACAGTTTGGTACCTGTGCAGGTTTCATGTGTGACAATATTTTCTCTCAGAACTTAGGGGAACCTAAAATTGGGACTCGGGGATGTATGAAGAATGTAGAATAAGTTTTGGAATCTGCATTTGGGAAATATCTTGAGCAATTCTGGCTGATAGATTTTTCTGGCTAGTTTTCAGGCATGCTGTGTTCAAGACAGTGATTCTCAAGGATTTTGTGATTTTGATTTTTTTTTTTTTTAAATCCTTGAACATTATAGTCTTTTATGTAGAAATAATATTCATTTCCAGTTCTGGGCCAACTGGCAGATGCAAATACAAATAGTACTTATTGGCTACTCATAAGCCTTTCTAGCAACTAATTCAGTTATAAATGATTCAGACCTTTCTGTAACCTAAATAAGAGGAATTCTTGGTTTATTTTTCACAAAACTGTTTCATACAAGACAAAAGTGTATAATAAGCCAAAATAAATGAGGAAAGAAAATTCCAAACCACTTGGTCAGTTTGACAGGCCTCGCTATCTCTGCTGCATCATGGTAGGGAGATAAAGGCTTTTTAAAAATTGTTTTAGAAAAGCACACAAAAAATATATTTCCCTGTCCTTCACCAGATACTGTATGGACTCTCCTGTCATTAATTCCCAAGCTGACTGTAGGCTACTTAGGAAAAATGTAAGATTTTCATGCCTACTGTCACTCCAAATAGACCAGATCTTCAATAATAATAATAATAAAAAGAGCATAAAATTATGCATCTGTAGCTTTGTGCATTGTTATCTTATTATTTTTCCATTTTTTTTTAATCTAAACAATCTCTGAAATGAGTGACTGCAGCAATTGTGTGTGGATTTCCTCACTACATTTCTCCACCGAGGAAGACACATAGAATCACAGAATGCTTAAGGTTGGAAGGGACCTCTAGAGGTCATCTAGTCCAACCCCCTGCACAGGAAGGGTCTCCTAGAGCATGTGGCACAGGGTGGTGTCCAAGTGGGTTTGGAAGATCTCCAGAGAAGGAGACTCCACCACCTCTCTGGGCAACCTGTTCCAGTGCTCTGTCACCCTCACCATTAAGAAATTCTTTCTCAAGTTCCTGTGGAACTTTTGGTGCCTCAATTTGCAGCCATTTCCTCTAGTTCTGTCGCTGGCCACCACTGAGAAGAGGCCAGCCCCATCCTCCTCACTCCCTCTCTTGAGATATTTATACACATTAATCAGGTCCCCTCTCAGTCTTCTCTTCTCCAGGCTGAAGAGGCCCAACTCTCAGCCTTTGCTCATAGGGCAGATGTTCCAGGTCCTTAATCATCTTTGTAGCCCTATGCTGGACTCTCTCTAGCAGCTCCACGTCCCTCCTGCACTGGGGAGCCCAGAACTGCACACAGTACTTGAGGTGCAGCCTCACCAGGGCTGAGTAGAGAGGCAGAATCACCTCCCTCGACCTGCTGGAGATGCTCTGTTTAATGCACCCCAAGATCCCATTGGCCCTCCTGGCCATGAGGGCACACTGCTGCCTCATGGTCARCTTGTCRTCCACCATGACGCCCAGRYCYCTSTCTGTGRGGCTKCTCTCCAGGAGGTCGGTCCYCAGCCYGTAGGCRTGTCTRGGGTTATTCCTCCCCAGGTGCAAGACCCTACACTTGCCCTTGTTGAACTCCATGAGGTTTCTCATCGCCCAGTTGTCCAGTCTGTCCAGGTCCCTCTGGATGGCAGCGCAGCCCTCAGGGCTATCAGCTACTCCTCATAGTTTTGTATCACCAGCAAACTTGCTGAGGGAGCACTCCATCCCTTCATCTAGGTTGTTAATGAATAAATTGAACAGGACTGGACCAAGGACTGAGCCCTGGGGGACACCACTAACCACAGGCCTCCAGCTGGACTTGGCACCACTGATCACCACTCTCTGGGCCCTGTCATTCTCTCTGGGCCTGTCTGGGCCATGTGACACAGAACCTGTACAACTCTGTCCATGTGGTGCCTGTGGCATTCTTTGTGAACACAAATATATTTCACCTTGCTAGTCTAGGTGGATTTGCAAGTGATTACATTTACTTGTCTAAACTGACCTGCAGTTGTGGTTGGCAGAGTGTTCATTCTCTCTTCCAGTTTTAAGCTGTTCTGTTTTGCGAGACAGCTGTACGGAGATCTGTGGCATCAATGTTTTGAGGATGGTTAGACTCTGATCCATACTCGGACCATCAGCTCCTCTTTAGTGTCTGAGTGATGTTTGGCATCTGCTGTTTGATTTCTGTCCCAAATTTCCTGCAGTTACGGACATTTAAAAATCATTATTCTTTGTATTGTTTTGCCATTGGTCACTGTTCTTATTATTATAGTTCATAAAGACTGAATGAAAATCAGAGCTCATTAATGCTGTGACTGTAATAAGTAGAACTTGTTTTGCTTATATTTCTAATTATTATCAGAAATTGTAGGGCTGGAGATACCCACCAATAACTCAGCACTGCCATAAGACTCACTAAAACTAAAAAGGACTGTCCTCTGTAGGCTGGGAGAAAGTTTTCAGGCCAGGAAGTTGTGAACCAGGAACCAGTGGAAGTCACACAAACATCTGTGCTGTACTTTCATATAATGACTTTAGGGCTCTGTTACCCACTTTTCCCTTCCCAGACTCACCTCATCTCACTTCCCTAGACACACACCCACACCTCCCAAAAAAAAGCAGAGATGTCTATTTTCTTTATTTGTACTTCTTTGTGTAATATACTGTGGATTTTCTAGCATTTGAGAGAAATTTTGATGCAAGGATTTGCCCGTATCACTTGTTACTCGCATTATCCTGCATCCAATTTGTGAAGGAAATGCTTGGAAAAGTCCCAATTCCTTCACTGAGAGTCCTGGAACCTGCAGGATTTCTAGTTACTTCTCTAAATAACCTAAGTGAAGTTGAATTGTTTATGAAGGTAGTTTTTGGAGCTGATGGGGGAAAAAGTCTTACAGCATCTGTTCCTTGTCTTGTAAGGAACACTTGTGTATGAGACATTTTCTGGAAGGGTTATTCTGGTCTAAGTACATTTTCTAGTCAAATCAGAGCACCATGTCAGTCTTGTCTTGCATCCTCACTGTTGTTTGCCTAGCTCCTTTCTGTTCCTGAAGGAGAAAAGCTGCTTCAAATAAACAGGCTTAGTGATCCAAGGTGTCAAACAATTTCAAAGGTCTTTGCCAAACCCCTGTATCTTGAATATAAAAGATAAATGAAAGAATGACTAGTAAAGTGTTAGAGACTTGCACTTGCTTGCCTGTTTTAACTATTACCTTCCCCTAAGCTGTGAATGAGTGAAGTAGAGGAAGGGGCAAAGTACCGGGAAAGATTATATGTGTTTAAGGAGACACAGACTTAGTGAGGTCTCTTGCACAAGTCATCACCTGCATACTTGAAATTACTTTCATTACTTTCAGAGGTAGCTTGGTAGTGGCTCAGCAGTAGCTGCAGTTAGATTGCAGTAATTTCCTTGTCTTCCATGTGATTTTACCCATTAAATTCATTGGGTATTGGATCTTCATTCTTATCTCTATTTGCTTTTATTAGATTCTTCAATCTTTTGTGCCATTATTACCTACAACTATTGCTTATTGCCTCTGGCGTGCTATTTTATTTTTTAAAAAAAGAAGATTTTTAAATAGAGCATCATACTGAATACACAGAATACATAGAAATGTTTAAAAGCTTTTCAATACAACAAACTTTCTCTTTTGAGATTTGTATTACTTGGAAAAGTTTGAGAGATCTCAAGACAGAGCATAGTTTCAGGTTAGAGTGTTTAACACTGTATTGTAAGCCTCTGGCACGAACGCATTTAAAATAGAAATGCTGTAGGGCTAGCTACTATATAACAGCGAAGTAATCATTCCCTGTTTAACTCCAACTATGACTATGTTTTCAATCCTATTGACTATGTTGTCAGTCCTATTATAAAGTAGAGGTGTTTCCAGACTCATTCATGTCTTTTCAGACATCGATTCCCAATGGCAACTTTATGCTCACTTAAAGAAAGACAGTTTATATCTGGGCAATTTTTTTTTATTATTATTTTTAAATTTTTTTATGAAGCACAAGCACACTCTCTCCAGCTCACATATAAAACAGCTCTGGCACAATTCTGTACCTCTTATTTAAGCATTGTTTTCCGGTCAGGACTTTAAATCCTTATTGTCTGAACTGTCAGGATGGTTAAGGTGATTAGCAAGCTGCTTAGATTGAAAAGTGGCTTATTTTAGGTACACTGGTTTTCAGCCAACAGTTGTTGTTTTGTTTTTGTTTCTCCATTATTCTCTCTCTGAAGGGACTGCTGCATTTTCCTCTGATGGTGATTAAAACTATGTCAAATTGCACATGGCTGCCCAAATCTTTCAGAATTGATTATTAATAGAATTTTGGAACAAATAAAACTGAGCTAATTAGTGCATCTGTAATCAGTGATAATCAGCTCTATTCATCTATAACAAATGTCTTTGCCTGATCACACTATAATGTAAAGTAAAAGTGGCAACAGTTGTATATTAACACAACTGGCATAAGCTGGTTTTGCATACAGTCTCTACTGTGTGATCTATTTGACTTGGTTCATGTGTTTAATCATGTTTCATCATCTGGTCTGTCTACATGGTTTGCTGGGTACACACTCTATTGTAATCTTTACTGCTGTGGCAGAGCATCTACTCTAAATCCAGAGTGGGTTTATTGATTTTAAACCATGGCTCAGATCTTCATCTCATATAAATCAGCATATCTATGTTAGCCTTATTCATATGCCTGCATCTTCTGGTATTTTGCATTCTTTTCTATATGTATTTCTGTCATATAAAAATATTTATATAAATAAATGATCTGATCTGAAACTACAGAATATGTACCAAAACACTACCTCTATGTTAGGTTCTTTGTAAGATTTACAGCTCCCAAGCCTGTGCATGTTGCAGAAATTCCTGATAAAGAACTCAAAGAATTCTGACCTTCCTGTAAAGATTCATCCTTTCAGTGATGACTCAACCTCAAATGCTGCAGAGATAGCATTTAGGTGGGCAGCAGTGAATTAGGAACAGTGTAAGGCATTATCATAAGAATGGTTAGACTGATTTGGATCAAGAACCTATTTGAACAAGAACAGGACAAAGATATATGATATTTCTATCTCGGCTTGCTCTTAGCCTCTTTTTCAGCTGAGAATTCCTGAGCCTCTTGTTGCTTGTTTGTTTAGCAGCACTTGGCAGATTTCTTTACCCAGTCCATGGTGTTGAAGTATCCTTTGCTTTCCCAGCAAGGCATTCCAGTGGTTCTCCATCTCTTGTGTTAAGAGCTACCTTTGTTTTGAACTCGTCTTTTCCACCACCATTTTCTTGAGCCCATTGAAGTCCTCCTGAACAACAGGCCTGCATTCCAGTAAGTGGGTTGCTTATATTTCCTTATAGAAAAATTTGTGATATGTAATTCTAATAACCAACCTTATTGACACAATGCTGAAAGTTGGGAGGATGCACTGGGTCTGCCACTGGTTAAGTAATGATGGACAAAGGAAATCAGTTCTGTGCATTAGTTGCCTCCCTTTGACTATATGAGTCAAAATTTGTAATAGAATTTGAAATGTTTGGAAAAAAAATGCTGAATAATTGCAAAGAGAGGCAATTTTTTTAACTCAAAGGGGTTCAGTAAAGATATCTGATCAGTTCAATGATTTATTTAATGTTTAAAAGTTTATTTAACTGAACTTCTACTTAACATAAGTAGTTAGTTTCTGTAAAATTACATACGGATATTTTGATTTTTGCTTGTATATTGAAAATTCTAAGTTGATCTGAACGGGAACAAAATAGTGAATGTAATGTATTGTAGACAGAGCACAGGCAAACAGTTTTTCATTCACAACATTGCACCAAAGTGTTCTGAAGGGGAAATGATGGAATTTTTAGTTTTGATTAACCATACTGAGAAGAAATATTCTGCTCTTTTCATGTTTCATTTTATGATAGGAAGAGTCATTTTATTTTTAAAATTATTTTTGATAAGGAGTGAAAACCAACCAGAATAGGAAAAGATTCTTTGAACTTCCAACTTTTGACCAAATTTTTTCCCTATGCTCACTTAGCAAAAATAATGTTTCCAAAAAATAACTAGAGAAGAAAAATATAATATTAAATCTCATCTGAGGCACAAAAGATGCTGAGAATGAAATTAGTATCACTTTTCATATGAAATTTGTATTTGTGCCTCTCATCTGAGGCACAAGCACGCAAAACCTGATAAATAAGAGGTCGATTTGCATAAACTGTTCAGTCTTTTTTTTTTTCCCACTAAAGAAAAATGTTATCTTCCAGTAAGATAACAAGAAAAAACATCAGTGAATGAATATTTTTTCTTCTGATTTTTGAAAATTCTGTCTTCTATTTCTAAAAGATGATAGAAGGAGAAAAAGCTTTTGAATCTATCTTGGATCACCCATCTGTTGGATCACCCAGTTATTCTATCTACTCAGAAAACTCTGTGTTTCTGCTGTCAAAGACTAGAACCAGCCTTGAATCCCTGTGAGTTTTCTAGGGTAGTTACTGTTGAGCAATGCTCTTTGTATTGCCACATGCAGCAACATCTATTTCAGACTATAAACCAGCCACCAGAGGAATGAACTTTGAACTTAGCTGCAACTGAAAAACCTTTTTAACTAGTTAACTAAACTACCTGGCCTTTTTTTTTTTTTTTAATTTTCTTTAAATTGTATTGGGAAAAATGCCCAAACATCTGTAAAGTTTTATCTGAAATTAAAAAGTTCTATTTCTCTGGTGTCAAGGACCTTCTATGCTCGCTTTTCTCCAACACTCAAGCCACTGAGCATTAGTCATGTGAATCCTGATGGAAAGCAAATGTTAACTTTTCATGCCTGAGTACCTACTGACAGCTAACATTAAACTCGTAAGCACATGTATTTGCACTGGAAGTGATATCTGTTCTATGAGAGAGAACACTGCTTAACATTGTAAGGTAATGTTTTTCAGATCTCCTTGCCAAAGCATAAGGATGGAGACTATTAAATAAGTTCTGAAATATCCTTTCTTAGTCATGAATACTGACATGCATAGCGTGATAACCATGCTTGTGACAAAAACTTACAGACTAATACATATAGTATTCTCCATATGTGTAATATATATAAAATATTAAGAAAAGCAAAGAGACAGTATCTCTAAAGCTTTGTGCCAGATTCCTAGCACAGAAGCTGTTAACGCAATCTCTGTCAACCGGAACAGCCTTTCACCAGCCACAGAGCTGAGCTGTGTTTATCCCTCTGTTCTCTTCCAAGTGGAGGCTGTTCTAGGGCAACCAGTTGCACAAGATCTTATTTATCCCTCTCTAGTTTATGGGAAGTTAGTGTCTTGCCCCCTGAAATAGTAAAGCCCATTTCTCCCCAGAAAATTTAGCGATGTTATCATTGTTGAACATTGTGATTCTTTTTCAATGGGACATGGTCTCCCAGTGGGAATAGCCTGAGGAGCCTTGGAAACATTGCAGCAAACTGTCAAAAGCATGCAGCCTGGAAAGATTATTTCCATGTGCCATATTTCCTGCCCAGGACATTTTTATTTCTGCTTTACCATAAGGGCAGAGAAGATGCCAGTGATGCCAAGTTGAATCCTTTTCTTCTCCCCCCCCCCCCCCCGAGTTTATTTGTTGAATTTCTTTACTTTTTAGTTAGATGTTTGACTTAGTTGAGTCTTGGCATTCATCCTGTTCCACAGGAAATCCTGCATGCCTTGTTAGCCAGCTTAACCACATCATACTCTTTCTGACATGGTGTTTACTACTGTTTTTTATAGTCTATACCTTTTTGAACAGCAGAAGTTCCATCTTTGACATCTGACTTCACAGCTTAATGATAAAAACCCACAGACTCTTAACAAACTTCAGATTTCACTCTGCTTAGGTGCTTAGGCTGAGCTCAGTACTGAGATTTTCATGTAATCAGCTGGCTGATCACTAAGAACAGACTTCTTCATCAATAGAATTCTCAAAATGGAAGAATTCTTCTGAAAGAAGAATTAATTTCAGGCTTTCAGTTTCTTTATAGTGAAGCATTTGTACTTTTTAAAGTCAAGGTTACAAAACATAATGTTATGTGGTATTTCTTTCTTTGATACAGCTTCTCTCTGATTTACATATGAGATAATTTCAGATGACCTACAGATGGTCCTACTGACACATTCTATTCAAATACAATAGAGCTTATTAAAAAAATATGAATTTGTGGGTAAGAAGTATTGTAAAAGTGGTTGTAAATGAACATGTTTTGGTTTTTCAGCATGTTGGATGAGGGAAGGATCCAATATCCTTGTATTAGCAGTACAGTCTGGGAATCATACAAGATCCAATGCACACTGGTTGATTTCACATGATATTTATAACCATATGAATAAAGTGTGCTTTAACCAAGCTAACAACATTAATCTCTCTGTTCAAAATAATAATGCTGCCATGTCCTGAAGAAAAAAGAAAAAAAAAATCCACCCTGTGCATATGTTCCAAGCAGCTTAGCTCATTTTGGGTTCATATTGCCTATAATCTCCCAGAATGTATTGATCTGAGCACAGTGGTGCTATATGATATCCGTAGACAGATTTCTGCGATGAATGTATATAGATAGCATAGATACATAGAGACTAGCAACAGTAGTCTTTTAGTTGGTGGTTATGAAGGTCATCTGAGCATGCATAATCCTCTATATCTGCTATGCAAAAAAAAATTTAAAGAAAAGGATATTTACCAGCATTATAGGAAAATGAGATGGTGATAGACTTGCATCTTTGATAAAATGGATTTCCCCGACTAAAAACACAATGAGTAGATATAATTTTATGGGAATTCATAAAAATTTTCATATGGCTCAAGAGTGAAAATATTGTAGAAGACTGGGATACAGGTAGACACTCCATGAAATAATCAAAAGACAGATTTATATAAAAGCTGTGCTGTAGTTTGGTAATGCGCATAGAAGGCTGACTGAACTTTCAGATTGCTTCAACTTGCTCTGTAACTGAACAGTCTTCATTGGCCAAAACTAAGTTACAGAGGGAAGATTGATTTCTTCTTTTCCCTGTCCCCAGTTGTCTTGGGAACAAGCATGGAGTAAGAGGCAAAGGGATGGACAGACCTTAGGTTTCTTCAGCTGTCTGTGCTGTGCACCTGTGCCTTCCAGGTACAGACTCTCCACATAAAAGATCAGCAGACCTGCACCTACCTCCCAGCAAACTCCTACCATTTCTTTCTAGGGGCAGTCTTTATTCTAAGGCCAGATAGAGAGCTCATCTTGTATCCTAAGAAACTTTTAGTAGCTTTTCAGTAGGATGCTATTAAGAATTCTGTTCTTCATTTGCTTAGGTAGAATATATGGAGCATTTATTAATGAATTCGATAATAGTATAACGGCAAACCAAATGACTTTATTATATGGTCATCTGCTGTGTAGTCAAAGTAACTTTTTAGTCCCTGAGGTCACCCGAATGGTGCAAAGGGGGAAGAGTGTGAGCCAAAGTCTGCTGATTAAGCTTTCTTTTTCCTGCCCTGATGCCGCAATGGCATTTTACTTGTGTTCCTCTGTGTAGTAGGTCTTACAGATAGTTGGTAGAATTTGCTGCAGTGTCTCTGAAAACTTAGTTACCAAAATCTGTTACTCAGGTAACACTGTGACCATGTGTCAGTGGCTTCACAACCATAACTGTTCTGAACAAAACTTCCCTTATCACAGCTATTCGGTCACACATTTCCTATCTGGTTGCTTTCCGAATACTGTGGAATTGCATTTGATACTTTCATAGTATCAAATTTATCACAGAGTTGATCACAGTAAACTCTGCTGTTATTGTTTCTCAATGGAGTACAGTCCTGTCTCTGGATTTAAAGCTGTAAACAACCCTACTGCTATATGTAAAATATTGCTTCCTAGATCCAAGTGCACTGCTAAGGTATTTAGAAAGTTCTTAAATTATTTCCACTTTTAAAATACTCTTTTTTTCCATTTTGTTAACTTAGGTTAATACAAAATTGCTTTCCTGGCTTGACACTGATACAAATTCCTCTCCATCCGCCACTCCCCCACAACACAGGACAGTCAGTTTTGTGTCTTGATATTTAGAACAGATACTAGCTTTGAATAGGACATTGTTTCCCAGCCAGATCAGTAGCCACCTCATGTTTTCTTTTGGTATTAGTTCAGGCCTGGCAACAATACAACAGTAATAGAAGTAACACTTTGAGTATGCTCAGAGGTTGCTTAGTTTTAATCCAACAGCAAATATTGTTAATTTCTGTTTTGTAAAGACTTACCTTCCCCTCCTCCTCCTATAGCTTTTTGTATATGTGAGCTTCTACCCTTATTTCAATGAGAATGGCAGCTCTAAATCCCTTCTGATCACTCTTCTTTCTTACTGGTTCTAAATAAGGATATTCCCAGTATGTATTAATCTTGGTGATGTTTAATCAACTGATCTCAAAGAAACCAAGTCCTCACAAGCTGCCTGTTATCAACTGGACTCTTCTGCATCTGCAGGGTCAACTGTTTTAGTAGGTCTACTGTGTGCACTCATTCAAACCAAGAAAATCTTAAATGTGGGCTTTTTTCCTCACAAGGTTAGTGAGTTTCTTAAATAGGATTCAACAGAATGAAATCAAAGAGAAGAGCAAAACAGGGAGCAAAACATATGCATAATTTACATATGTTTAGCACAGATGAGACAAATACCTTGATTTCTTTATTCTCCTCTCTTTCTGTCTGAAAATTTCAGTGTTTTGTTGTACTTTTTAAAAATCTTTTTTAAGCTGCCAGGAGAAATGAGGAAACAATTACAGGATGTTGGCTTTAAAAGTGTCTAGCTTTGCCAAATAAGTTTATCTTTTTTTTTTTTTCATTGTGGCTTAAAACATACTAAATTCAAAGCCAAGTTGCTAACCTAAAACTCATGGTAACTTCAGCTTTTTGCATGGGGCTTACAATAAACTTGGATAATTTTTCCACAGTCCCTTTGCCAGTGATTAGTTTGGAAGATAGTATGTTTTGAATTTGCTGAGAGATCTACTGCTCTTAGCTTAGTTTTAGTACTTTTAAAAAGCAATCAATAATGCCCGTTTTGTAATAAGCAGGATTTATGAACTGACAAGCAAAATGTAATTATAGTGGGTATTCCGTACAAGAAAAAAGAGGTGATCTTAAAGCCATCTCAGCATTCTGTTTGCACGCATTTTCATTCATATAAATGATTAAGTGGTTCTGGGTCAAAACATTTTTCTCTTAAGGCTTAACAGGAGTCTGGAAAAGTTGTTGCCAAAGATTTCTCTAATGAAGTCAATGACCATTTGCATTAACTTTTTCAGTGTTACTACAGACTAAATTTTTCATTGTTGTTTTATGACTAAGGCCCTAACTCAGCAGCAACATAGATGCTGTTTTTTTGCTCTGGGAATTGTATTCTAAAAATGTGAAAATTCATGACAAAAGTATAGCCTGTATCAAAAATTGGGTGGACTTTGCAATCAATGAAATTATTTCCCTCAGTCCTTCCTGTGCTGAGATATGGCTCCTTCCTCAATGAACTACTAAAAGAACATTCCAAAAGTATGATTTAGTGAGGAAGAAAAAGAAAATAAATGGAAAATCATCTCCTGAATTCAGTAGGCTTTGGATCAAACTCAAAAACAGAGATGTTAATTTAATTTCCATTTAGAGCCAGATCAAAACTATGCTCTGAAATAATATGAAGGAAAATAAAAATCCTTTTTTTTTTTTTTTTTTTTAACTAGTAAAATTTAGCTTTTGCTCAATACATTTACCTTTTGGAAGATATATAATGTTAGTGTTTGCCCGCTGTTTTTTTTTTTTTTTTTTTTTTTTTTTTTTTTTTGTAGTAATCAGAAACTGCAGTGGATTTTGATTAACCTCTGCAGTTCAGGTAGCTTAGGTAAAGCCTATCAAATTTTTCAGTGGACATCAGATGGGGTATAGCCTCCATGTGTGACCAGTATGTTAATACCAGAGGTAAAGCTTACTTGGATTTATGCTACAGCAACAGTTCCATAATGCATCCTCTCAAGTCTCCACCAAAGGACATGTTGAGGTGCTGGAGGTGAAGGGAGAGTTACATGCCATATAACTTGATTTTCCTCAGTCCTGGAGTTGTAGCAAGTGAAAACATCTAAGTCTGCCTGCTAGATTACCTTGAAAATGTGGGTAAATTCTATTACAGGAGAAAAACCTCCATTACAGGCTCCTTCAGTAATCATCTCCATTTAGTGTCATCTCTGCAACTTCATCAGGCCCTGTGACTTCTGTGGGACTGTGTGTGGGTAAAGAGATAAGACAGCTTAGATCTTTTCTCAGGGTTGGGGGTCTAAAGACTTAGAGAAGATGCAAGCAGAAGATGACAGGAGAAATCCGTCTGCTTTCAGCTACACTACTCAATGGGGCAGAGCAGCACAATGACAGATATTGTTATGCTAGATGCAAATTCCAGATACAAACATGGTTTTCCTAGAGGATAAAAAAAAAAATCTTCCCAGTACCTATATTTCATCTGTGGGAAGTAAAATAATGAAGCTTGTAGCTATGGATTAGATTACTCTTATATTGTGTGTGAAACTTACTTTTCCTTAAAGCAGGCCTAAAGATGCTTATGTGCATTTGACTGGTGGGATTAGCAAACAGCATATATAAAATACAGCATTATTTCATATCAGAGAATGGCAAAAACATTTTAACAGCTAGTTTATGGATAATTTGAAATTGATATTAGTCATCCAATCTCATGTTAAGTTTATTTAGTCTTTTTGTGAAGGCCAAAAAGAAGAAAAAAAGAAAAAAAAGTGACTAGGACCTGACCCTGACTTCACTCAAGGTAAAGACTTGATTTTAAGTTCAGAGCAAAAGACCATAAACCAAGGATCAGTTTTCTGGATGAAGTGTTTAAGAGAGTTGACCTATGTGCCAGGCTCAGTTTAGCAAAAGAACTTGCTGATTTAAGCCTTATCTTTGTATGGGAATGTGGCCTGTTGAGGGTATGCCGTTATTTATATGTCCGCATGGTTATCTTAGCATGGACTGCTAATGTGACTCCCCAGCTCTGGGAAGATGGTGTAGATTTTTGAGCTCCGCTCCTGTTATGGGCTAACAAGAGGCTCACCTGATCTCCAGTTCTGACACTTTTGCAACTTCATCAGGCCACCAAAAATCATCACTGCTAGGAGTCCTGCCTATTTTAATCATTTGTACACCTGTTAGCTGCTGTGAGCCAATAGCTGCCCCTAGTTGCATGATGCAAACACACCAGCTACACCCTGCAGTAAAGCTGTGAGCTCTTTCATGAGGTACCACCTTGGCTGCTTGTTGGTATGAAGCTAATGCAGCAAGACTCTTAACTCATGAGCCAGCTAAGCAATTCTTGCACCACTGGCTTCTTTCAATCTATGGAGTCACTTCATCTCAGTGCCAGAAGAGTGATAGTAAGAATAGTAATGGACATGTTAGAAATGCAGAACGGACTCACAAGAAAGCATTCATTTTAGAGTTTTCTCCACTGTGAACTGGAAGGTAAGCAGTGTTTCCAGGAAGCCCAGTTTCCAGTCTGGAAATCTGACCTTCCCTCTGCTTCCGTCTTGCAGCCTATACTGCCTTAGAAACCTCTGTTGGGGTCTCTGTTACTGAACTTTGTGACATGTCTGCAATTAGAAGACACTTAACTAAGATAAAGAAAGCAATATGTTATCAAAACCTTTTCTTAAGAATAAATAAAAAGAAAGAAAAAGGTCAATTTTAAATATTTAAGTGATTAGAACCTGTCATTTTATGTTGTTGTCTTCAGGCTGACATAAATGACAGGACAAAGGAGCATACATTGAAGTAAATGAAAATTCAGAACAGATGTTGGGAAGCATTTTTCATGTTGAATGCACAGAGTGGCCAACCAGGTAAGGCAAAAGCATTTTCCCATTTAGGAAATAATTAGATAGCCCGTCATGGACAAAATGGCTTTCCTAATTTTCTTTTTCTCAATTTTTCTTTCATTCTTATATTCCAGCTGCTATACGCTTTTTTTCTGACTAGATTCTGTGTCATCTGGACATGAACCTAGTTCTTATATAAATGAATGAACTATTAACTGCTAAATGAACAGATGTGTGCATAGATATTATTCTCTCTACATTGTATCATGCTGTTACATTCAATGTCTAAGAGTGCTTCCATTTTGAAAATCGAGCAGGGTTTTTGAAAGTTTTTATCACATCTACCAAAATATGCTGGTTTTATTTTTTAAGGATGTTTGAATAGAAGATATAAAGTAAACTGACTTTCTGATGTAGCATCTGGATATCTGTGGGAACAGGGATTTGGGGAGAAGGGATTTGGTGGGAGTATATATGTGATTTGCTGCAGGTAGTTACTAAGACCAACTGTGGACTTTGTTAGGCATCTTCATTAGACAAAGTCTTTGCTAGCTAGAGAATGAGCACCACATGAAAATTCATATCGTTACACATCAGTATCACAGGGGGTGCTCAATTTTCCCATTTCCAAAGGAATGGTAAGGTGAACATTGGAAATATATTTTCAAGTTCTCAGAAGAAAGCTGCTGCATATGTGCAAAAAAAAAATCAAGATCATTGTGGTATGTCTATTGATACAGTTGTCATCCTGGAAAACAGCTGTCCTATCATTACTAGCTCTAACTATTCCAAGAGGAAACACTAAGTAAAATAACACAGATCTCTTTTGAGCAGATTTGTTTTTTCTTTTTTAAACAGGCCACTCAACATAATAACTAAGCCTCTTATACTAAAAGGCATTATATTTTTAAGTTTTTAGTGCTGAAAATAAGGAATAATAATAATAAAAAAGACTGTGTAGATCATTCCTCATTTCTTCCACAAAATTTGTTAATGTATATGTCAACAGAGATTTTGAGAGATTCTTTCGATGCAGTGTAAAAACAAATTATATATCTGTGTTCAGTCCAGTTCAGAGATGAAAATAAGTGACTTTAAACAATGCTTTTATCAATGCTGCTGTGAATATCTCAAACACATTAACCTAATCTCTATAAAGAAAATGGCCTTATAAAGTTAATCACTATATATTTTGAAGTAATTTTGAAAGATCAAGATTTTTAAATGATACTGTCATTTAAATGTGGTGTGAAGGTTTAAGTGCAAATCACTCTAAGGTAACTTTTTTTTTAGAAGCAGACTAATGCAATATTATGTTTTATAGTGTAATAAAATTATGTGCTAAAATTATGCTCATAAATGTAGGCAAATGTAAACCAAGCTATTAGTTATGTTTTCTCAGATAAAAGTGATTAGCATAGCTATCAAACTCTTCTCCCATTTGAATAACAGAATTATGTCTGAAATCTAAGGCTTGTTTGCAAAAGCTGAGTCTTAAAAAGAAATGT
Source organism: Eudromia elegans (assembly GCA_003342815.1). Lineage (NCBI taxonomy): Eukaryota > Metazoa > Chordata > Aves > Tinamiformes > Tinamidae > Eudromia > Eudromia elegans. The sequence goes on from PTEX01000043.1 coordinate 3,223,187, forward strand.
AAATCCAGCTATCAATGTTGTATTTGAAAGTGAATGCAATGGTCTGCCCATCATTCTGCTAACAACTAAGAGCAATGTGACCCAAATTGCAGCAAAACATATCAGTAAGAAATGCGCCTCAAACAGTATTTTAGAAATCGTTCTTAGCACTTTATCATTTCCCTGCTGCTGATCAGACTTATTTAAAAACTATTGTGGTTTAAATATACAAATGATGAAAGAGTCTTACAGAAACAGTCACCGTGAGACAAAGTTTCATGTATAATTCATAAGGTGTATGGTCATCTACCAGCAAATTAAATTTCTATCTGACAGCTATACTTGTGGTAGTGTCCTCACAGGAAGGCACATGGTATATAATTAAAATCTGAACAGAACAAATTAATGCTGATTACTTCATAAACAATTTCAAAGCTTTGAATACTATTGCCTGTCTTTATAGGATCAAAACATATTCTGATGATGTATATACATGGACGTATATCTTTTCTATCTCCCATTTTTTTTTAATGCCTAAAAGTTGTGATTAAAATTGCTCCTGGAAAATCCAGCTGTGGGGGGGACAAAAAATCAAAAAGGCAACTCCCCCAACTCCAAACCCACAAGCTACAAATAAACCTGTCTCTGCTGTTAGGTGGTTTTCATGTAATGCTAATGTTGATTGGTCCCAGGCAACTTTTAGTATTTTAGATGCAAATCTCTGCCCAGACCAGTGCAGTGTTGCCTTTGTACCCTCCCTGTCTTCCTCCCTCATCTTCCTAAATTCAGCTAAACAATATCTATTTGAAGTGTTTAGGGATGTTTGCCACACTGATGAAAAAGACTGTAGATAACCAACTCTGGTGTTCATAAAGGATTTCCTTTTACTCTTTGTAATAAAAATAGAAATTATTAAGTAAATGAGCCAGGCTTTTCACGTAATCACTAAATGTAGACTAGTGCAGGGAAGGCTCACACACTACGTTGTGGGTTTTTTTTATTTTATTTTTTATTTTTATTTTTAGGTTTGTGCAATATGAGTTTTAGCCTGTGCTGGCAACTAAAGTCTCAGGAATGTGTTAGCACATGGTCAAGTCTGACACTGCTCCTTGGTTTCTCTGCTGCCTGTGCTACTTCAGGTTAAGTTAGCAGAGATAACACTATCACATCCTAAAATTATACCTTTCTAAACACAGGTATCTTGCTTATTGTTGCAATGCTAGATTGACAAACTGAATTCTCTTTCAGAAACAAGGGTGTCTTCTGTGTAGTAACACGTCACTTATTGCTCACATGTATTTCAGATTTTGAAGTTCCATCATGTTCTTTTTTTTCCCCCTAGAAAGTCTCAAGTTACAACTCATACAAAATTCCTGTAGGTGTAACAGCAGCCTTCCAGTAACACAGGCCAAAACAATTTATTGAGAAACAAAATGCCTTTAATTTAAATGGAATTTGAAAAGATGGTAAGACTAAACCTAAAAAAAACTGGGATAAATGTGCACAGAAATACTGGTGGTACAATGATCAATGATACAACATTGTGTTTTCAGGTGAATTGATGCATATGAGTATTTTGTAAATGTAACAGGTATTTAAAACTATTGAGTCCTAGATAATCTGAAGATTTGTCTAACAAACTGGCATTCATTAGCAGGTAAAGCTGTTAACACTAATGTACTCACAGGCACTTGGTTCTCCATCACTTCCTACTGCCCCTTTCTTAGAAAGGTCCTCTATCGAAGCACTGGAGGTGGAAGAGTGTAACTGGTACAATCGTTTCAGCTCCTTCCTCTCCCCTTTCTTAGCCCATCTCCTGCTTAGACCAGGACCAACTCTAAAGTCAGATTTGAAGGCATCCAGTAACTCTGCCTTTTCTGTATCCCTTGTAAGCGGCGCATGGAGTAGCCACCCCAATCAGCAGCAGACCCACATTTTCCCTAGTCTTCCTTTCGTGATTGCTGTATTTGAAGAAGCCTTTCTTGATCTCCTTAACAGTCCTAAACAGACAGGCCACTTGGGAGGAATATATGAATGTTGTCAGAGTATGTGATGAGAAAGGCTTATGCATATCTGGAATTACATCTGGCAAGCTGGTTTCTGATATCAAAGGACTTAGGCTGGAGATGGCACAGGGAAGAACTGGGTCCTGCAAGTGAGGAGAAAGATGAAAAACAGTAATCAAAAATAGCCAGAAATGGCATAAACTGAACTGTAATCTAAAGCAATGGGGAGTATGTAGATAAAGGGAAAATACTGAAGTTTAATGAGAGTAGACAACACTGAGACTAATGCTGAGCAGTACCAGTCCACGTCTATACTGTATTAAGTTTGAAAATGTTTTATACTTTTAACTTTCATTTCATGTCGTTTATGCCAACCGCGATTTTTAAGACCCACTGGACAACAATTACACTTAGGAAATACTATCAGATGACCAAAATGTGAGAGATGTTGTTACATGGGCTGAAAAATCTGTCATGCTGCAATGTCTGTTTAACACAAGCTGAAAGAACAGTATAAACTGCCAGTAAATATGAAATGAAAATCAATACTGCAGTGTACAACTTCCTATGGAATTAGATATTAATTCCCACTTAGGAGGAGTAATCTGTACAACTTTTTTTTCCTAGGAGACTTGTTAGTTATTGTGAGTACTTCTTATTCAAGGCATACGATTTGTATCCAGCATGCGATCACAAAGATTATTTTTCCTATCACCTCCAAATATATACATTGATAATTAATTCTGTATAGTTAGATTAAAAAAAAAAAAATCAGTGAATACAAGCTTAATGTGCGCATAGGTTATGCAATGCTCAGCACACAAAACAGTTCTTAGACAAAGGTGCAGTTTTAAATATCTGACTTTTTGAATAATTTCTTCTCCTGTTACTACCTCCATCTATTTCAGCATCAGAGTTAGTTGTCCTTATCAGTTCTTTTCCTGATGCATCCTAATAATGAATGCTGCTGAGTTTTTGCAGACTCTGCTCCTGGGCATAGCTCTTCCAAAGCAGATTCTTCTGCGTGGTATCTTCTCACTTCACTGATGGCATCACTGAGGATCCAAGCTCTCCCCACCTTAAGGAAGAGAAAATGATTTTCCTTTGTTATGGTCACAGGTAGAAGGCAGCTTGCATGATGTCATTTCATAGGATCCTGTAAGACATGCTGGCTTAGCATGCTTCTCTTTATTTTAAAGTCTCAGGACTTTATTAGCTCTTGTACTTTCATTAATACTTGTTTATGTTTTCCTTGGTCACCCTTAAATATTATTTAAATGTTGTTAACATAAATACTAGAACTGTTTGATGGACCTTTGAAAAGCATTTCTGTTCCCAAAGAGCAAAAATGAAAAGTCCTCTGTTGCAGTGGCTTACTGCCACAAAGTAGATCAGAAAGGCTGGGCTGAAATACTAGCTATGGGTCAGTGCTTACATAGAGCCCTGTGTCCAAGAGAAAATGGCCTGTCTTAACTACTGGACCATTTCCCAAGCTAAACCTGGATGTACATTTTAGTTTGTGCAAAAATACCTCGTTTACTTGGTCTGTTTGAAGACTGAAATACAGAAATGAGAAATGTTACATAGTTGTTACTTCTAGTAGTAACATAAATGTGGTATATATGCAGCAACTGCTCCAAAGACTGAATCTTGGCCTGTGATTAGCAGTATGCTAAATATACATACGACATTGTTCAGACTTCTAAAGAGTTCAAATTTGGTATATTGCTGCACTTTTAAAATAGGCATAAAGAGGTGGAAAGGATATGGGGCTCTTTTAGGTTATTCCAAAATGATCTTTCTTTAATCATGTTTTCCTATGCAGCTGGCAGCTTTTTAGTTCCGGTGAGATGAGAACACTTATCAGGAAATCCTTGCTAATAAAGCATGAGTTTGTCCTTTTTTGAAAATAAACAGACTATTGTTTTACATTTTTGCTGAAGAGTTAGGCAGTTAATGTAAGTAAAAAGGTTGAAGGACTTAAGGAGTGAGCAGCTTCTTGTGAATGCAGAGGTACTCGGCCCCTTCCCGAATCACTCATAACTGTAGAAGATCTAGCTTTCACTGGATTGCAGCTATTAGGCGCTCAGAGCCATGCGGTGCCTAAAAACTTCTCGCAGCTTACCTAACTTGATCTCTGTGCCTGCCAGATTATACTTGTAGGTGAAGAGTAATACTGTTTTTGTATGTTTGACTTATTGGGTAGGCATATAATTTCATTTGTGGATTTGTACAATGCTGGAAAGAGAATTGTTTTTGATTTGGTATCCTGTGACTTTCTCAACACAGTCTTTTTTTTTTTAAATGTGTGTTTGTGTGCTTTGCATATCTCCTAAAAGTGGCAAGATTTCACCTCCTGGAGCTGGTAATTTTCCCCAGTTAATTTTGGGAAAACACCACAGAAGCAGTAGAGTTGCTCTTTTTCAGAGCTCTGAAACCTCTATTTTGAGCTTGGTTCCCAAGACTGAACCACCATAATAGCTTTGCTCAGTATTTTCCAAGTTAGGAGAAGCGATCCCTGCTCAATCTTTTCTTGCTGTTGTGTACAGCAGCCCATTCTTCACAGTGATCTCACAACAACTTACTGTCATTATCTTACAAAAGGAATCAGAGAAGACACTGAGATGATGCTGATTTCCCACTGATAAACAGATTAGATAAATATGTAATTCCATGATTCTGTCATTCTGTGATACTTGGGAATAAAACCTACTTACCTTATGCATCAGAGTTACTGGTAGTGTCAAGTCTGCAAAATGTTTCAAGTCTTTACTAAAAATTAGGAAACTCTTCGTGTGCCTACCAGCTGGGTAACTCTGACGTGGTGGGTTTGTTCCCTGATCTCTGAGCGTCACGAAAAGATGCTTGGCCTGGTCTGTGCACTCACCTTGTGGATTAGATAAAAAAGCATCTCCTGTTCTCTAAGTGATCCTTATAAATTTTGATGAAGGTGAGAGAAAAGGGTGATGAAGTAAAATCAAAATTATTTGATACAGTAAACTGCTTGTGGGAGTCTACTTCCAAAATCTGGAAATTTGAATTCACATAATGAGTTAATCAGTGGCCTCAGCAATGCTTTTTGCTTTTCCAAGTACCTATAGTACTTAACTACGAAATGTTTCTTATATTGCAAGTAGTATATTCCGAGTTGAATAAAGCCTGAATAGCTTTCAAACACGTAATTCCTCTGATGATTTAACAACCTATACAACAGTCTTGAATGTCTAGAAAGAGAACCCATTTGTTCTCAACACACCATCTCTCTAAAGAAATGGCAACTAGTAGATGGAAACTCTGAGAACATGCGATTCCTGCCAATATGAGGTTGGGCGCATGCTGATGGTTAACTTGCTGAACATCAGAAATGCCAAGTCTGTTTCCTGTCTTACTGCATAATAAAATTCCACCAAAAATTCAAAGAACATCTTTTGAATGTTAAACCTTTCTGTGATGAACAGACAATCCTGTACAATCCTGAGGTCCTTTCATGCTTACAGGCAAGGCTGCCAAACACAAGTGAAAAGAGAAAGTTTCCTCTGTGGTATTACCATCTGAGGTACACAATTTAAGTTACTTAGAAACAGGCATAAAAGTTGTTGCAGTCAGTTTTTTGGCACTTACTGATTTGACTGCTAATAAGTAAGTTTGCTCTAATGTGGTACTGTAAGTTTCAGGACCCTGAATTCTACTTAATGCACTCAAGGTGCAAGGTTCCCCTAAGGTATGAATATTGGCATTATCTCGCCTTACTCAATCAGTAGAAACTTGAGCTTGGTAAAATGTTTACTGAATGTAAGTTGCACAGTAAACACTTGCATATATGGGAGGCACCTAATGGGCCACATGGGCAATAGATTGTAAAATAGATGGCTGTACCCCTGCCTGGTCCTGGCGGATGCTGAAGTTCTCAAGGCTGCAGAGAGTTGCATATTGGCACTGTGTTGCCAAAGTAATGCTGACCACTCCAGTGGAATCTGAACAAATTGAAATCATCTGGAAGTGCTGGCAGAAGCCAAAAAGCTGACTGTATACTGCTTTTTTTCCAACAGAGCAACCACACCACAACACTGGACCATGTGGGTGGCCTTTTATATATAACACTTTTGGAAGTGAAATGGCCATGAAATCACTGACTGATTTACCCTCTGTATAAAACAGCTAGTTTGTCTTGTGGACTTAACAGGCTGTGATGTGCCATCTTTAAAGCTAAGATTCTCAAATTCAAGACAAGGAAAGTCTAACAATTGCACAATTCCTTTCATGTGCAAAGCTATGTACTGAAGGGCTCTGTTCACAAAACAAGCAGTCTGTATAGAAAGAGATCTTGGTATGTACATATTTTGAAGACAAACTAATGTACTTAGATCACTAGAAACATGATTTGTCCCATTGTCTTAGCTTAAAGCTTAAATCTAAAGTGGGAATAGGTTAAGCAGAGAATAGTAAAGGCCAACAGGGCCAGGTGAGTGAGATTCTGCAGCTGGCTGAGGGGAATGATCTTGCCTCTTTTGCCTGTGGTGTCGTGATGGCCGTGGTGTCTGAGTGCTTTTGAATGAGAAAGAAAGAAATCCTGGCGTCACTGACTTCAGTAACAAAACTCACATTGACATCAGCTGGGAATGGGGTGGGGAAGAGGTGACAAGGTTCCACGGAGAGTATTTAATATATTCTTTGAAAAATGTGTAAGTGGCAATTCACACTGCATTCAAATAGCATGGAAATTTTGTGGGTATTAAAAGCAGTGGATACACTTTAAAAGAGATTCCTTCTTCCCCAGAAATTCTAATTATTTTTCTATTTGTATTACAATAGCATTGAAGAACTCCAGTGAGGTACAGGATCCTTAAGTATTACATAATTAAATCCTGTTTCTTGTTCCTAAGGTCATTATAACATAAATTGCAAAAATTTCTATTGTATGATCATCTCTTGATCATGGGTTTTGCAGATGCCACCATTCATGATCTGTTAGAGATTCTAAATATGTTGCTTCATGGTTTGGTCTTTGAAAGTCCAGTTACACATGCATTTGTTCTGTAGCTACACCATGTGTCTTACTCTTGGCATTTGTGCTCACAAAGCCTGACAAGAAACTAAAACCTACCAGGTGCATCTAACAACGGCAAAAAAGGAGGAAAAGGGCACAATAAATTGAACTTCTCCACTATAATAGGGAACTTAAATTGTAACTTCCTTTGAAGAGGATTGTTCCTCCTTTGGTAACAGTCTAAGCTCTTGAGCACAATGCAGTCAAGACATACCCCCAAGAACACAGTGACTGAGCATGAACCGTTATACATTTCTTTGAAGGAAAAACATTCTCTGAAAAGCCCACATAGACAAGGAGACCACATGTTTAACGAAATTATTTTTTGGCTTTCTTGCAGTATTTGTTGACTCATTTAGATTTTAGTATGTGTGTAACTCTTAAACTTCATGCTCGCTGTACTGAAGGCAAATTTTCGTTTTTCTTTCTAAGCCTCAATCTGTAGCTCATGGATTGGCTCCAGAATCAGCCTGTACAGCAGTTTCTGTTTCCATAGATGCTATTAAAATAATATCAGTAGTTGTTAATACTGTTAGCTGTTCTCTCAGTATTTTGATAACTTTGTCAAAAGCTGAATTTTAACAGCTATTACTATAGATCAATAAATATGTGAAGTATTTATCAGTATTAATGGTGATAAAATAATTTATTACCAGCTCTGAGTTTATGACTTAACGTTGCTTACCTCGATATAGTTGAAGCGGGAATTCAATTCTCCAGTTTTATATAGAAACATCCTATCTTTCCAAACTCTGAGTAAACAATTCAATTTCTGAAAATCCACAAACTCTTTCACAAGCCCTGTTTCTTAAAGAAAGTCTCTATGCCTAGCTGAGGTAATAAATGTCTAACAGCACGAAGAAAGAACTAGTAAGGTATAGTGCATAGCTTACCAAGGAGAGTACACGTGCTATTGTATAAATATTACATAGGTCTGTTCTGCATGCAATCCTGTCTACAAAACAAAACAAAACAAAACAAAACAAATCTTACTGTTACCATTCAAAGAAGATACTTTTAAATCCTGTGGAATTAATATGCAGGTGATTGCATATCTTGTTTTGCTGTTTTTTCCTTAAAACACTCAAACTCCAGTGTTTGCCCTGTGTCCAGAGAGCAGCTCACAAGAATTCAGGAAATCTGCAGCCTCTTCCCAGCACTTCCAGTCCCCTGATGTACAGCTTGGTCGATTCCCTTCTCTCAGGGTGCTTTCAGTGTCCCTCCCATCTTTTGCCTTTTTCTTCAGAATGGTGTCTCTTTCCAGGATGTGTTCAGACCGTTGTGCACTGCAGCTGGCTCCAACCTCATCTGGGCCTCTGAGCTCTACTGTTACAAGTCTTTTTTTCCTCAAAGGACGTTACTTATTTTTGGAAAGAGAAGAATCTCTCAAAAATAAGATTGTTGCCCTTTCTTCACTGCTGTGTTAGACGTTATTCTGCAAGTTATTAGCCATGTAGGTGTAAATATATTTACTGAATGAAATCTTAGAAGTTCAAGTACGCTGGATAGTGGAATTAAGATTAGTTATGGCTCCAGCTTTTGAGAAACTGCTGTTTTTCATTCCAGGAAAACAGTTCCACAATGACCAGTTATGTGCATGGTATTTTCCAGTGCTAGAGATACGCATGTCCAATTCCAGAACTACCAATTAAGCTGAAATACTAAGTGTTTTTCAGTAATAGAAGGAGCTCAATGAAGGCTTTGAGATAGCTGTTGAAAAGGAATTTGGGATGTTCTTAGGATAAGGTACCCTTTCTGAATTTGCTTTCTCAATTTCACTGTAAGGAGCAATTGTCCAGATTCAAGGTGCTTACACAGTGGGCCCCAACTTTTAATTGCCATCAGTCTCCTAGTTTCCTAGGAGAATATTTAGACAAGATGATTCCTGGGCACATCATTGATACATGTACAATATTACTAAAATGATCTAAGTTCCAATCAGTAGGAAACAGTTCTTTTTGTGCAACTACGTTCTTTCAATTCTGTAGACCTTATTATGAATTTTAATATGTAGATTTCCTGATTAATAAACTCCGCATGTGGCAGTTCAAGGTATTCAGCATATTTAATAGAAGACTGCAAGAAAGATGGAAGTGTTTTCTTGAGTAAGGTGCAGGCTTCTTGGTCTTTACTGCAGCACTTTTATCAGATCTCAATCCAGCTGTGTTTTTTAAAGGTAGTTATTTCTACAACGTCTTTGTGGGGCGTCTAACTTGAGACAATGCAGTTTTTGCTGAAAATGTGCACAGTTGTAACTGTGAGTACTGTGCTTAGTAGTCTAAATCAGGTCCTTTGAATGTCAGAATTAAACCAAAATAAGGCAGATTCCCCTTATTTTTGTGCTGTCATTTCCCATCCTGAAGACTGAGTTTATAATATACTCTGAACTGAGATATATTAATGTGAAGCCCTGTAATGCTATAGTGATAACCATCACCAAAATATAGGGAGGAATTATTGGATCTGCTTTCAAAACAGGGCTTTGACAGTGCTCCACGGACAAAGCCAGAGGCAGCATGTTGAACAGCCGCTTGTTCTCTGAGCATCAGTAGTTCTTCGCGTTCTTTGAGGTAGGATCGCCTTGAAAATTTACAAGTTTTAGGGAGACTGAATTAATGGCAGCTCTCCTTTTGTTATTTATAGCTTTAAGAACTTGAATTTACAGCCCTCATAATACTCCTAACATAGTTGCTTAGGATGTAGAACACACACAAATGAAATTCCTCATTTCTTCTTATTATGCTCACAAGGTAGTTGAAGCATGCATCTTTCTAAAGAAGACCAAGCATATTTGAAATAATCTCAATTATTTTGTTTTAAAGATTGCTATATCTGTTGCCAACTGATTATGCATGTACCAAAGTGGGTAAGGATGTCAAAGTTTTACGTGTCAATTCCAAGGACTGACAACTGGTTCTACTGTACTGCAGTGCTGTTGATGCACCTGAATTGTGTCTGAATCTCTGTGCTCTCAGGGATGGTACTGTATCTCAATGCAGCATGCTGCTATCCACACAAACACAGTATTTTAGTACCATCTCAAAATCCCTGTCAAGTTGCAAGTCCATGATCCAGAGCCAGGCACTGTTATGAGATTCAACATGCTGAGCCTGAAGAGAGCTCAAAGCATCCTGCATTTTGTAGGCAGTGAAGAGCAGACAAAGAGTCACCTGAGGGAGTGGGCAGAGATAGTATTACCTGTCATGCTGCCTCGCAGATGATGTGATGGGAGTTTCTGTTTGTCCTGCCTCTTTCCTGGAGAAGCCATGGGCCTGACCAGGGAAGAAAAGTTCCTTTTTAGCTGATGTGTCAGTCCTAAGTTTGTTTAAACAGGAAGCTTACTGACATTAAGGCAAATTAGGTGATGAATATGGTAATACTGGTTCCAAATGAAATGAATATGCTAGTTATGAATACATTTGGACTAAAAGTTCTGAAAGAGCGTTCAGTAAAGGGAAGGAAGCAAAGCTGCTCTAATATGATGCAAGTGGTTTTGGGAGATATTGCAACTCTCCATCAAAAGTGCTTTGCTGTCTTGTAACATTAAAAAAACTCACATAATTTAGTCACTCTGTGCTCTGTTTGGCATTGTTTTTGAAGTAATTCATTGTATAAAAGTGGTTCTATATAAATATTTATGTGGGACATATTAAGAATGTGATTTATGTAGTGGCTGTCATGATAGTCCAAAGTAACTAATCATGTGTAAATACATATTTTAGCATCTTGTACAGTATGTATCTATGTAATGAAATCAGGAACTAGAATTTCAGAACCACCTATTAGACAGATTTCTATACTAGCTAATTATCTTCCAAATTCCTATTTTTCTAACTAGGTTAAAGAAGTTTTGTGGGTGGGAATAAGTACTTCAAACTGAACACAATTCTACACTTGTTCAACTGGAAAATAGAGAAGGCGCAACTTTGTTGTGTTGTTACTTGAAACAGCTTTCCTCTTGCTCACAGATCCAAGCAAAATAAGTAACTTTTATAGAAAAGTCTATCACTGATCCCTGTCTCACATCCATTAGTTCTAGCTGACATCAGTAGAGCTGTTTCTGACTGATTTTCACTGAATCTGCTCCTGCTAGCATTGTGGACCAGCCCTGGACCCAAGAAATGGAGCACTGTTCCCTGTGCTGTGTAATGCACTTGGATTATTTTTATTTCCAAATCGCGGCACAGCTCCTGCAAGCTGTTCTGCGGTGGTGGATCAGGACAGCTCTTTTCTTTCCCATCTCTCATCTCCTTAGCCCATACAACAGCTCATCAGCCTAAGGACTGAGACCCAAGTCTTCGTGAGTGCCTCTGGCATGCCCAACACGGCTGCTGCTCTCAAGAGCACTGGGATTGCAGGTTGATTCCTCTTTGGATGCTTTCTTTGAAGCGCCCTAGAGATGCAACTTTATTAGCTACAGGCAGTTTGATTAAAATATGACTAAAAAGGTATTCTGGCAATTTTGCTTTTGTTTCTATTTGAATTAAAAAAAAAAGAATGAAAGCAATGTTTTGCTGAATTGCATGACCTCATGGGCTGTATTTCATGTTCTTCATTGAAATGTGGTTAAAATAATCTTGTATTTAACCAGTTCCAAACCTTCTAACAGCAATTTTTTTTTTAATGTCAACTTAAAAGATAGGCTATTTTTCTCTTTGCCTATGTTCATCAAATTCTTACACATACAAAACATTCATCATTAATTAATATGAGCACTGTAATTCATATAAAACAATTATGGCATTAGGAGTTTTTAGAGGAACTATTATTGCTACCTTGGCCCTTTTAAAAAATATACTCCCCAAAGGGCAAAATGTGATGCATTAATATGTATGTATGTATTACTACTGTTTCATAGCTCAAAGACTGCTGATGCCTGTGACTATAAAAGTATTTACAGATTATAGACGGTCTGTTAGTTGACTTGCAGTTCTAAGTGCAGTATTTTCTGAAACCTAAAAAGCAGTATTAATTACTCTCTGTATGTAATAGAGAGTGTAATATTTTTTATTCTGAAGATTTCACATTTCCTGTGATCCTGCAGCAGCAACACTTGCAATATTTAGTTTATTTAGAATAACTGGCAATGTAAGAATAAAATTTTCTGGTTTGCTTACTTCACAAATTAATACAAATAATTCATCTTACATCCATCTAGCCTTTAAGTAGCTACTTTTCTAGAATGCAGCAATTTTGAGATGACACATTCCAGCAGGAAGAATTTACCCTCTTGTTGCATTTTAAACTAAAGACAGAATCCTTTTTACAATGACTTGCAAAAGGAAAAATGAAACTAATTCAATAAGGTGTGTATTCCTCCCAACTTAAAATGACACTTTTAAAAATCATCTCTAGTTTGTACCATATTCAGCCCTATTCCAAAATATCTTATATCCTAGCAGTTTAGTGGGGCTGGTAGAAAAGGCTTGAGACATGGGTCTGGAACTGCAGGGAAATGATTTGCTCCTTTTCAACATAGTAAGTGTAGTCAGTTTGTTTTTTTATAAATGAAATAAAAGAACTACTTAAAAATTTTTCAATTCTTCTCTATGATCAGTCTATTGTCACATGCATTTGGCATTCATTATATGTTAGCCCCAGGCGCCTCCAGTCTTGTACTCAGGCCAGCAGTAATTTGGTTTATAGAGATCATATGGCAGGGAAACAGACCTTGAAAGACAGAACTCTAAGAAGCATATTTGATGAATTTCCTATGATTTGAGTCTGGGTTTATTCTTTCCTGTTGTGGAGTAGACACCCTACAGCACACGTGCTGAGGCCCGATGCGCCCGAGCAAAGGGCCAATTAAACCACAATATGTGCACTGTTTTTTCGCACATCTCGGGTTGCATTTCCTATCAGAGAAAGAAGGGGATGGCGAGAGGGAGGAGAGAGCAGAAAAGGGGGGGGTCTTGTAAAGGATCCAAATACAGGCAGGCAAGCACCGACTGAAGGTTGCCTTTGTCATTAACAATTAATATAACCATAAATGCTGGAAAAAAAAAAAGTTGGTAGCTTCTAGTGGCAGCAGCACAGCCAGAGCAGCGTCTGCTGCATGCCCTCCTGCTCAGCAAGGCCAGCATCCTAGGGCCAGCACTGATCCCTGCTCCTTACTGGAGCATGTGGGTAGGCCGCAGGAGTGGCTGAAGCACATCCCAGGGCTCAGGGTCACCCACTGCTCACTTGCCCTTAGCTTTCCTTCCCAGTCTGCATGCCAGGAGGGGGCCCCTCTGGCTACAGTCTGTGGTGGGACCTCAGATTCCTGGATCCTGCTGCACGTTTATCATCTAAGTCACTACTCAGTGTCAGATCAGGCCTCAACTGGGGTAAAACTAAGGTTGTAAGCTGGAATTCTATAGCCTTTCAGGAACACTTGAATCACTGGTGCTGACGGGCTACCCTATGTGGGAAAGCGCTATCCTATCCCCTAAGAGCAAGCAGATGCGCATGTAGCCTGGAACGGACACTTGCACTGCTCCCCCATGTACTCCAGCCCAGGGCAGGCCTTTACACCAAGCATTCGTGCACAGGAAGAGCTCACTCTGGCCTTTATTTCATTTTGAAAGTCCTAATTTCTTTGATAGTGTCCAGAGACTGTTCAGGTCTCTCTGTTTTTCTTTTTTGCTTTGATTGATTTTGATTCCTCTTCCCTTCCTCATGTCTTTTCTCTCCCTTTCTCTTCTGTTCTCCCCACCCCCAGTTTTTCCTGGTAGTTTATAAACGCCACTTTTCATTAATGTGACCAAAATGTCATCAAGTAGTTTAATGCTCTTTAATGTCCTTGTATCGTTTACATTTTTTGAACAGTGTGGAAATGAATCCCATCTGTGGGTTTGCTAACATCAAAAAAGTTTGACAGGCTATTTAGACGTGCTACTTCACATTGCATTAGCGTGTACAATGTCAGGGAGGCAGGAGCCGGAGTGAGGCCGTGCCACCTCGCTCTTGACCCCTCCTATAGCTGCTTGGAAAGCAACAGATCACTTACCACAGAAAATCAAAGGCAATTGTTAAGTATCTTGGCCTGGAGAAGAGCCCAGCCCAGAGGCCTCAGGAAAAGTGTGAACTCTGAATTAAAAAAAGAAGAAAAGTTTCCACAGAAAAAAGGGGGAAAAAAATCAAACCCATCCTCTGCTCCTGACATGCCAAGATCGTTACACTGGCTACTTTTCTGAAGTCTGTCCGTGACTGGAACTTTAGTCCTTATGCATGTTTGTCCCCATCATAGGGCATCTAGCACATTCCTGAGTTTGGTGTGTTGTTTTGGTTTAATATAGACCAATCAAAAATGCTATTTTTCAATCAGCCAAGTTAGAATGCATTTGAAAGAGGTGGATGCTGCTGTTAAAACTGATGATAGTGCTAGTTCCATCTTTTCAGGTCCCTTTTTTATTATGGTGAGATTTAAAGCTTCTACGCAGCTACTCCTGCTACTTGTTATTCATCTTGCTCTACAGTTCCCTGTGTTAATACATAGCAGGAAAGTATAATTTTGTATCTTTCTTTTAATCTACATTTGTGTTAATGACTCGTAAACAAGGCTTATAGATTTAACTTACTCTTTGATGGTGTATGTAATGAGTGTATTTTAAATTTCTCTGGCTTTTTGCCATGGGAAGGATGTGGCCTCTTTTTCAGGCATTTACTCTAAAAAGTAAAAAGAAAAAAGTGTTTTTTTATTTCAGCAAAACAAAAGCTTCTGTTCATCCCAAGACACAGGAAATGTCACAGAGTGCATTTTAACTGTTAATCATTATAGATAAATGGATAATAATTTCTACCTCTGAGTGCAGTAGGATTTACTTGCCAGTTTTTAAACCCTCTCCCATATTGCAACTGCATACACAAATATAATGTACTTTTAAGTACAAATGTAAATAACCTTGTATAGCGGCGTTGAGTTTTCAAAGTCAAGGTAATTTTTATAAGCATGAAATACAATTCCTTTAAGGCAATTACTCTAAGTGCATGAGTCCCTTAATCTTTAAGAATTGGGTTTATGTAATGCGCAATTCTGTTGTTGTTTGTGTCTCACTGAAAAAGTAAAACACAAAGTACAGCAGCAATAACTAATGAACTTTATTTTACTCTTTACTTTTTCAATACTAGTTGGTAGTATCAGGGAAATTCTACTAAAGACAGGATGAGGTAGGCACCATTTCATGCTTTGATCTGAGCAATATTTGCACAGAGTCAGTGTCCTGGCACTCAGGAGGAGACAACCAAGTTTATATTTAAATTCAGTTGATGAAAACACATATTACAAAGGAAATATTTTTTTTTTTGAGTTTGTGATCTTTATGCTAAATGTGAGTAAGCAAAAAGGACTGCTACTGTATTTTTTCAGAAGAATTTCAGGCAAAACAAGCACATGGATATTCCTTAGTCATCTGGTAGAAAAGAAAAAAAACTCTAAACTTTATTTTAGAAACATTTCCTAGTAGCAAAATGCAATCCTTTCACTAATTGTGATTCACCTTTTCTTGCCCTTTTTGAAACTTGAATCATAGCTTTAAGGCTGTTTCAACCAGGAAGAATAAACTCTGTAGTCACAAAGCTGTAGCTTTGTCAGAGTGCAATGAGGCTTCCCTGAAAAATCATCCTGAAAAAAAAAAAAAAAGCTGGGAATGTGAATACTACATTGGTCACAGCAGACATTGAGGTGAAAATACGCAAAATGTGGACAGACCTAGAAGGTCTGTAACTTCGCATTTCTCTTTGGCCATATAAACCTGTATTGTAATTACACTAATTTACTATTTGGAAAACATGCATGAAGCAAAAAAGGAAGTGTTACTACCTAAGCTGAAAAGCACTTTTTTATGCCTTGTAGAAAATTTTGATATAAATGAAAAAAAAAGTCATTTTGAACATTCTTAAACAAGGTATTTGTGATTAATGGGCTTGCTGAAATATTTACAGATTAAAATGTATTTTCATTTGAAGTTTTCTGTTAAAGATCTTCAATAGTATGGATATTAATTAATAGTATTTTGGTCTGCAACACAAAATAGAACAGGGTGGTTTGTACAGCCACTTTCACTGGTACTACAGTAAGGGGCTGTGGTGGGACGAAGCGTCAGCAGCACTTTGCCCACATTCCTCAGATATGGCAAATGCTGAGGCTTTTGTGGCAGGTGAAAAAGGGTAAGATCAGTTTAAAACCAGCAGAAAAACAACACTGGGGATAGCACAGGCAACTGGGAATGGTTGGGGAAGGGGGGATGCTCACCCTTACACCTTTGCATCAGCAGGTATTTTCTTTAGGTAGCTGCTGCTAGTGCAAGCTCCCATCCGTATCAACCCATCATTTAGACTGTGAGGAAACTTTCATTGACACAATGTACTCTCCAATTTTTTTTGCTTTGGTGAATCTGCAACAGGCACTTTTTTTTACAGAGAAGCTGTGCTGGGGAAAAAGTAATTCTGTTACCTTGTTTTCACTACACAGTAAGTGGTTTAGATAGCTCTACAACTACCATCTTCATTTTGTCTTTGCTTGCTAGTTTATTTATTTATTTACTGGGCTTTACTTCCTTTTCATCCAGACAGTAATATAATATAATCTGGCAAAATATTTTCTGCTAGGTATGAAAGCCCTGTAAAGTATGTAACAATCAGATTATATAGATGAACTGTAACCCTAGAATAATTGGGATTTATTAGGTGAATGAATAGGTCAGCAACTACCAATCTGACCTTGATTCTTTGAACACAGTTCTTGCAGAATACTATAAAGATTCTAAAGGTGGTCAGGAGGCAGGTGTCACAGCAGTTACAAGGCAAGTATGCCAAGCAAGTGCAAGTGCGTTCAAGGTCTGTCTGCTGCTGTTCCTGCCAAACCAGCACAAAAAGACACTCTTGCAGCTACTTGACAATGCTATATGTAATATTCTACAATGCTGCATACAGTCTTCCTATTTTGATCCAAATGAGTGGATCCAAAATCCAATCCAAAAAAAGTGGGTTTTTGTAAAGCCACTACAACCTGTTCTGTATCTCAATGAAGCCATTTGCTTGACAGAAATAACATGGGGTCAAGTTTGGATATTTGCAGTAGATTTCAAAATGACATTTCTGGAAAATAAAGTGCAGATATAATGCTGAAGCAGGAGACAACTAGGGATATGAAAGGACAGGTAAAGGATAGGGAAGTAGCTACATCTCTATCAAAAAGAAAAGTGGTGTGCCTCGGTGCACTGAACTGAGGTCTCTCAATTTGAATCTGCATTGACTCAGCCTGGACCTCTGCTTTGCCTCATATGAAGTAAAGCATTTTCTGAAACAGCTTTTGCCCTTCAGTGGACTTAAAATAATCCACTATATCTCTGGGGACCTCTAACAGAAAAACCTTGTTGAGATACTTATTCTTTCACGCCTAGTAAGCAATGACTTTCTTTTCACTCCAGTAGTATTCTGAGGACTCACTACATTGTATTACTGTAAAACCAGCAATGCTGAAGGGAGAATCACTCCTCCTTACTAGGACACTAAATTCTGCCAATGAATCCGTATCTTTTGGAATGTGATCTCTTCTGTACAGGTAGGACAGCAGATACTATCTTTCCATGATGAAATAAGAATTACATTGACTTGTCACATTATTGTTGCAATAAAACATCTTTCATACATTTTTATTTCATTGTGTTACCACTATGTGCTTTAACTAAGTTAACTGCAATGTACCCCTGTCATGACACTTGCTTGGTAGAGATGGATGGTGATTGAAGCACATTTTAAAATTAAATTTATGGCAAGTAGAACACACACACACACAAAAAAAAAATCATAAAAGTGTGCAGAACATCAACTCTGGGGCCTCCACCCCCTCAACCACAGATGGATGCAGGAGACAGGCCATACAACAGTGACTTTGTCCTCGCATGGCCACAGAAATGCTTCTTAATGCTCTACCAAGTATTCGAGATCTATCCTGAAAGATTAAAAAGTCTTTAAATATGTATGTGAGGGGTGCGAGTGTCTGTATATAAATATGTTTGTATACACGGTACATACACACACACATATGCACACACATCCTGGAAAAAAAGTAATCGTAAATATCTGTTGCATTCAGTCTTTACAACTGCAGAACATTTTTTTTGGCAAAATGCCAGAGTTTTCACAGAATGGACCTGCACACAGAGGGAATCAGAAAAGTGTAACACTGTAAGCTGTACTGTTTTATACAAAGACACAACCTTGCCTTTTCATAAGATTCTTAGATGACCATGAGCACTGTAATATCATGACTCACAGCAATATGGATGAAACACTATTGAAACTCAGCATATATTGGTGGATTACCTAACCAAATAGATACCTTTAGTCCAGTCAACAAAAAAAACCTCCTTCTGATGAAAGTATCAACACCTACTCCATTTTAGTACGAAGTAGTATTATTCAGGATGTTTGATGATATCTTAAAGGGAATCAGATTCATACTAAAAGAAGTCTTGAAGTCTTTTAAAATACACTGGTGCTTATTTTGAGTTATATGCTCCAATAAAGCTGTCAACATTTTGGGTTTGCTTTTTAGCTTTAAGAATCCCTATGAACTGGTTTGAATTCATTTTGTGCTGGAAATTCTCTCCCAATCCCAGCAGGGGTAGTAGGTCATGATTCATAACATATGCCCTTAGTTGGGGTTTCCTATTCCTATTTGGACTTGTCAGTTTACCTGAATAGATTTCTTTTTTATAAAATTCCATTAAAAAGTCATTTGATTTACTCAATTATTGACAGCATTCCATGGTTAATATTAGATTTCCTCTCTAACACACAAATGTGGTTGTAAAATTGACTATTCTTCAATATCCAGTTATCGCAAACAGAAATGTAGCAGGCAATGAAGAGAACGTCAGGAAATGCATCCCTGAAGCTCACAGCATTTGATCAGAACAGTACTGCATATAAGAGCTAGAATGTCCGTCCCTTCATTTTCTCTGCTTAGGACCCACTGGCTATTTATCTTGAAATGGATGTCAAAAATCCCAATAACTTCAATGAAACCCAGCCTGGCCCATATTATATAAAGAAGCTAATATGCAGAGAAGAAACCTGGCCAAATTCTCTATGCTTAGGAATAGTACCACTTCCAGTAATGAATTGTTTTTTTCCTCCTGAAAGTTAGCTGATAAACCAAACAAAATCATAAATCTCTGCACTTTTAAGAACTGAAAGGATGGATTTATAGCTATTTCTAATGAATATATCTGAATATATCTGAATATCTGAATCTAATGAATATATCTATATCTGAGGTTCAATGATTTTTTTACCTTTATGCCACTACCATTTCTTTTTCCATGAGACCTGGAAATCAGACAGTATGAAATCATTTTAAGCCTTTCCTTTTCTGTGGTGTCTTTTTCAAAAGAGAAATACAAGTGAGAATATAGAAGACGCATCACTGTATTATATAATTAGAGCTGTATTACTTAAACTTTGTGCAATTCAAACGTTAACATTGCTCTAGAATACCTCAGAGGTATCCATCTCCATTGAAATACTTGAAAAACTTTGGAATAAATATTGTTTTCCCCCCACTGCTGTTACAGTACTCATTTTGTTTCAGTACAAGTCCTGTACTGTAAGCCTTTGGCGGCTGAAAAGTAAATTACACTCATGCAAAACACAACTGATGAACTACTGAAAGCTGTAGCTGCTGAAATAAATTCCTGCGTGCTAAATTTATGAGAACTATGCACTGTGTACACCACAGTTCACTCACAGATTCAGCTTCAAAATGACTTCTCTTACCCAAAGTAAGCAGCAATGTTGTGAGAACAGGTCCACCAGTGGTAAGCAGAAAGGCACAATTTTGTTGCTGGAAATACTGATGCTAATCAGCATATATTAAGTCCTGTGCACACTAAGGAGCGTTGCTAACACGTTTATTTTCATTTTGTTCTCATAATTGGCATACAGGTAGCTGAAGGGCCGAAACACAGTTTAAACTATACCCCACTCTATGAACAGCTCTGATGTTGACATTTAGGGTCTTCACCATTAAGGACTGCTCCTACAGGCCTCAGACTGGCTTTGCTTCTTCCTCTCTGAATGGACATTATTCCCTCAATGTGCTAACTAACTGCCCTGTCTTCTGATTCTGTTCTGTTGTTTAGCTTAGAAGAGAAACCACAGTGCCCATGGAAACTGAAAAGAAGAAAGGCAACAAGTGGCTAACATCTCTGTACAACCTTCTGCAGGGCAGAGAAGTATGACACTTGGCTAGCAGAGCAGGCGCATGGCCACTTTAAGCTGTATCTAGGGTTGTTCTGCATTGGGTAACTGTCTAGTGTAAAAACCATCAGTGTTTTTACCGTTAAACTTAGCAAGCAAATGACATCATGCACTGGTCTTCCGTTTAATATAGGTGTCTTGGATGCCATGTTTTGATTTCATATTCTAAAAGTAGTCAGTTTGTAACAGCCAAAATACAAATCAGAGGTTAAGATGTTACTGTTAAAGAGCAGGTAATTCAGAGCTGAAGTTTGCAATATGTGACTGAAAAAGTAGAGACTTCAGGAAAGCCAAGCAAACTTAAATTCAGATTTGGATCTAACTCCTGTTATACCTAAGGAAGTTCTCCTCACCAATCGGCACCCTCTAAGTGAACACAATCGTTCTCAGTAACACTATCAGCCCACAAAACCAAAAAGGATTCTTATTTTGATTATTTTTAAAGTTTAATGACAAATCCTTTCTCTTGTTCACATTAAAAAATAAAAGCTGTGCTAGAGTCCCATTAAGGGACTGCTTTAGAGCCTAGTTCTCTGAGGCACTTATGTTGTTTAAAATTTAATTTCTAGTTTTAAATTTTTATTGAAAACACTACTTATAAACAAAAAAGTTTTTCATAGTCTTTGGCATCTACTGTTGCAAAATCTTCTAAGCTTTATTCTGTCCCAGTGAATTCTCTGCCAGCTCCCGAAGGCATATTTTCCCTTGCTCTGGCAGCCTCCAGCTAGTGCTGCAGAACTGTGGGAAAGCTCTCTACTTAATGCCCTCTCATGGTATTTTTACTAGCAAAAGAATATATGGAAATGCACGAGACAGCATTCACCTTTGGTATAATAACAGGGAAGGCATTTTAAACAGTAATCAATGAAATAACAGCAGAAAAAGAAATGTGGTGCTCACACTATTTAGAGATTGGGGAGAATTCTGGCATAGGGATGAAGTTAGGAGATTGGGCTGTAACAAATACTTTACGAATCGCCACCTCTTTTCTGTCTGGAAAGTGTAATTTTCTTCAGTGTACTCACTGCAAATACTTACTCTGTACAAACTGATGTTTGGGCTTTTATGAGTAAAGAAATGGGTCATGCATTATCATTTTGCTTCCTATCTGGAGGAAAAAAAAAAAATGTTTTAAATGTGATTAAATGTTGCTGAATTTAAAATTCTCAAGTAATGTGATTGAAGACTGATTACATCTTTTACCAGCCTCCTGCTTAAACAATTACGGCTTTTAAATGGAATACAAGAGAAAATCATAATTTGCCCTCCTAACTTCTCCTTTCTTAAGAGAACTTCATAAAGTTGAAATGAAGAAGGACCAGCAGAGTGTCCAGGGCCTACTATTCTTTTGAACAACTTGAGCAGCCTTTATTTCCTTACTGCCATTCCAAATTCATGTGAGGGAGTTTGTCTTGTGTCCAGCACTTTTTTTCTCAACAATGCGTATGTCGTGAAAGCTGTAAGGATTTTATTCTGTGCTAAGCTCTCAAAAAATAGCATTAGCTGTCTTTTAAAACAGACTGCTTGTGTGATAAGGTACAATCTAATCTGTTGACTTGTTACAAATTACAATGAAATCCATCCATCCCTAGAGAGGTGAAACACATTTATAACTGTAAAGAACTGGATTAATGCTCAACTACCAATGTTGAAGATCTATTGGAAATGAACAGAAATGCTGGTACATAGATAATCTATAATGGTACTACATCTTGTTACTATCTTGGGGCTATACTGTTCTTTATTTATTTTCTATATGTAATTTTCCCACAAAAATCATTTCTGGTGCTCTGTTCTGTACTCACCTATATCCTCGGCTCTGTGCACTCTAATTGGCACTTAAAGGTTTGGGTCCTTAAAAATGGCATCAGAATGAATTAATGTGATGTGTTTTAAGCTTCCGGTCTTATTGCAGTTTAATTACAAGAAAAAATTAATTTTGAATATTTTCCTACCGTTGAAAAAACCTTACTGTAGGAACCAAAAAGGGGTGATTCCATTCTCATTACATCCCTAGGATTGCCATGAGAAATAAAATAATTAATGTCTGTGCTTATTCTTTATCATTAGTCTTTGTCCTAAGAATGGATTAATGAGAATATTCAATGAGTACCAGAACATCCTGGCACTCACTTCTGTGAAAAGTCATTCTTGTGTCAAAGACTGTAACGAGGCCTGAAAGAAGCATACAATTAATTCACAGCAACCTTAAGGTTGTAGCAAGAACAGAAAACATTATATCCAGACCGATGATCAAGATCATAGTAAGAGAAGAGGAACACTGAAATAAGACCATTTTAAGTATACATTTTACAACCTTTGTCTGGCTCTGTATGATTTTAAATCCATGTTAGCTTTTCTTGACTACAGTTTTCATTTCATGACTGGGCTTTTTTCACTTCTCTTCCCCAGATACTTCTTCAGATTTAAGGAATCTGAAGATTCCTTATATTACCCTTATCAAAGTGATTTTCCCTACCTCCTTCAGGAAAACAAGGTAGACAAGAGACAAAATAAATTGAAAAACTAATTCAAGCTGTTATTTGTGTTCCACAACATAGGCTAAAAAGAAGGAACACTCTGGAACACTTTTGAACAAAACAGAGTAAGCTGAACAGTATCCATGGGTTTGAAACAAACAGCGTGAGATTTTGGCCCATTATCTATTTCTTAGGTAGTCTTTGCTACGGGTGCTCCTTTTCTGAACTGTTCACAGTACCAAAACCCCAAAGCAGCCTGTGTAAATACACTGCATTTAGATGGGCAAGGACATGAGGAGGAAATGACGCACTTGAAGGCAAGGAGATGGCAGCTCAGCATTTTGGTGTACTTGTCACGCAGTGTGCTGTGTGCTTTGCGCATGTGGCTTCTGACCCTTGTCCTCACAATCGTGCAAGAGCTGCCGGCTTTGAATGGCAGTTGCAGATACAAAGTAATACATAGTTGCAGGAAATAATTAAATTAGCACATCTCCCTGAAAAAATGTTTAAAATGGGTGCTTTACTTTTGATTAATAATTAACATTGTTTAGTTTGAGCAGGCTTAGAAGAGTTAATACAGCAGCATGCTTGCTCCTTATACTTTAGGTGGTATCAGCTTTTCCATTATAACCCCCTGATAGTTTCAGTTTGTTTGGTAACTAACTCAGCTATAAAAATTAACTCCAGCTGCGAACTTACTGGGAAAAGTTCTCAGCTTAGTACAGACTTAAAAAAATGATTTTAATTTTTAAATAGCTCAGCTATTTGATGGTTAGCAGGGGGAATAGGAGGCTGAGCTCCTCATGGAGAGCTCTAATGTGGCCTTCTGTGAGAAGCCAATGCTGTTTTTTTACTGGCCCATAAATGTTACAACAAGACAAGTGGAGAAGGTCACAGTGAGAAGCTTGGCAGAGAAGGAGAGGCTTCAATGAATGACTTGTTCAATATCAGTATAAAACAATTCTTACTGTGGTTCTTCTTTTATTGTGTTCGTTTTGGGAATCAGAGCTTGAATTAAACTGACTTAGAAGGTGAGAGAAAAGAAAGACCATTCTGCATCTGTCACAAGACTTGGGGCTTCATAAAACTGTAATTCACCTTCCCTAAAATAAAGTATGATTCTTAGTGTAAGTTATGTTTCGGATTGAGCATTGCCCTATCAGCTCTTTCTGCAGCTGTATGCAGAAGTAGTCTTGAAAACCGAGTCCAGCTGTGCACTAAGAAAAATATCAGCAGGTTGTGGTTTGATGTAGTCTTTGCTGAAGTGTTCTTCGTATCATCAGCTGCCCAAGTGCCTACTCCTTCCTATCGTTCCAGGTACCAAAGAACTCACACCACAGAGAGACAGCGCTTTCTGCTCAAGGGAACGCTAACGTCTGCAGCTGGGGTCATAAGGCCACTCAGGCGGTGAGGCAAGAGTCAGAACATCCCTGAAGCAGTGGCAGAAGCCATAGAGCTGGCTACAGCTCCCTTAGTCCTTAGTATCTGTCTCTAGTGCAAGAACATCAGCCTTGTAAAAACGGACCCCAGTCCTTTGTCAATCCCCAGGGAAAAAACACAACCTGCAATCCAAGATGACCCTTTGAAATTCAAAGATCTTTAGACCACAACAATCTGGTGAGTACATTTTGACATAGCCTCCTTTGTGCTACTTACTCACATTTTAGAAAAAGGAGCTATGCTTTGTGGGGGTTTTTTAAGTGAGAACTATTTCTTTGTGTGCACCATGTCTGTGCAACAGACACTGAAAAAATATTTGGGTTATCTGCGCTGTACTTTAAGACATATGCAAGTGCCAAATACTAACTGACACATCTAGATCAAAGATATATATTTCATAAGGGATTCACAGGGAGAATCACTAATTTAGGATTGTAACTTTTTTATATTTTAATAAAATTATTTTAAGTATTTAGCTGGGTAGCAGAATTTCTATCATTATAGTAGTACCAAGCTAAGTACACACATGAAGTTGAAGATACAATGCAAGGTCTAAATTAAGTACCAAGGAGTAAAAATAATTAAAAATGGCATGCTAATTCAGTTAGGGAAGGTGAGGTGCAGGAAATGGTCTAGACAATTGTAAATGGCATGGAAGAGCCATGCCTGTAGTCCCAGCCCTCAAAAAAAAGCTCCCAGCTCTGTTTTACTTCAGCTGAAGCTTGGTATTTGGGATTATCAGTTTCTCAGAAATGCAGTGAGGAATCCCTTTCCTCATGGGCCAAGAAAAGGCTTCCATTTAATACTGCAGAATTATTTATTAATTTGAAGAAGAACTGGAATCTGGTAGTGGTCTCCCACATCCCAGGCAAAGTGCCCTAAACCAGTGAGCAGCAAAGTCCAGATTTCATGTTTTCTTTGGCTCGTTATTCAGTGCATAGCAAATTTCATGTCTTCCTTGTGCCTATGTTATCTTGCTGTTGGTGCAACAGAGCTTGGTGCAGGATTAGGCACCTCACCTCCGGCATGCAGGCTGACGATGTGAGATCCTTCAGCTGCTACGCTAGCTTCAACCAGGGAAAACTAAGTACATATGAGTGTGCCTTCCTGGACTTCTGGAACTGTGTATTTATCAGTGGAAAGATCTCTACCATGTTTTCCTCACTCTGTAGTGCTATCATTCATTCCTCCACTGTATGGGTATCATTGCTTATGGATTGAAACTGGAATGAAGGAGCTCACTTGTTCAGTAATTGGAATTTTCAACTTTACCAATTTGAAATCTGATCAGTGTCCAGACACTGAAACATTTATTGAGCTGCACTTTACAGCTTAGGTAGAGGAGCCTCCCTACATGGTGCTCAGTATGGAGCCAAAAGTCCCTTGACTGCTGTGTACTAAGAGTGAGCCACAGCAGGGATGAAGCCTCACTGAAAAAGATCCCTCTGTCTTCCCCACCATGTTATCCATAAGGCTAAGATACTATTCAAATAATCACTACTGCTATCATAGGAAATGAACACTGAGAACTGTTTGGTTAAATAAATTTCCATGCTTCATTGCTCCGTAAGGAAACAGCAATGTCTTTATGAAAGACATATTTATTTAATAAAACAATAAATTATAAGAATGCAAACTGTGAGTCTGAGTGTGGGTGTTAGTTTCACATTGTTCTTTAAAGATCCTTCCCATCCTATTCGCAAATGGCATTTCTGACAGAAGCAGGGATATCTAAGAAGTGGTCTAAGGAAAATACAATACTGAACATGAGTATCTGTTTAGTGCCCTTCTAGGAATAGGCTTATAAAAGAAAGAATAACTCATTTTGTGGAGGAAAACAATCAGCTACTGTAACTGTTATTAAAAATACAACTTGAATAGTTTTCAGTTTTCATTTCAGTTTATTTTCTTCCGTTTGGGGCATTTTGGTGAGTGTTGTGAAAACTTTGTCTCTCAAAAAAGATCATCAGTGAAAATTAACTGACACTCAGATTATTTAAAAGTTTTGGGAAGACTTAATGCTCACAGAAGGGAATATTTTGGCACAATCATCTCCAATGTGTGCACACATGAAAATATTAGTTAATACTATAGCAATGTGACATTTTATTGTTTCTATTTTTTTTTTACATATTATGCCTGTTCTGCAGCTGTTCCTTGTTACACAAGCTGACTAGATGTTGCAGTCTAAACATGAGGAAGAATTGAACTATTTTACCTGCTCATTTCATTTTCCAAGTTCTACACATCAGCCATGCAATGTAAGTAAGTCTTTCTAGTAACACATCCAATCAAAGCAGCTCAAAGTAACATTAGTCATATTAATAGACACAGCAGGAAGATGTTACTCACAGAACTTATAAACTGTCAGGCTTTAGTTATTCCCAGCTATGGTCTTACTCTGTGTTAAAACCAAACTAAACTCTTTATCTTTCCTTGTCTACAAATCAAACATTGTTGAAGAAGTGGCAAAAAGAGGGATTGGTGACTGTTTTGGCACAGAGGTGGTTGGAGAGGAAAAGTAACTAATGAGGAATTTTTATATGAGAACTCGTCTTGTTGTGAATGTTTTTCAAATGGCAGAACTTCCCATCTATCATATTTTGTGTTTGAAAATAAGGTAACCATAGCTGTGGATGGCAGTTGCATCTCTTGCCCACAGCTGGGCTCTCAGCTGTGGCTCTCTGAATGTTGATGATTTGCTTGATGCTTACTAGATGAAAACAAAAATATAAAGCTATGTTACCCATAAAATGAATTTACTTCCCATCACCCCGAGAGTCCACCAAGGCCAATTCCAAAGACAATCAAGCCATGCTACCTAGATGAGACCCCAAGCGACTGCTCAGAACTTATTCTATAGCTAAAAGTGACTGGAGCTTTCTGAGTGAACTATTAGAAGCTCTTACTTGAGGAAAATGAGAGAGAGGTGACCAGGAAAGGCAGTCTGGTATGTGCAAGTCTAGGGTCTCCAAAACAATACCTAATTGACAGTTTTCTAGAAGACTAGATAGGAAATAATTTCCTTTTTCATCAAAATGAGAATCTGCTTTGACTAACGGCTTCTAAAACATGAGGAAAGAATGTTCCTACCTTCACAGCCATCACACTTTTTTTCCCTGCTCAGATGAGTGGTTTCTAAAATGGTAGTTCTGGCTCCTACTCTCTAAAACCACTATCAATGGTAATCAAAGAACACTCAATTCAAAATGAAATTTATCTTAGTTTGTGGTTCTGAGATGTCCACCGTAATTCCCCAGATTGGACTTTTTGGTATTTCTGTTTCTTGTATCCAGCTCTTCCAAAGGAGGGGAAAAAAAAAACCAAAGCACAGAATTCACCAGATTGTTCTGGCACACCTGTAAAGGCAGACAAGGAGAGTCCTATTGAGTGGGCTCTGAAGAAACAACCAAGGAAGCATTTAACACACTGTTTGCAGTCTGTACTAGGCAAAGTGCATTTGTGAGAAGTCTTCCTAAGGAGTTATATTGCAAATTTAGAATTTAGTTTCTTGCCTTCTGGGAAGACAGCAAGCTGCAGAATCCAAAACTACTGAAAAAAAAAATGGATGAGGAATGGGGCATTTTTTTCATTCTGAAAAGCAGCAGCTGTTACGCATGGCTAATAGTACAGTGGTATTAAAAGATTGAGCTGAGATTGGGACTCAAATTCTGTACACTGTTTCTACATATAGTAAGAGACAGTTCCTACTCAAATGTTCTGCAATATAGACATGGAATAAGACAAAAGAGGACAGTGAAACAATGTGGTATTACTCCCTCGTTTAGGATTAGGGATCTCTCAAAAGATGAAGTCACTAGCTCAACTGCATAGCAGACCTGGGAGCCGAATGCCGCCCAATGTCTCAGTCACAAAGCAAACCCTTATGACTTTAAGTGAAGGAATCACATGGATAATCTTCCAGAACTTCAAGTAAGTATTAAATTATAATTCCAACATTAAGTTTCTTATTCAAACCAAACCCCAAATCCAAACCTCTTGAGGTTCTCTCATCACTGTTAATGTGCACATTCCAAACAGCATGTGCATTCAGCAGACAATAGTGATTGTTGTGGTGGGTGGTAAAATATGCAGCGAGCTGCAGTAGCAGGGATTATAGTCTATATCATTTCAATATAATTCAAGGCTCCTATTTCAAAAACAGTTTGTAATTAGAGTAAAAATCTGAATTTGATTAATATTTGCATCCAATCTAATGCCTTTGATTGTTCTAAAGTTTCATTTAAAACAACTGCATGCAGAAGATTCTGATTTTGTGTCAGCTGAAATTTAGCAACTGTTATTACTGATCATAGCCTTGATGGAAACTTCTTAGTAGCTTACAATATTTAGTTATGATATTTCAAGAGACCTAAAGTATTATTATAAAGAAGCAAATCTAAGTTTGGCAATGAGCCTTTCTTTTGTCTCTGAAACTTTCTGCAGTAAATTTAGAACAGAAAATCATTTCTCTGGAGTAAAAATATATACATATTGCTGGCTACAAGTGTATGTTTGCTGCTTCATAATTTTAGAATTACATGATGGACTTACTTAGTAGACACTGAATGGTAAAAATTAAAACCCTTAATTTAAAACATTCCACATTACCACATTCCAAAAAAAACATGGAGCAGTGAACTAAACCAGCAATATTGTAATAAGAAAACAACTAGGTGCATTTTTTTTCCAAAACCTAAACCCAGGAATATAAATGTATGAGTTACTGGCTAAAAATCCTGTTTTCACATCTCATTTTCTTCGTGAACAACAACCTAGACTCAACAAAGTTTAAAAAAAAAAAAATCTAAGGCTAGCCCAGTTCTATTTTCATAATAATCCCATCTCAGTCTTGGTGATGTCTTTGAATTTAGTATGTGCCTTTTTCTTTATAGGAAATTTATTACTACAGCAATGTTTTTAATGTACAAATACTATGTTCTTGCTATTAAAAAAAAAATCTAATTCCTATGACCATAGGCTTGGTTACCTGATCTAGAAAGAAGTCACTTTCGAGGTGATCTGCAGAAGACAACTGCTGACACAAAATGAGCCCCATTTCAGCAGACTAGTTAAGCCACCGACAGATTGACATCCCCTTTGATGACTACCTACTTCGGAGAGTTGAGCCCATGTCAGGACTATTTGGATGAGCACACTTAGGCTGATCTTTAAGCACATGCTGCCACCCCCCTCCAAATCTCTAAACAGTGTGGTTAAATCCGCATGTTTTACAAACCACAGCTGTGAAGGACATAAGAATGGAGGGTTGTGCAAAGGCACAAAAAGAGGGAGAAAACCTTTGCCAAGTTATTGAGTCCCTTAAAAAGAACGTGTAAGCAGCTTTGCTGTGGCTTTTTCAAGAGTTTTGCAGGACAAAAAGAATGTTACCTGCCCAAGAATAAAGGACGGACAGAGCTTCAGGGATATCTGTTTAAATCCAAGGTAGGATTCCTGATAAATGGAACCCAAAAAACACTTTGTTTTGAGCAGACTTTAGAGAAAGATATGGGGAACCTGAGATGGAATTTCTTACTTTTGAACATTAGTATACAGCCTGATGTAGTTTACCCATTGCTGAACAGAAAGGTTTGTAATCAGAGAGCAGATGGATCAAAGCAGTCTGTGACTACATGGATGACAGATGTGCATGTCCATAGAAGAAGGGATGTAGCAGCTGGGAATGCTGCTGCATCCACATGGCTCTGCTGCTCTCTTTGAGAGGAAAATGCTTCTTTCTCCTAACCACACAGAGCAAAATTGTGCATGAGAGACTCGTAAGGACTTTTGATCTGTGCCTGTAAGTAAATGCTTAAACCTTGGCACTTCATCCACATCCAAGAGACAGGACAAGGGATTTGGAATTCTATTCCCCTTCTTCCTACATGTGTATTGCCATGTACTGGTCCCCAGTATTTCCCAGTCACTTCCCTGTGATAGCACTGTTCCAGACTTCACACTTAGTTCTCTTTCAGTGGCACACAGTATTGCTGGAGGATAGAAAATTATTTGTAAATATAATGTGGTTTAATGGGATGAGGGCAAAGAGGACTCCTGAATGCTAGGTTGCTCAGCTGTTTAAGCTCGTGTGTTTGTAGATGGCCCACGCTTAATCACACACACGAAATTTCAGTATAATGATGTTTGTGACTACATCTTTTCTCTCTCTTTGGAAGCTAGGCAAAAGGCAGTCTCTTAACTATGCATAGTGCTTTGTATAACTCCATGACGGACCAGAAAATGGCACCAGAATGTGTATCAAATGCATGTCCCTTAGGAGCTTTGGTGTGACTACTCCATTATGTGCTCCGACCTTCACTGCCTGAAGGACGGCAAGTTTTGTTCTCAAATCTGTTTCTTTCGACCTTTGCACTGCCTGCTTTCCTTTGATAGGCATAATAAACAGCAGTGCCATAAGCAGCATTTTGACATTGCTGGTATGCATCATTGCATTGTACTTACTGCGATTTGCAGGGACCATATGGAATTTTTCTTAAATGATTATGAGTACATTAACAGATTAATTAATTAATGGATTAACTGCCCTTCCAGGAAAGAAGTATGGCTTGGTGAATGGTATTTCCATATGCAGACTACAAGGGATCTGATTTCAATTTAGCCATAGATTTCTTATGTAATAATCTGATGAATCACTTAAATGAATATTACCTGAAAAAATTATGTTGCAAGGTTAAGTTCACACTTCTAAACAGCTCTGAAATTCACAGAACATGTTGCTAGTATTCAGAGCAATATTAACTGAAAAATCCTCACCTGATCTTCTAGAGGGGCCAACTGCTTGCCCTGGACTGCAGTGCTGCAGTGGCATCATTGGGAGCTTTTCAGCACTGGAGATTACCTTCAGGAACATGCAGCATTTGTTCAACTGTACTCCCTTTTTAATGTCCAATGTTCGCTTTTTTTTTTTTTAAATTAGTCACAAAAGGTTTGCTTGTTACAGCTGATAAAACTGAAGCATCTTTAAAATCAGAGATACACAAGCTATTGCTATAGTGACTGCATCTGTAGTCGGTATCCTGGTACGCTGTATAATTACGCCAGTCAAAACTGAAGTGTAAAGCATACACACATCAAATTTAAGGCACTTTGGAGTATGTTAATTATAAAAGATCAACCTCTAAAGAGACAGAAATGTAATCCATGGAGTTCAATAGGGTGAGCATTCATCAGAAAAATGGAAGAAGATAGTGAAGATGTGTGAAACCAAAGAAATGCATTTATGTTTTTGGTCTAAAAACTGTTATGCTGATTGTATTACAATGAGTAACACTAAGAATCAGTTATTGGCTGAATGATAACTCTTTTGTGAGTCACTGAAGCTCACCGTACATTATTCTTGCTGTTTCACTCACCTAACTGCGTTGTGGTTTTATGAGTTACAAGAAAAATGCGCATCTCAAGTCACACACTCTTAAAAAGCCCAGCAATACAATCTATCTAGAGAAAGCCCTATGCATTTTCAGAACACGTGCATCCTTTTTTAAGCTTTGCCATGGGGGATTACTTATAAAAATGTATACTTTCGGGGTTTGTACCAGGATATTTCCTAATTATTGCTGACCTGTCGCCCACTATACCATAAGCTCCCTCAAAGGGCAGGAAAAAAGAATCAGTCTCTGTTAGTTGCCAAATATAAACAACAGATTTAGTAACTACCTCATGGTATTGAGGCATCAATTTGATGTATTCAGAGCTCTCTAATGACTTAAATATAAAAATCTAACAATAACAACAAAAAAAATCCAATAACCTAAACTGTGCTTGGTACCAGGATGGAATTGTGAACTTTTAGGGCATTTTTCAGAGCTATCTCCTGGCTCACAAGCCCGTACAAAATGTCTAGTTAGTCAGTAGACACATTCATACTGTGCAGGTAGCTGAAGTGAGTAGTTAAGTGTAGTAAATGAAGCTTTCAAAGAACTGGGGGGCAGAGGTCCAGTCCTCTGAGTAATACCTAGAATAGCATTAAATAATGAGTGGTCTTACTCTTTTGGGTATGTCTATTAAAAAACAGAGAAGAAAACCTAAGGATT
The DNA here is from genome assembly GCA_003342815.1 of Eudromia elegans. Classification (NCBI taxonomy): domain Eukaryota; kingdom Metazoa; phylum Chordata; class Aves; order Tinamiformes; family Tinamidae; genus Eudromia; species Eudromia elegans. The sequence goes on from PTEX01000043.1 coordinate 3,255,438, forward strand.
TGCACGGTGAATTAGTAAAACACATCCATTCAGTACACTGTATATCATCTTCAACTTAGTATAGAATAACAGCCCTGAACAGCCAACCTACACTAAATCAAGTAGAGCATGTAGCTTCACAATTAAGAGTGACTGAGTGATACTGTATGCACACATAAATTTCTGCATGCAACTGCATTTGAAGGGTAGGATTTTAAGTGTTTGCTGTATGTGGACCCTAGGTCTTCTGCTACAGTAAATCTGTGTATTTCTCAGAAAAGTCATTTGAGAAACTTAACTGACTACAATGCTTTTTCCTGCCTTATTTCTAGACCTTAAGTTTTTTTCTCAAATTTTAAATGCATCAAAGGTTATGAGAAGTATCTAGATACTAAATTTTCATTGTGTACTCAACAAGTACAATGACTAACAAAAAATGTTAGGCTTTTTAGGATTTTTTTCACATTTTTTCAAGCTATTTACTGAACAAATTCCGGCATTTGGTTCTTTTACAGTTCCAGAGCTTTAGTAAACAGGTCAAAGAGACTGAGAGCTCTGTCCCACTGTAATATCTTTCTCAGGTCAGATGTATTTGTCAGTTACATTGCTATAAACACAGACTGAAACACCATAAACTTCCCTTATATAAAGTTGGCCCTTCTCATTCTGACTTCATCAGCCTTGAGGTGTTAAAGTAATGCATCTGTTTAAAGTGCATTTTAATGTTCATAGGAATGGACTTTTTAAAGACATTAGAGGTTAAGACATCCACTAGAGGATAAAGACATCCACTTTCAACTTCAAAACTCTTCTAAATCTCTGTTTGGTTGTCTGTTAGCCCTGGACTCCAAGGTTCTTTGATACCAGAGTGTGGAACAGTATAGTTCATAAAGATGTGCTGTCAAAATGCACTTAAGTAGATCCTGACAAGACTAAGCCCTACGAAACCTCCCTCAGATCTGAGATGACTGTCAATTAGCTGGTGCAATACTCAGCGCTGGCAGTCTTTTGTACTGGTTCCTAAAGTCATCTCCATAAACCCAAGCCTATATGGGAGGTAGATGCTTTTCTTCTTCCCCAGCATGTTTCTGGGTATTAGTCTGATGTGGCAGTGACTTTGCAAACCTGTGCCTTGACAGCCTGTGTCCTCTGGTACTGAATGCTCACTTCTGGAGCCCAGTTTGCGAAGGTCAGCTGCTCAATATTCAGACTGGGCCCATGTCATTGCCTGTTTAGTTATAGTCGATGCCACTGTCACCACATAATATGGCAAAAGAAGCAAACAGTCCTTTCAAAGCAACTTTTATAATGTTTATGATGTTTAGCTCCTCAGCTGTTGAAAAAAATATTAATGACGTTATACTTAGGCTCCAATGTTAAGCCATCCAATCTAACCAACTTGAATGCTTATTACTGTAAGTCTCTCTAAAAGTACCTGTTTGTCTAATCTTCTTGTAAATGCACATCCCTAACAATTTAATCTGCAATTATGCATCTTAATTATTTGACCAGCTGTCTATCACTGCACTTGTACTTCACTTTTCATTTTCAAGTATATTTCAAGTATATATTTCAGAGCACCTGTCCCTAAGGGTCCAGTCTAGGAATCCCATGAAGCAGCTTTAGACGGGAACTCTTTTTTTTTTTAAACAGCCTACATGAACACAGTTAAGTAAACGTGATACAGACCCACAAAGGGTCCCAGGGCTTATGCTACCATTTTGTACCTCACAAGGTTGTTACGCCCACTGCCAGTGGTAATCTGTTCCATATAAAAAATCTAAAACCTCCCATGTATCAGGCAAACTACCAACACTTGGCCGTTCTGTGCTGGAATTTGGCTTGGTGTCATCCCCTTATGCCTTTTCAATGGGCAAAGGACTCCTTATAGAAAACCTTTAGTTTCACTAAAGCAGTTAGTGAAGTTCTGCTGTTGCCACCTGACCTGTCATGGTCACTGCTGAAAAGGTGGATACCGCATGCCTCAGTCAGGAATTAATGTAACTGCCAGAATATACCAGCTCTTTCCTTTTCTAAGCATATGGAAATAGAAAGAAACAACTAGTAACTGTCACCAAATACTGTATTATTTGCAGAGGAGCTGCACCAGTCTGGTGTTCTCTGCATTGTTGCTAGTTTGAAGCACCTCATCACCTTAATAAAGCTTTGAAATGATGGCTGGCCTCTTCTCAGTGGTATCCAGTGATAAAACTAGAGGAAATGGCCACAAATTGAAGTTCCAGAAGTTCCACAAGAACTTGAGAAAGAACTTAACGGTGAGGGTGACAGAGCATTGGAACAAGTTGCCCAGAGAGGTAGTGGAGTCTCCTTCTCTGGACATCTTCAAAACTTGCTTGGATGCAATCCTGTGCCACATGCTCTAGGAGACTCTGCGAGTACAGGGGGGCTGGACTAGATGACCTCTACAGGTCCCTTCCAACCTTAAGCATTCTATGATTCTGTGATTTTATGTTACAACATAAGCAACAACCATAGTAAGGTATTACTTTTGGTGTTTGAACCTCGTAGATTCAGGAGACAAAGTAGTTCTGTCTCATTTATAGAGCACATCATAGAAAAAGTTAGCATTGCATTTGAAAACATAAATAGAGGCTTACAAATGCTATACAGTTCCTGTGGTGATATCCATGTTCAGTCTATTTCTAGTTTTAAATTGGCTACAACACTTAAAGAAGCCGATTTTAACTTAAATATCATAGAATCATAGAATCATAGAATGGCTAGGGTTGGAAGGGACCTGTAGAGGTCATCTAGTCCAACCCCCCTGCACACGCAGGGTCCCCTAGAGCATGGGGCACAGGGTGATGTCCAGGCGGGTTTTGAAGATCTCCAGAGAAGGAGACTCCACCACCTCTCTGGGCAGCCTGTTCCAGTGCTCTGTCACCCTCACCGTTAAGAAATTCTTCCTCAAGTTCCTGTGGAACTTTTGGTGCCTCAATTTTTGGCCATTTCCCCTAGTTCTATCACTGGCCACCACTGAGAAGAGGCCAGCCCCCTCCTCCTCACTCCCTTTCTTGAGATATTTATATACATTGATCAGATCCCCTCTCAGTCTTCTCTTCTGCAGGCTGAAGAGGCCCAGCTCTCTCAGCCTTTGCTCATAGGGCAGATGTTCCAGGCCCCTAATCATCTTTGTGGCCCTGCGTTGGACTCTCTCTAGCAGCTCCACATCCCTCCTGCACTGGGGAGCCCAGAACTGCACACAGTACTCGAGGTGCAGCCTCACCAGGGCTGAGGAGAGAGGCAGAATCACCTCCCTCGACCTGCTGGAGACGCTCTGCTTAATGCACCCCAAGATCCCATTGGCCTTCTTGGCCACGAGGGCACACTGCTGCCTCATGGTCAACTTGTCGTCCACCATGACGCCCAGGTCCCTCTCTGCGGGGCTGCTCTCCAGGAGGTCGGTCCCCAGCCTGTAGGCATGTCTAGGGTTATTCCTCCCCAGGTGCAGGACCCTACACTTGCCCTTGTTGAACTTCATGAGGTTACTCGCCGCCCAGCTGTCCAGTCTGTCCAGGTCCCTCTGGATGGCAGCACAGCCCTCAGGGCTGTCAGCTATTCCTCCCAGCTTAGTATCATCAGCAAACTTGCTGAGGGAGCACTCCATCCCTTCATCTAGGTCGTTAATGAATAAATTGAACAGGACCGGACCAAGGACTGAGCCCTGGGGGACACCACTATCCACAGGCCTCCAGCTGGACTCGGCACCGCTGATTCCCACTCTCTGAGCCCTGTCATTCAGCCGATTCCTAATCCACCTCACTGTCCACTCATCTATGCAACTCTTCTGGAGCTTGCCCAGGAGGATGCCGTGAGGGACGGTGTCAAAAGCCTTGCTGAAGTCCAGACAGATGACATCCACCGCTCTGCCCTCATCTATCCATCTAGTCACCCCATCATAGAAGGCTATCAGGTTAGTCAAGCATGATCTCCCCTTGGTGAACCCATGCTGGCTACTCCTGAGCACCTTCTTCTCCTTCATGTGCCTGGAAACAGCGGTCAGGATGACCTGTTCCATCACCATATCATGTAAGTACCATATCATGGTACTTAAGTGTGAAAATAAGGAAGAAAGTCATTCAGGGAGCTAGAAGCAATTTCAGAATTCTTTTTCCCCAAATCCCTTTAATACCAGAGGTGCACATAAGCTAAGTGAACTATTTCACCCTGTACATCATCAGTCAGACAACTTGAAAAGCTGTTGCCATTTTTAGATAATTAATACTCTAAATCAATTCATATTTGTTTTTATCTGGGTGTCCATTATGCAATCTGTTACTGTTATCCAACACAACAGCTGGATATAATTTGCTTGTGGCTTATCTAGCAGCTTACAGGCATACAGTTTAAACCCATATATTCTTCAAAGGTGTTGGAAAATAGTTAACATGAAGTAATCCCTTAAGAAGAGAAAGTTAGCTGTTTTTGGTCTAAGTTACACATTGCACCTTTCTTACCCAAACTATGGCTTCTAACATTGCCCCTAGTCTGTTACAGTCACAGGATAACAAAATCACCACTGGGTTATTCCCAGCAGTTAACCATCTCAAAAGGGTCTTTGGGATCCCTGTTAACAGACAGGGTTTAATAAATACTGACCAACAAAATGCCTGCTCTCCCAGTCCTGTTCGTTAACGAGGCACATACAGGTACTGTCCAACTGTGCTGAGTTATACAGAGCAATGTAATAGTACTGAGTTGCTCACTGCCTACTACTAAATGTCACTAAAAATGTCACTTGGGTGCTTACATAATGACAGTAGTATTTCACTGGGACAGCAGTGTAATTTCAAAAGAACTGCACTTTCGAGAACTGCACTGCCAAACTGTTAGGGGCTTTGCTGCCTAACATCAACAAATCAGTGAAACGAATGAACCTAATGTGTCCAGGTTAAAGCTGGGATCAAGACTTGTGAAGGATGGGCTGTCTGGGAGTAGGTGTGTGTGATCGAGTCCAAGAGCCTGTGTTCTCAGCAGAAAGCAGAACAGAGCTTGAAGATGACTGTGTTGACAGTGATGAAAAGTGCTCTGCATTAGTAATCAATATGTCTTTTTCCTGTGTGGATGTATACAAGGTGCTGTATCTCCTGTAAGTGACCGATGGCCTAAGCTCATGAGACCATGATGCTGTTAACATGTTATACGCATCAATGAAATCACTTCTGGTTGACACTCAGTGTCCAAACTGAAGCACAGCATTATTAGCCATAGAGTCTGATCACCAGTTGATTTTTGAGGACTACAGCCCAGAAGACTCCTACTCAGTAGTGATGGAAAAATCTGCCCAATTCAAGGCAAGAGACTTAGAAGTTAATTTCATATACTTCTGAAAATTGCTAAATATGTCAAAATATTACTAAAGCACATTTTGAAAATAATCCCGTGTGAAATGAAAAATGTTTTTATTTAAATTTAGCTATAAACTTTCTTTTTTTTTGCAAAATACGCTTCTTAAAAAGGATTATGGCATATAAACACATACTAATACATGCACATCTGCACATGCAAGCTTCTCAAACCTAAAGTTGTCTGTTTGAAAGATGTCATTTCTTTCAGTGACTTAAAGTTACTTCAAGGCAGAAAACTAAGAAGATACAGTATAGCTGAACATCTGTCTTGTCATGTAGGCAGATATTAGGATTAAATTAACTAGAAATGAATAGAATGATATATGACAGGGTGCAGATGTCCCAACCACAGTGTGATAATTTCATTGCAAAACTATGTAATGAATTCCATACATTACAGAAATACAAATGTACCACTTTGGGAAACTGTGATGAAAAGGTATAGTATGGAATGGATAAACAGACGGTGGACCCAAAGGCATTTTTTTCATCACTATTTCTTGTTACTGATTTTTGGAATTACATCACTGGGCTTAAGTCTAGTCTTCTTTTTTTTTTTTTTTTTCCCCTCAGCAGTTCTGGATCTGAATTACATGAGGAGCATTAGGAACCATTCTGCATGTCTGCTCTCCTGATAGATTGCTTAGTTCCCATTTTCTTTTCTATACTCTACACTGCTAAGCTACAGCTAAAGCCATTTCCGCAACTTCAGAACAAATGATTCTAGAAGCATTTTGGCTTCATGTAGATTCTAAATTGGCACATGCAGCATATGTGCTACTTAAATTAGCAGAACTGTTCATATTTTACCACAGATTACTGGCAATTTTTCCTTTATTACTTGCAAATGAGTATTTTGGTACTGTGTGAGATTCACTCAAGTCTTATCCATTTCCTAATAGGTATATTAAAGCATGATTATAAAGAGGATATATTTTATGAACAAATCATGATTTGACTGTCCCCAAAAATAAAACATTTCTTTATCGATCTAACAACAGGTTTTTATTTACTCTATTTAAACATACAATAAAACATTCCTAACTGTTCTCATTTGGAGTAGGTAGTCAGCCCTTGACCACCATTAATGCGTAAAGCTGAACTACACGCACACCAGTAACCTATATAGTAGGACTGTATGTAAAGACTTCACACCCATTGAATGCACCTGTATATGGCTTCACTCTTAACCTGTGTACATGTCGTTGGAAGCTGGGCTGATACCCGTTCAAGATACTAAATTTTAGTTCCAATGTTAGCTGCAGATTATTTAGCTAAAGGCACATCAACCTAGAAAGTAACAGCAAAGTGTTTTTCAAATGCTTTTCCAATTATATAAAGCAAAACAAACTGACTCTTATTTCTTTTTCAGTGCTATAGTATCTTCTTGATTCATATTGTACCACAGCAATAATATCTGCAGCATTAATGCTCACTTGCAGTAAACAGCTTCTGAGATTTTCAAATGCTTCAACTCCAATTCAGCATTTAATCACCACAGAAGCTATTTATTGCCTTTTATTCACCAATGCCATGAACATTACCTCTTAATTATTAACTATGGTTCTATTTTTATACCTCTTTAAGAAAAAAAAGCTTTAGTAATTGAGAAAAAAACAGAGGAGTGTTGTCAACTGATTTTCTTTCCTAAAGCAAACCAGTGTCTAAATACAGCAGTGTTTTTATTAGCACCAGTACACACGCACAAAAGCATCCCACACATATTTCACTCACTGCTGCAGTAGTTGGTTTTACTGCTACTTTTAATCACTTTATCTCAATACAGTTTATATAGCAGTTTGATGAAGGTGCTAGTAGCAAGCTAAAGTTCCATTAAATGTTAACACACTGATTCCTTTATTTTGGGTTAATAACGCCTTGCCTCAGTTTTGATTGTAATTTTGTGGTTACTGGTTGTGATTTCTTAAGCTTTCAGAGAAAGATAACCTATTTAGAAGCATACGTTTTTAAATATGGAGACAGCACAGTTCATTTTCTCATGATGAAAGGCATATTTTGGATAATCATTTTTTTCCAAACAAATGCCCTGTTTATCTCATTTACTTAAATCAACTGTTTCTGACTGGACTAATTCCTGCATGAGTTAATTGACCATGGCTAAAATAAAAATGCTAGCCTAATCATGAAATACGACGAGGTGATGACTATGAAGACTCTCAGCTTTCAGTAAAGGTGTTCAGTTGTTTACTTAAATTCTCACAACAGAAGGAAAGTAGCAAACTCAGCCCACTGGAAATAATTTTTGATAATCTCACTCCATTACTTTCAGTAAAATTGGTCTGCTCGCGCTACCCTAATGAACCAGCATCTCAGGAAACAGGAAAATATCTGCATCTTACTCATGCAGTACATAGTAAGTGACAGAAAGGAAAGCAGACTAAAAGTTGTATGTCTTTAGTTTTCAATTTATATTAGTAATCCACTATTCCTCTGGCACTAGCTTCTCAATGACTATACTCAGAACAAGAAATCGGTGTTATTGGGAATGCTCTTCATCATTAGTACTAGGCAAATGCTTTGCTGTCTTGCAAACGTCACAGCTGTTCATTCACGTTCACTTTTCAGACTTGGAAATGAAAGTCTGGAAAATGCTGTTGTCTTGACTTTTTTTTCCTCCTCCTATGGAGTCCTCTTTTGAGAAATGCATGGTTTTAAAAAAAAAAGAAAATCACTGGTTCTTGGATATCTTAGCTATAAAGGAGAGTAACATTCTATTCTCAGTGCTTTCAATATGCTCATCTATCACTTTCTGTGATACAGTTCATAGGCAGACAGTTCATGGGACATTGCATAGAAATCTACCGTCATTTTTGTATATAAAAAAATGTATTATGGTCTCCACAGCTGATGGTTGGAAGAGAGGTTTTATGGGTGAGTAGCTTTAATATGAACATTATTTCTAATTATTGGTTTTGTACATAATTATTCTACTGTTGAGTTCTGCATTTTAATAAATGTTAGAAAGAGGAGAACCAGTGATTCTGTGAATTACCAGTTTTTTTGAAATACAAACAATTCCAGGATAATATTCCAGGCTAATAACCTCTGAGTATCACCTAGTCTGTCCTCTCCACCACACCCCACTCAGGCAGGCTCACCTAGAGCAGCAGCACATCCTGGCACCATCCTCTTCTGACTATGTGGATAATTACTGCCTGTATTTACCTTCCTGACTAATGATGATAACCAAGCTGTAAAGTGGCTTTGTTACCATGAATGAGACCCACACAACTAGGTGACAAGTGTCCTATTCATAAATTAGGCTGGACAGATATGTTAGAAGTTAACTGTCTTCCTGGTGTGGATGCCACAAGTAGTGGTCTGTAGCCTAATAATTGTTTTGAATCATAGATAATTCATGAATCCAAAGCTAGCTGTGAATTCTTCATACAGCTGTACTTGGCAGTCACCTGCCTGCATGTAGAAGACTGATTCTTGCTCACCTGTTACCACATGCAAACTTTCAGAAGAAGCATCTGTGTAGGCACTAGCCAAAAAAGGCAGGCTCTTTTCCACTGGTTACACTGAGTGAAGGTACCCCAAAATAAACACGAGCTCACTTTCACCAGTGTGAAATGGCTGCAGTAATGAATGCAAAGCATGACCAGGGCTGCTGAGTGGCAATGTAAGGTATTATACAGTATATTAGAGAAAAGCACAAAATATTCTTTGCCATTCTGAGGGATATGTAAAGAAGCAGCACTAGTTATTGCAGCTCCTCATTTTAACTTTTTTAAATTTTTCTTTTCTTTCAGCTACACAACACATGCACAGTATTTTGGCCATCGGGGTAAGTACATTCTCCTCAACATCTTTTTCTACCCTTCTCCTGTCGGCTGGCTGACAGGAGACAAGATACCTGTTTCACCATGACAGATATGTCTACTCGTTAGCTATGGGAGTGTGGTTATCATGTGTATATAGCAATATGGGGCATATGGAGACTGGGTTTTTGAGAGATGCTGCACATCTTCCTCCCCTATAGTTTTTAGCAGGATTTGTGGGTACTCAGCAATGCTAAAAAAAGTCAGGCCAATGAATGTTTAATAGGCTATTAAATCCATAGTTGCATACATTTACCTTTCTCATGGACAGAGCAGGGCAAATTTTCTTCTCAATTATTGTACTACAGAAAATTTTGTGGTAATGTTGTGTGTCATCTTGGAAAAATTACAGTAGTAGTGTATGGACACTTAAACTTTATTTTTGCATCCTTGATTTATTTATGCAAGTGAGCTATCTTTCATGGATTTTAATTTAAAAAATAGATTTACAAAATATCAAAGCATCTGCAATCACCAATAAGGCCTCTTAGCTAGAGCAAATACTCTGAAAAGAGCGAATGCTGACTCTTTGTAAGCACTGTTGACTTTGTGTCTAATCTGAGCATTATTGTTGCATAAAATGCATTTCATGTTTTGGAAAAAAAATGTAACTACAGTCTTTAGTTATTTTTAAAGGTGGCTGGGGGGGGCATGGGCAATATTGTGATTTCCAAGTTTTCTGATTGGAATGCTTTCCTGCATAAGTAGTAAAATACACTGCTATGAGTCTTTATTCATTTATTTATCATGCTGCAATTCCCTAAAAAAGACCCTGTACAGAAAACATTGCTGGTATGTAGAGATAAGCACAGACAAAATTTAACTGTTTATATGTAAAATTACTCTTGCCTAATGGTAGAATAGTTCACTTTGCCATATGACGGCTTCATAAGTATTCTGGAGACTGAAGCAGTTATTCTGCAAGAACAAAGAACATGGGAAGCAGAGGGATGAATACATACTGAGCCTTGCAAAAAAAGGGCTTCTGCACATGCAGGTGATGATGCTTTCAGCTTATGAGCCTTAGTTTGGAAGGCCTCATTGTGTTACAGTAAGTGTGTTTATCTTTTTTTTTGATTATATGACTCTAATCAACTGCTATGTCTATCTTCAGAGCATGGCTACTCCTCCTGGGCAATGGCTACATCTCTTACTAAAGAGTCCACTTGAACTCCTTGCTTTTCTTTGACTTTTAACGTAAAATGAAGTTGAAATAAGTAAATTCTTCCAAGAATAAAAAAATATGTAGGGGAACTCAAATAACAATGCACTTGTAATGATCATAATGCTGAAATTAGAATACTAGATATTGCAGAAAAGGAGCATTTATATTTTTTAAAAATGGAAAACCTTAATAGGAATCTTTGCACAATCTTTGCTTTTAATGTTGAGCCTTTCTGTAGTCCCTTCTGTGAAAGGTAAGAGATGATAAAAAGTCTATTTGCCCCGTATTATGGCCCCACTCTGTGTCCTCTCATATTGTTGTGACAAGGTAAGAAGAGATTTCTAACACAAGTCATTGTTCTTCTAGCTCCATGTGGCTAGAATTTCTGGAAATGTAAAATCTGTACATCAGCCTTCTGCTGACTTGTATGGGGTTGAGAAATGCTTCTTCTCTAAATGAAGAATAAAAATGGAAGGTGCCCATGGGATAACTGTAAAGTTACCACTAAAATGTCACTCCCATATTGCACTAATAATATTCTTAAAATACCATACACAGATGGCTCTGCATGACTTCAGACAGCTCTAGTAATACACATGTCCACTCAGTTAAAAGGATGAAGGAAGTGAGGTACCTTGTTTACACACATATTTCTGTGACTCTGTCAGAATGAACAGAGCCTTACATACTGTCTCTGTAACTCTCAACAAAGAAAGAGACATCAACAGCTCAGCCATTATTAGACAATAAATTGAATGTGGACAAGAAAAGGAAATGACTCTACTGGAAAGAAGCACTCAATGTTTCTATTAGAAAGGTGACAATAAGAAAAAGGTAACAGAAGTAAGAACTAGTAGTGTCTGAGGGAGCACAAAATGAAGCTCATTTTAACAAGGCTACAAAGACTAACACAACTGGATATGGATATCCTGGCATGGATATTCCTGTAGAATACTTTGCCCCTGCAGTTCTTTAACACTGCAGTAACATCACACACATTTTCTCACATTCCCTAATAATTATTTTATTTAAGTTCATAAAGGAGATCAAATCCAGAGACTCTTCTTTCTAGCAGGTCATTTACCTGAGCCCTTTCTACTGCCTGCGACCAACATCTATCCTGCATGTCTTCCCTTGTGACTCTCCAGAGGCGTAGAATTATTAATTTTTTCTCAGTCTTTTTTTACGATATAGCAGGTAGAAAATAGGTTGTCATTTTTTTTTTAATTGTATGAGCCACTCTGTGCCTATGTTAGTGGACACAAGGTTTAAGGGCAGCCTCCTGCATAGCTGCAGAATTGGCAGCTCTAGTGTAACTATGATATGAGGCTCACTCCACCCATGCTGTGGTATGGTACAATGAGGGAACTGAGGTAGTGAGTTGGGAAGGGCTATGAGGAGGATGATGTGACAGAAGAGCCCCTCTAATCTGGCGAGCCTGCAAATGCAAAGAATTTAGCTTGTCACAGACTAACACAGTTCTAGGAGAGAGCCACATGGAATAAGCCACTAGAGCAACCTGTCCCTAAGCCTCTCTCAAAGCCTTCTTAAGCTGATTCTAGGAATGAAATGAAAAGTATACGTTAACAAAGATTACAAAAATGTACTCTCTTTGCTCCCTTTTTATGATGGATTAAGAGATGGTGAGAAAAAGACTGTGTCAAATATGCTGAAAATAGCAACTAACTGTACTGAAGTACATTCACAAATTGATCAGGAAAACATTCTGCTTATACCACAGATATTCTGACCCATTCCTGCTGCATGTACAAGAGGTCATTCTTTTTCACGAGCAGTTATGAAAAAACATATAACCTGTTGCACATGATTTGCTTCTACCCTTGGGCTAATTCGCATGCTTTGTCTTTGAACAACGTTCAAGTTTCATTCCTTAGAACATGCATAGTTGGCAAACAAGCTACGACGGAGGCAGTGTGGGGTTTTGCCTCATCACAGGCACGTACATGTAAATATAGGCATGTTATATTACACATACAGATGTATGAAATGCTGCAAAGACCAATGCTAGAAGGAGAAGTAAAAAGCTTTTAAATGTCAAAGCGGGTTCATCTGATAAGCATGTGGTTAATGCAGACTTTACTCAACAGGCCATTGAAAATAATATAGCATTAACATAAAAAAAAGTGATTTGATATATATTCTTGTTTTCCTGGCAATATGCCAGTTTGTGACAGCACAGCAAGATGAAGAACTAAATGCAATAGAATATTGACATTTACTTTTCTAAAGAATACAATAAAATACCTGAGGTTTTATCTACTGTAACTACTGAATGAATTTTGAGAACAATTCTCTTAATAATTTTACCAAGAAAATGCTGGCATAACACCAGCTTTTGTAACAGAAAAGTAAACAAGTTCTGAACAGACAGATCATAAACATAGTGTTAATGCTATCATTTAACTAACATCGTAGCATATAATACCCCACATGTATATAAGTATGTGTGCATGCATGTCTATCTCTCCATGTATAAATTAGGTAATAAGAACAACGCAGATATGATAATGGTGTATCAGATGACAAAGGCTTAATTTCACATATGTTTGCATGTTTATGCATTTAAAAATATATACACATACATACCCCTGTAGACACCCCATAATGTAAAGGCTCTCCTTCATCCTGTGTGTGCATGTGAGCTAGAGACCTAGCAGCTACAGACCTGTAGCTGGCTGGTAGGTCAGATGTGTGCGTGTGGTGTCGCACACTCATTTAGCCATAATGAAGGATAAATACTGTGCAGAGTTTTGCTATGAGGGATTTCACTTCCTGCAAGTATATTCATTTTTAAACATCCAAACAGTATTTTATACTAGTAGTGAGGACTTGTACTAAAAATTGTCACCATCTTCTGTGACTGAGAGCCTCAAGAGACACCTCCGCAATTCAGAATTTTTCTTCTTCGTGCTACCTCCATTACAAACATCCTTTTTCTTGCACCTGGAAGAGCTCTCAAAATATTAAACCGGCCTAAAGGAAGTTACTCAAATGTGCTCTTCAATATACAGACAGTTCCTACAATATGTTTCTTTAAAAAGAAAGAAATTTTAGCATGTATTAAGAAATCCCAATACCTTTAGACCACTGCAGAATATAAATAAATAAATACATAGATACATACATACGTAACAGAAAAAATTCTGGGTTTGCCTGCTTTCACAAAGATTTGCTTTACTTTCCTATTGTGTTTCTTGGTTGATAGGGAAAATGCCACAAGCTCAGAAGCAGCAGCAACAACAAAAAGGCCATGAAAAGTAAGTAAGTAAGTGCTACGCAAATAAAGGAAATAAAACAGATCATTTAAAGCATAAAAAAAGACAGAAGAGCATAAATCAACATGCTTGGGTAAGAAAATGAAAATGAGGCAGTTTGAAACAAATCAGTATGTCATGGAAAAAAAGGCAAACCCGTAAAAAACTAATAGAAGGAGTATTAATCGGAAGAAATTGGAAATAAAAATAGAAGTAACATGAGCAACAGGTGAAAAGTGTTTTTGTTTGGCATTTTGCATTTATTTGATCTTATATAGAAGACTTGAGTGGAAGCAGCAGCTTTTGGATTTCCCCAAAACATGGGCATGCTGTGTGCGCCATGATCCCAGGATGGGAAACCACAGCAAGAATGGACCATCCTGTTTCAAACTTTTCGAACGCTCTGAAAGCAAAGGTGGTGCCTCTCTCCATTTTCTTTGTAGGCTAAACACTCAGAAACAAACCAGCCCTCCAGCACCTCGCAGGTGCTGATCAGCTCAGAAGCTGAAGACCAACCAAATATCTGCACGTCTTTTGCCAGGGGACATCAGACTTCAAATGTGGGCACAGACTCGAGCACAGCGCTGCCAGGGCCACACAGCTTGTGTTCCTGAGCGAGCCAAGGGGATGAGATCCGGCCTGCCTTCCTCTAGACACTTTGTGAGTTGGAGGCCTCTGCCAGATATCCCCATAAGCCTATAAAAGAAGCCCCAAAAAGCACACAGAGACAGGCAACAGTAACCAGCTGTCACTGCCCAAATAGGTAGCATTTCACTGGTAACAAGACAGCAGCTCCCAAACGGGAAACTCACCAAATCAATATGGTTTATCCGTTTTATTAGTTATGACAAGTGACAAGGAAACAGTTGTGGCAAAATTTGTGAAGAACACTTAAATTAATAACAGACCCAAGAAAGGGCCTTCCTTGGTCAACATGCAGATGGAGAGGGGCAGCTGATATGAGGTATGGCTCTGTAATGACCCTAATCAAATGGCAATTTTTTCAGAATGTGGCTGTAAGTTTGTCTGACGCACGGTGAGCACCAAGCTAAGTTCTCTGCAGCCTTCCTTCAAGAGGCCGGTGGCTGGGCCCGTACGGCTGCCTGTGCAACAGCTGCTGAGCTGCTCCCACCGCAAGTGTGCAGCACCTGTGCTGGGGCTGACAACAGCTTGGGGCCACCTCACGCTACTCTAAAGGACGCTAGCAGGGCAGAAGCAGGCCTAGAGTTACAGTACGCTGTGCATCTCAAGCTGTTTGCTCATTTTCCTTAACAAGAGCAATACACAAATAAAGTAACCGAGTCTTACGTGTTCATCAATGCTACTAGAAACCTAAAACCTTGCTTCAGCTGTTTATTTTGCTTTGGTTTTTTTTTTTTACATATTTGTTCTTAAACAGCCCCTGAACACAGGCTGTGCAATAATTTATACAAATATTCACTGTCAACTCTGTGCGCAGTGTATATAATTTTATTGTTTTGACTTAAAAGTCACAAGACCAAAATAAAAACGCACGGGTGGCACTTTGCCATACTGCCCCTAGAGAACAAGAGGCTGTCAGCCCGAGCGCCGTGCCAACAGGTTGCCGTGCGCTAGACTAAACTGAACAGCAATAAGTCTACACTGCAGAGCTTTGCTGAAAGATGTGATCACACCTCCTAATGTGACTCCATGGCTCTGTTACTTACAGCTAAATTACATTATTATGACTTCATTGTTGAATCCCAATTCTCCTAATTATAGCCTAGAGATCTATTATTTGATTTTGTAACACCAAGTGCTTCTTTTCTAAATCATGTAATCTCTTGTAGCTTATTAATGTCAGGTTTGTGCACACGCAGGGACTTGGTTGTTTGCCAGGCAGAATCAAATTTTCAAATTTTCACTGTGTTATGTTGCAGGGGTTTGCTTGTTACAATCTAATTATATTGGCACTGAAAGCAAATTTATATTATAAAGCACTTTAACTCTTTCACTGAAACATATCTGCATATATAAGTGTCTTGCCATTGGTCTATTAGCTATTTCATTGGAAATTTTTTATGGGCTTGTATAGAAAAAATAATGATTCTGAAACCATTAACTATTTATTCTCCTTTGAAAATGTGACTGCTATTTTAAGGCCATGCTCACTGCAGTAACCTCGTGAGTTAAATGCATGTAGGTGCCACACATAAAACTGCCTTTAAGCCCCATAATGACAAAACTGAAAAATGGAAATTTATTGTATTATTAAATGACATAAATTTTAAAATGCCATTTTAAACTGAGACCCTATTTCCCCAGTATAAAAGCTGTCTGGCAGGTGCTTTGGGTTTTATTTATGTAATTCCTAGTAACATCAAATATATATGGCTACGAGTATTTTACAGTAGAAGCAGGCTTTAAAGCTTTAAAATCCCAATTCTGTGCATGTCATCAGCTTCTGCTGACTTTAGTGGAACTTATAGGGACTCGCAGTCTTGCAGACTGAGAGAGCAAGCAAGAGAGAACTAAAGGTCCACGGTTCTCAATGGCTGCTTCCCCCTCCTGCTGGATCAGGGAACAAAGGCTGGGGCTATAGGTGATTTTAAAGCGCTCTTTAAACTAAACTTTTTGGTAAAAGATTCTCAGGAGTGCAACGCCCTGCCCTGGTCCACCTTTCCCTCAGCTTAAATAAAACAGTGCAGTTTCCCTGGCTACCTCATGTGGTGTAGCTGTGATCAGCTCCTGGAAGAAGGGGAGTTAGCTCCGCACTAACAGGCCTCCACTCCTCTTGCTTCTGCGGGAAGGGCTGTGTGGCTGCAGGTTAAGTCATGCTCCTTAGGGGATGATTCTCCTCAATATCGGCTCTCTGCCCTCAGAGAAGCAAGAGAGCCAAGGCTGAGGGCTGGGCTCTTCAGGAAGAGTTTTGTCACCTGGTGTGTATGTGTATATATATATATATATACACACACACACACCCCTATATACACACACATTGGGTCACAATCTTCAGTGCTGTGGTGAAACATGTTTATGTACCAATAAAAATATAGAATCATCATGGAGAAAACCTATGTAGACACAGTTGTCGTTAAAAGTTAGTGGACTGCAAAACAGAACAGTCTCTTCCCTGCTGCCCTACCTAAGGGCCTTGATGTTCAGTCCACCAAATCCAACAGGATTCTTTTCTCTGCCTTCAGCGAGGGCTATGTCCATATGCTCCAGGTACCTAATGAAGGTGGTATCTTACATAGTACTCTGTGATAACTCATAGTAAAAATACTGATGCATTTCTGTTAACTGTGATAAATGAATTACGAGTGCTGTTTCTCAAGAATAGCAATTGAATGTTATTACTGCTTTATTTGTTCTTAAAGAATCTTACCCTACCTATTCTTCCACCTAGATTGACATGGTCTATTAGAAACTTTGTTGGTAAACTCCTTGTCCTGTCATTTAAAGAAGATTCCTGTTATTAGCTTTGTGCTCCTTTTTAAAGGTTTTTCTTTTTTCAATCCAGTCCATGGTCACCAGACCAAAGGCCAGCTGACCTCTGTTTAGGTAGCTAGTGCTCCTTACTGAATCAAATCTAGTGTCAGCTCTGCTCAGTCAATAATAAAGCGCAGCTTTCAATGCCTATTCAAAATACCCCATTAGTGAGCCCTCCTGCTCAAGAAATGTACAAGCTCTATATAGCAAGATTTAACAGGTTGGCTTATGCATGGATCAACTTGCACTGCATGTGAGTGGGTTGGTTTACAAGTGGATTACCTTACATGGCACGTGAATATTTTTGGTATTTGTACAGACTATCATCTCCACTCTAAGTGAACATGTGAAAAGAGAAGTGCAGGAACAACTGATGTTTCTATATAGAGATGCTTTCTCTATATGTTTTGATTCTCCAAAAAATATCGAAGATCACTTTCAAACTAAGCCTCAGTCAAACAAATAATAAGGATTTTGATGAGAGAGTAAGATATTTGGGTTAGTATCAAGTGTAACAAATGTGTATTGTATATACTAAATTACCAACATTTAATTTAGTAAATTTGGAGAATTTTAACCTCTCTGAGCTGATTCCTGTTAAAACCATGCTTCCTATAAAGGTTCACTTCATAACATAGCATAAATGAGAAGAATTGCATCTACATCAGAATTGCACTGCAAGTAATGTAGAATCACCATAGAATTATCATGGTTGGAAAAGACCTTCAAGATCACTGAGTCCAACCATAAGCCCCTCAACACCGTACCTGCCAAACTATGTCGCTAAGTCCCACACAGTAAGGTTTTGAATAAAAGCAGCACCAAATTACTAAGCAACATAAGCACTATGAAATTTGAAAGAACTCTTCTGTTTTCTATGGCGTGAGTATGAGCGATTTGACCAAGGAAAGTAATAGTCCATAATAAAGAAGCGATGAAAAGCAATTACACAGCAAATTACCCTCTGTAAGGGCATTCTGTAAGAAATACTGATCTGTGGCCACTTAATGTAATTTGCAGCAAATCGCTGATCAAATGTATGGATACAGCTGAAGGACTTTCTTATTGTGTTATTAAAGTAGCATATTCAAGTTATTAAAGTAGCACATTCAATAGTTTTATGTAGTTACACAATAAGGTGATGAGTTTGAGATTTGAGATTTTGAGATTTTGAGACTTGAGATTTTCCTTACAGCAGATTCATGGGATTATGGTCAATGAAGAGATTGTGGTATTTGCTGATTACACCGTCATGAGGCAATGATCTACCATGTTTGCCCCAATTTCTCTTCCTAATCAAGTCACAGCATCATTAAAGATTTTGAAACAAATTCAGTGAACCTGTTGCAGAAACTGCATTGACAATGTGGTTTCTGAACTCCTTATCAATCAAACTACCTGCTCACATGCCAGTTCGCTTCTGCTACAGACATTAACAACTTTGCTGCTTCTGCTCTCTGTGTTAATGTGGTTGATGCTACAGATGCTTGTGTTTGTCTTGCACACTCTTTCTCTGCGGTGTGTTGTGTATGCCCTCTGGCCCAAACTCATAAATTGAAATGCTTATTTTGGAGGAGTAGCACAGGCAGATGACACAACTTGCTGTGCAACTGCAGGTGTTCAACCAAGTTAGGAATAGAACTAAGGTCTCCTAAGCCTGAGAGCTGTGCTTTCATTGCTGCCCTTCTGATCACTTACAAATAAGCACTGCATTTCTTTCCTTTTATGTTATGTCTCAAAAATGTGCTGTCTCAGCTGGATTTAATGCATACGCGTTCACATGTATTTTTTCTGGGGAACATTTTAATACAGAATCAATTATTAATAACAGGGGGAAATGAGGAATATGAACCAAAAGGACCCATACAAGACCAATTTTGGTTGGCTATATGACTCATTCATGAACTTCACTCAGTGCTGCTATTGTACTGAGTGCCTCATAATGAAATACAGGGGGTTAATGGCTGCAGTGCAGTGGGTTTAAGCAAAACCCTGGCAGGTGTGTTCCTTAACGAGGTGTTAATGGTGAGACAGGTGCATGTAAATATGGAGCAGGAGGGCACAGGAATTGTGGGAGTGTGAGTAGTATGGCCATCAAGTGCCATAATAGAAGTTACTAAATCATCTAGGTGCTCGTTGTACTGTGGTCATTGATACCAAGTAGTTCTGAGGACCTTCTCTATAATAAAGCATTCTGCGTTGTTTCCCCTTCATAAGATGAGGTGGATGCTAGGAAAGCTCCAATGGTAACTCTTATTTCTAATGTACTTTGGGTAAATGGTTCTTTCTAGGAAGTATTTTGATGAGTTTTTCCTGGGTCAGTCACTGATTTCTAACTTGTTGCATGTTGGCTGTACAGACAGAGATATGGAAGTCAGTCAGAGTCCAGACATCTTATATTGAAAACATTTCTATAAAGTCTCTTACAAAAGAAAAAAAAAATCTTATCTTGATGGGTCAAATGCCAGGTCAAAGGCCCTAAACCGTTCAGTGAACAAGCAATAAGAAAGACTAAAAATAACCAACCTTAAATGTCTAACTTCAGCAGCAAATAAAAGCCATGCCTTACAGTAGGCAATGATGCATACATCTTCAAATGGTAAGAAATAGTGGGTTTGGGTGCCTAAGAGCAGACAGTATAGAAAGCAATTTTTAGTAAAGAGTGACCCTACAGCAACATAACTGCAGCCTGTGCAGGACCCACTCTAAAGAAGTCCTTTTACAAAGTCAGCGCTTTCCTTAGGAAAATGAAATTACTCTTTCCTACTAAAATTTTCTACGAACTTCCATATTCTTTTCTTAGAAGACTAGTCATCTTCAGTAATGAGTATATTATCCTCATTTGATTTTGCAAATAGTAATATAATTATTATCAACAATATCCCTCTCACTGTGAAGGGAGTAATTCACATAATTCACATTTCTTTCCATCTCTACAACCTCAACCTAGCAATGCCTTAAAGGCCACTTCTTACTGTGGGCAGTGGGGTCTGCTAATAAAGTTGTTCCGCGCCTCCACCCTGGAATTAGAGGCTTACTTTTCTATAATAAAGTAAAAAATAAACTGTGATTCTGGGAAATAATTTTTGCAGTAATTGTGTTTCCGACATGCTGTGAAATGTCATCCTGTTGTCCACACTACTCTGTTTACTTTATCCCTCTTTTAGTTAAACCAGAATACGTCCTTTTGAAAGATGTATGATTATGATGAACAAAATCCTGATTGGAAAAAAGGTTTTATTTAGCACCTTTTTTATTACTTCTTATATTAGTGATAGTTTCATCTCCTCAATTACAAAACAGGAATGTATGATAAGCAGGCTCCAAATGTCATCCTCGGGGTATTTCTTCAGGCACCTGACATGGACACCATTAGTTCAGATTACCCAATTACCTGCTGGCATTCTGAAGGTGCCTAATGAAATAACGTGAATACATCATTGGAATTTGCATTAAATGTGAATGGGTAGTAAAAAAAAAATCTGGATTCTTTGACCTCTTTGTGGTTTGTATTAAATAACAACAGTAAGATCTCTTATGTTAGAACAGCTGCATGCTTTTGAAAAGGCTCCTAAAAGTTATTTACTTTTAAAAAATGTATTTATTTGTAACTTTTCATGGTAGAAAATTAAAACTGTCCATTCCTATTAAATGACACCACAAAAAGTGGAAAGGTAGAAGTTTAAAGACACAGCTCGAGTCTCATGGAAAAAGAAAAAAAATCTAACTCTACTCTCTGAAGATTGCTTGTTACTCTGTAAGGTACTCTCTCGATGTGTTCATTTTTTTCAGTTTGTAAGGGAAGCTGACAGGCACTTTGGACAACTTATCATGACACTATTTGCCATAAACGTGACACAGTGCTTCATAAATATGATAAAGTACTTTCAAAAGAACCGCTGGCTTTTAAAAGTGTCCTACTTCACTAGAAGCAGAATATTTACTGTAAGTGCAGATTGTTCAAATTCTCAGCTAATTTCCTACCTGCACATCTTTAATGCGTTTGTGAATACTCATAAGAAGTTCATAATTGTAAGTGTCTATGAGATGATTGTGTTTTAAACCAGGTCTGACAGCACAATAGACTCCAATAAAAGACAGCATCAGTTGTACGAGTGATGCTTCTACAGAAGAGCAATGTGAATGCAAATAATGTAAAGACTAATTGACAAAGAAACTGAAATGTAAAAAATGCAAACATTATTTCTGTATTGCGCCCTCTCCACATCACTATCTCCCTATTCAAACATAAAAATACTATTGTTATAAGAAGAGTGATTCTAATGAAAAATGAAATATCCAAGAGTTAAGATAAAGCTGCTTCCCATTAGAGTGCTTCATTAAATACTCTTAAAAACAGGACAGATATTTAAATCTTCGTACATAAGCAGTTTCTGATACATTAAGATATTCCAATACTACCTAGTTGAAATAAATTACAATTACGGTATGATGGGCATCTGTAAATTCTGGGTGTGTTTCTTGACAGTTTGAAAAAATACCAGCTGAATCCTCCAGCCTTACTCTGGAAGAGATCAAATAGTCTGTCATAATTCAAATAAGGTAATGACCTCAACGGCAACTTCCTATAGCACTTCTCTGGCGTAATGATGATACACCAAAGGATCCACTGGAAACAGCACTGCATGAGACTTTTTACTGTGAGAACAAACTACAGTAAAAGGAAACTACACCCCAGTAAAGACACATGCTAAACACTGTAGCTGAGAAGAAAAGAAGTACTTCTGTTTCAGTGTCCTTAACGGCTAATATCTCTGTTTTCCAGGTATAGCCTCTCATAAAAGATGCTACCAAGTCCACAAAAATAGTACTACCAAGTCCGTAAAAGTTAGTTATCGGGGTAGCTACCTCCTGAAGCGCTACTGAAGGTTGCTTTATGAACCTTTTTTAATAGTGCTTGCTTAGGAAGTTGGCATTTCTACCTCCACTCCACGCATCTAGCCTTGTAGTGCTGTGCCTGAACTAATACTCATGAACTTACGAAGATTAAACTTGGCTCTGTTCGTAAAATCATGGTTCTTCCTACATCTTCCAAAAGTGAGCAGCCGCATATGCAGTGAAAGAACCTCTATCTTGAGACACAGATGATATTTATGCAGGGACTTAACATCCAATAGTAGGAAAGTGTTCCAAAAGCTTTGCCTACTGTGAAAATCTAGAGAAATGCATCCTAAGACCTACCAGTCTAGATGGCAACTTTTTAAACAAGGCTGAAAACAAAGTGAGAGTCCATCCCTCACTAAAATTACAGTGAGGTCCAGAGGGAAATGAATTGCAGTAGCATTGCAGGACAGAGAAAAAGGAGAAACACGATAATATGAGGAGAATCTGCTATGTTTATCCACATAAGTCACAAGTTATGGGGAACAAACTGAAGCACTGTAGTCCCCCTACATGGACATTTAATTGGTGTATCAGAGACTTTGATGACCACAGGGTGGCAACTGATCTAAGTTGCGTCAGGAGAGAGGAGGGATAAGTGAAATGCATTTCAATATATGCCAAGACTGTGTACACTAACCCTGTAGTTCCCTGGCAGAGAGAAATCGATGTATCTCAATATCTCCAGATAGAGTAGAAGAGAATTATCAGCTGCCTAATTTTATGATGATGGTGGATTATTTCATCTGATGGCAATGATTAATGGCAATTATTCAAATAGGAAGAACTCTGGTAATGGGGAGGGCATGAGAGAGTGATGAGTTTTACCTACCCAGTTTAGATTTAATTCTAACTAATGAGAAGTGACTGGCCGAAAATCTGAAGATGAACGTGATGGTAAACACGATACACGAGAAAAAAGGTAGTGAGAATCACAGCCTTAGGACAGAAAGTTGACAAAATAAGCAGACATCAGTAAAATCATGCATCTGGT
Source organism: Eudromia elegans (assembly GCA_003342815.1). Classification (NCBI taxonomy): domain Eukaryota; kingdom Metazoa; phylum Chordata; class Aves; order Tinamiformes; family Tinamidae; genus Eudromia; species Eudromia elegans. The sequence goes on from PTEX01000043.1 coordinate 3,278,420, forward strand.
GTAAGCAGATTTTGTGGAAAAAAAAAAATGCAACGCTTCAGAGAAAGTGGTGGTTGTGACTTTAAAGTCACAATAACTATCTGTAAATCTAACAAAGCAATATAGAAGCATAAGAAATGCTTCAGAATAAATTGAAAGAGAATAAATACAAACAAAATGGAAACAAAGATGACTGAGGAAGGATGGCTATAAAGAAATAATCTGGCATGTAAGGTTTAGCTCAAAAAGATTGAGGTGCAAAATGACTTATTACCAAAACAAAGAAAAGGTGATAATGAAAAAAAGTTTTCTTGATGCGCGGTAAGTCAAGGAAAAAATAAAGGAATCATTCATGACTTAACATGGAAAAGGAAGGAAAAGTACATGTCCAGAACAGACTAAAATATTTTCTGTCCTTTTTGATTCCATCTTGGTCAAAGTTTAGTTGCAAAATAAAAATACTTCATTTAAAAGAGTTGTGTGCAGTTTGCAAAAGGGAGAACATAGGTTAAAGAGTTATTTAGATGAGTTAGATGCTCCAGCAAGGCCTGACAGAAAATTCACCTGGAAGTAACTTTTAGAATGAACCGAGGCCATCTCTGAACCAGAACTGATCCTTTTCAAGAATACAGGAAAGCTGGGAGATACCCCACCAGACTGGAGAAGGCAAACATGGCAACTGTCTTTAAAAGAGGGGACCTTCACATACAGAGGCTTTTAGAAAATACTAGGCATCTCCCCCAAAAAGTCAGTTCTAAAATAAATACACAGAATCACTGGTCAGTTTTAAAAGCTGCACTTTGGATTTACTGGATATAGAGCAAAAATTCCACAGAGTTTTCTATCAGTTTATTCATTCATGTAATTGCCTGAATAGCCACTTACTATGTGCAAGAAGAGTGATCAAGCTTGAGATGTGTTTCCTATCTAAGGCAGAGAAATGAATGCATGTCCTTCTATGAGGGAATCTGAGTCAAGTGGGCACAACATGATTAACTTTGTGTCTCAGATTGTTTTTATTTTTACATATTTATTTTTCCCTATCACAAGATATGAACTAGTATGTTTAGTTAGAAAAACATGTTTAATTGTATGCTGCATAAATTTCCTTTTTTTAAAAAAAAAAAAAAATTCAAATAAAGTTCTTTAAATGCTTTGTGAGACATCTGGACTTTTTATATAAAGGATCTGAAAAGGACCTGAAAAGAATTTTGAATCCCAGACTCCTTGTAGCTCTCACATCTTCATACAAAGTCAGCGTATTTAGAATGTGTTTGCTGCTGGGAACTGACACTGCACTGCAATTACTAAGGAAGTAAAATGCCTCCTACTAAGTACAGGTTTGATCCTGTAGTGCCTAGGATTTTTGCCTGAGGGGCTAACTGAAGATGACTGTAAATGGTATTCAAGGTGGGGAAGTGCTTTGAGAGACTGTTTCCTCCCCTTATTCTCTAGTGCCTGCTGACTGCATTTGCTCCAGCAGGGCCTTTAACAGGCTGCAGGTCAGGGCAGTGGTGAGAAATGGCACCAGGGCCACCTTTCAATTCCTCCATGCTGTGCCCATCAAGGCAGATGCAGCACGAGGCAGAAGCTCATGCACACAGCATGTTATTCACAAGGTGGATTTAATTTTATAGATCATTTAAAAAGTTTAGGAATACAGTGTTACTTAAGTCTCGTAATTTTATTGTGACTCTCAAAATCTAGTTTCTGGAGTCATGTTAAAATATCTTAGTTTTTCTGACCAAAAGAAGTAAAGTTTTAGTTTCTTAGAGTTCTAAAGAAAAGCTTCAAGGAAAAACTGAAAGGAGCCAAAACCCAGAAGACTACTAAAAGAATGAAGAGTTATTTAATTTGATATTCCAGAGTAAACCTTCCAGTTTTGGATGGGCTAAACCAAAAGGAATAGTCTCAGTCTTTTACTGGAATGTTGTTGTCTTTCTCTTTACAAGCCATACTCCTCTACAGTTTGAAAATCACAGTTGTTTTGACTAATGAATTCTTGTCCTGGGCTGTAGGAAAACATACACTTGCAACAGGCTTCAAAAGTCCATAAAAACATAGGTGCCCACCTTCCATAGAAGGCAACCAGGTGTTTAACTCATGTAAGCTCTTCTATAAATCTCACCTGAAATCCCTGTTATTTTCAAGTAAGTGTTTTGCCTGTTGAGCTAAAGGATCAGAATCGACTCCTGCACAGTATGTTACTTATAATTACTCACAATGGGAGACTCCAGTCAGAGCCAACCGGGAGGCATTTCTGAATCTCTGATTTCTAGCATTCTCCATTTTCTCACCCCACAGTAGGAACAGACTGCCTTATACTGCAGACAACTTATGTCTCCTCTGTAACACCCACCTACATAACATCTATGTTGAGCATTTTGGTTTACACTAATAGCCCCTGAGAATCAATTACCATAAGAATTTCTGTTTCTTTACACTTCAGCTGATGAATCAGTTATAGGTTAAAACAAGAGGAGGTAAAAGCCAGCATGTTTGCACTGATTAAAAAAAAAAAAAAAAAAAAAAATACTCTGGATACAGATTAACTTCATAGTTGTATGCATGTTCAGCTACCTGCCTTAAAAGAGGTTTGCATAAATGAATTAAGCAAAAAGGCATTCGAGATGAACTGTATTTTTTATACACTCACTCCAATGTGGTTTTGTGTCCTTACGCAACAATAGGATACAGTCTGTTTAACTGGCACACCCTGGTGGAAGCTAGTATGATAGCAAGCTGCTTGCCAGCTGAAACTGACCCCAGACCTGAACTATTTTGCAAAGACTGTGCTACATGGCACAAGGAGAAATACAGAAATACCTTTTCCAAACCCCAATACCTGCGATTTCTTACAAACCTGGCTAGTGTCCTGTCATAGAGGCTTTGTTCATTCCTCACAGTCAGGGATCTCTGGGTCCTTGTCAGCACACTCCCCTCTTCCTAGAAAGCTCTCAGTGTTGAAGTTCTGCAAAGACTAGGCCTTTCTATGCTTTTCCAAAGTTTCTACGTAGGTATGGATCTCTTGTCTGGAAAGAATCTGACATCTTTCTGGATTTGTATTTCACAATCTAATAAAAGCTTTAAGGATAAAGTAATGGTTTGAATATTCTTCCTCAGAGTTCTAGAGTGTATCACCTAGAGTAGATCTCAAAGCCCCAAGGTTGTCGCCAAATAACTTCTTTAAGCCTTTTCAAAACACTGTTTTGAAATACCTTCTCCCTTTTGCTGATGAAATTCAGTGATATTGTTTACTAAAAGAGGCTTTTGTTTCACATCAGGTTCTCTGCATCTACATCTGTCACTCTCCAGGCTTCCATGCACTTAGGCCCTAAAGATCTGAGAGGTCTCAGTTTGTAAGACTGCAGCTGAAGCTCTTAAGGATTCCGGAGTGGAGAAACTGTTAGGAATGGACAGTTCACAAGTGACGTTTTCCCTGTTACATAGTTTCCTACCACAAAGATAAGAGTGAGCCCCAGCTTTTGTCCCTTAGGTGTAGATAGCAGGGTACCTTTCCAAATAGAAAATTATAAGCAATTATCACATTTTTCTCAAAGGAGAGAGAGTCCCTGAATGAGAATTACTTGGATTGGCTAACAATACAGTCCTTTAAAAAAGCATTGCCTTTCTAACCTGTGATTTTATCACTTATGCACAGTGGCAATGGAGACAATGAATAAGCAAAGATAAACATAAAGAAATATCGGCAAAATACTTCCTGAGCAAAAGCAAAATTAGTAAGACACCATGTGAAAAAGCACTATAACTGTCAAACCCAAAACACTTGACCTCTTCTTCCTTCACAGGAACGAGTTGATTTATTGCCACTATCTAATTAGCAAAAGAATTCCTTTTTGGAAGACAATACATTTCAACTTAATTAAATATACTGAAAAATATTTTGTAAAAGACCACTATTATTAAAGATAACGCAAGGCAGCATTGTTATTTACCATCTGAGGTATTCATATCTGAGCAGTATTGTTACTTACAACTTCCATCTGAGAAGTGTAGAAATTATCTGAGTTTAGGTCAGTGTTACAGCTTCACCACAATTTCCAAATTACAGATCCTTATTTCAGGAGTGAAAATGCTTTATTTTCTGTTTGCTTGTCCCTTTCCTTTTATATTGCCTTCATCATTAAAAAAAGAAAATGAGAGGTTTCATGGTCAATCTTTGCCCCTGAAAGCTTTTGTGAGGCACGTCTGGTAAGACAGAAGATTACACTTTTTTATATAAATCTGTTCTGGAGTGGAACCACAATTCACATAAATAAAGCAAGGAAGCAACCTAATGTGAATGGATGTCTTGCAGAGCAGAGAATTTATAACAGCAGGAACCAAACTGCAACCATGAACAGACAGTGTTCAGACAGCACCATGCACAGCACCAAGGCATTGTAGGTGTGGCTGTCCTGACACCAAAGAAATTTTGCAAGGCACAGTGTTGCGTTAGCTTCCTGCCAGTTTTCCGGTACTGATCCGCAGCAGCAGGCGCTGTGATTCTACTTAGGGACTCCTGGAAAAGGTCTGTTACTGTAGTTGTTACACCCTGGCGAGTAGGCTGCATTTTACTCCCAAATCAATGAGAAGAGAGAAGATTATACTCCCAGAGTGCTTTGGCAAGATGTAACCTGTGTCTTTGCTGCTAACCAGCATCATATTTCAGCTTCAAACTCAAATAAAAAGCCTCTGATGTACTTTTTCCTGTTAACCTTGTTTTCAAGAAAAAAAAAAGCTTTCAACATTTGTGTCTCCACAAAGAGTAAACCATTATATTCTTGTCTTTGTATTCTACTACTGAGTCTTGACCAATTCCAAGCAATTATCAGCTATGTCCCCCAGTAAGGATTTTAGCCTCCCCAGAAAGCTGTGTTCCCTTACATTCCATGGGCTTGCTCTGAAGTCCATAGAGCCAACTGGACTAAGTGTGCTGTGGCCTGTATCCTGTATGTCCAGGTTATTGGGCACTGTTAGTGAAATTACATTTCTGCAGCTTGTGATTCTTGTACTTCATCTTCCCACAGTAACATTTTTCACTTATCTTTCCAGAACTTATTCACAGGTCTCATACACTTTTTTACATTCTGCAAGTTGAATTTGTTAGCTTAGTGATCACACGTGGACATTGTGTCATGGGAACATGTTAACCTGTGGTTACTGGATTGTGTATCTGATCATTTTCTCATTCTCATAGAGCAGTTCAGTAAAATAAAATACATTTTAACATATCTACTGTATAATTCTTCTATTTTTTCTTTTAAATTTACTTTGTTACTACCATATTCTTACAGGTCTACTCTTCTTTGGTCAAAACACTCAGCCATGTCTTAGTTGAAAACAGTAAAATTCAGTCCTCAGGACTTCTTATTCCCCAGGCTTTCGTAAATGCAGAAACTTTCCTTTTTTGATCTTCTCATCACTTCTTCACTATATTGCTGAAACACGTATTTAATGTAATATGCGGTATTATTTTAAAATAACATAAATAAATGGGAAAACAACACATCAGTTCATGTGCTGCTAACTGGAGTTCAAGAATGGTGTGGAATAGATAGGAAAAATATCATAAATCATTTATGAAACAGAGTCAAAATTAATAACAAACAAAATTGAGTTCCATTTGTGGTTGATTTTCAATTAGATGCACCCAACAGTAAAATAGTTATCAAAGAAAGCTACCAATTAGTTTTTAATTCAAAACATTTCCAGAAAGCAGTTCCCAAATCTCTATTGATATCTCTCCAACAACCTCCTAATTGTAGCAAGTTGGTGGTAAATCAAAAAAAAATCTACTTTAAATGAGAAAGATGTATTCCGTCTGCTGGAGCCCATAGTATCCTTTTCTTAATTATTGCCAGGATTTCCCCTACACCATAAGCTTCCTCCGAAAGTCTATATATAGACAGACATGTGTGTGTGCATGCACGTGTGCAGGCACATGGATGTATGCTGGCAGAAACAGCCTGGAATCACTGCTCTACCAAAATCTATCCTTTCTCCACTCACCTGCACTAGGTAGAAACAGAGGGATCCCATTATTTTGCCTCCATCTAAGGTGAGGACATAGTCTTCAGCATCCAGTCCAGTCCCATCTATCTTCCTCTGTGCACAGTCAAAATGTATTGACAGTCTCCTGTCAAAAGCCCTAAAATAGAGAGGAAAATGTTGCTGAGAAACCTGAAGCCCATCTTACTAAGCAAGAATATCGTCCACATGCTATCAGATGCCAGAACTCACAAATGTCATTTAATCTGTACATTTCAACAGGAAACTTCCAAACACATTATCAGCAATATGCAAAATCATGAATACTGTATCCAGGATGCACTAGGAACAATCACAGGGTGACCATCTTCAGTGTTGAAAGCCCACAGCACGTTTCTCCAGTGCATATTTATAAACAAAACACTGCCTTCTTGAACCATGCAGCCCTCTAAAATTCCTGCAGCTTTCTGAAACAGGTTTTTAAGCATCATCTAGGAACTGCAAATGTGGTTAAATTGCATATTCCAGACTGGGTAGTACACTTTCACCAGCCAGCAGAGAAGGTGGTTAAGTGACCTGAAGAAGATGCAAACGATACAGGAGGACAGCATTGGGTATCTTCTGCAAGCAAGGACTGGATGTAAAATTCAGCACAAAAGGAACATAATCTATTTAATAGTTGAAAGTTTGATAAAAGCAGTCTACTTCATACAATTTTGAATATTTTCAAGTATAATCTAGAATAATTTTAGGCAATGCACCTCCTGGCATTCCTCTTACACAAAGACTGCACAAGACAGGTATGGTGGATGGATGAGTGTGAAGGATCACAGTATGACCAGTTCCTAAAAAATTTATCTGAAAGATAAACTGCAAGTACTCCGAAGTAGTATGCATATGTAGACAAAAGAATTATCTGAACATTATAGCAGTAAATAAACTTTGTTACACTGCTCTTTAACACAATATAGCTTTTCTACCTTCCTTAGAAATTCACTGTGGAAATGCCTTGGTTTTCTCAAAAACACTCCTGTAGAGCGTGGCATCTTCAGCCTTTTTCAATGTCAGAAAATTCAGTCATTATGTGAACGGATTTTTACAGACTGTTCATTTCTGCTTTGCTGGGGGAAAAATATCAAGAATGAAGACATTTATAGTCTCTGGCAGAGCAATGGAAAAGAATCAGACAGTGGTCAGCAGATTCTCTGGCACAACAGACTTGACTGTACTTTCAAAGAAACTGTAAAGCTCTCATGCCATGGACTACTTCCCCAATATCCTGCTTGCTTCGCTTGGTTAGGGAGGTTCTCAAAGGAGCGCAGATGTCTTCCCTTCCATGTAAGATCAGCTAAATAGTAAAGTAGCGACGTTTGCCTCTGGCTTACATCATCTGCAGATGCATACAACTGCTTCAGCAATGGATTCTGCTTCAACGATGGGTTCTGCTTATACAGCTAAGGTCAGCAATGGAAGCTGGGACTGAACTCAAATCTCCATGAAGTTTTGGATTATTTCAGTGTGTTACAAGTTGAACTATGGCTTTTCAGTATATGTAACAAATGCTGCTATGTTTTATATGGAGCCAAAGAAACACTTGGACCTTTTCACGGCAGAGGAAAACTACTCAGCAGAAATAAAATTTATCAGTTATTGTGGCAGGCACATGAAAAATAAAAGACGTGTGGAGTTGCCTCTAGCAAATATTTTTTGTCTCTCATCAGAGATGCGTGGTCTGAATAATTGCTCTGACAAAGACCAGCAGCTCTAAAATCAAGATTACAACACATACCAACAGGCCAGAAAAAGAAACAGCTCACTTAGAGACCAAAAATCATATCACTTGTAGTTGTGACAATCAGTCAGCCAAGGAACTACTGTCCCACCCCAAAACTATTACATTGTATCTACAAGAAAGACATGGAAGTCACACACCAGTACCCGCAGCAATCCCCATATGTTAACTTCATTGAAATATTGTGCTTTTTGTTGTCACAGGTTTTTTTTATCTGGAGGAAAGTGTCCTCTCCCGGGTGTTTTCTTCCCCCATTTCCCTTTTAAGATGCTTAAGACTCTTCCTCCTTCTTCCTGGGGGTAATTGGGAAAAAAAAAAAACCCAAAAAACCACAAAAAAGGTCATAATTCGATTTCTGCTTTGTCTCCTACTATAATAAAATGATCTTCCTTTATATTGTACTTTTATATGCTTGACAGCTATGCTTGATAGTTAGTAATAAAACTCAAATCGGAATCTGCTTTCAGTTAGAAGAATCATCTTGAAACTCTTTGGTATTCTTGTCAAGAATAATAATTGCTCATTGTCAACATTAACCCCCTTGAGCCTGCAGATCCATCATTCCCTTTGCACAACTTAACAAGCATCACTGCCTACAAATATCCATTACTAAGGTAATGGATGGGACTTTGTCGCTATTATAACCATTAGGTCCTCTGTCAATAGTAATTCATAGCAATATTTACTAGAAATGGTTCAAAATATTTTCATGCAAGATTCCTCTTAATATTTTTTTATAAAAGTCTCTTGCTAAATTAAAATAATGCACAAAATTCCTGCCTTTCTTAAGAAATAAGAAGTATATTTTTAATCAGAAAATGTATAACTTCATCTGTTAAGTTTTTTAAGTTTTCTTTTTTTCCCCCAGAAAGTCAGATCTGAAGATTTTATACCATATACACTATGTAGTGCAGTGGGATGACAGTTAAGGTGAACTTTAACAGAATTTTCCATAAAAATTTCTTGGTCAGTTCATTTTAAGTGTGAAAGTGTGAAATAAATCAGCACCTGAGTACTGGATGTTATCTCCGCTACAAGCAGAAAGTTAGAAATGTGGTGGAACAATGTGGCACATTAATAAGAAAATCTTCTTGGAAAAAAGAAATCCTTTAAAACAGAAAATAATTAAAGGAGCTAGAAATCCTGTAATTCAATGGAATAAAAATAAATGTACACTATGAAAGATGTTGATGAAATTTCAGTCTGAGAACTACAGTACAACTAATTTGTTTCCTTGCCACTCCACTCCGGGAGAAAATTGATTATGAAACCGTTAGAACTGTTGTTGTTCAGACACTTTCATTAGGATCCAAGAAGCAGCTAACAAAAGGAACTAGGATCATGTGACTTGTCTTGCAATCTATTTCAAACACTTTTTTGAAGTATACTTTTCTAGTTATATTAAGCCACACGCAAAGTCAGGGTTGAGCAATGCTGGGATGCGTCACTCGGTGATAAGGTAGAATCATTCTTGTCTGAATGGTTTAAGAAAAGGCTACACAAACAACTAATGAGGACAGTCCAGGTAGCGGTGAGGTGAGCCTGCTTCATCTTTGTGAGGTGGTAAGATCTTGTCTCCAGGAGCTCTCTAATTCTCTATTCTCCAAGTCCGCACTGTTCCACCAGAGTCTTTGTCTCTCTCTACACTCTGTTTCAGGTGGACATAGTCCTGACACTAAAGACTGTACATATTTCTCAATGCTACACAGGTAATTGACCTTTTCAAACGCTCCACATGCGAGTTCCAGGACTCAGTCTTTGACCAAACTCTCAGTCCTTCAGAAGCTCTTTGAATTTCAACTTCCACACAAAAGGGTTATCCATAGAAATACAGTCTGTATCATAACCAAACATTATATCATGCTAATTAATAATTTTGCTACAAGCTTACTCACTCAAGCAACTCTAGATAAACTCCATACTCCAGCCCACTTTGTAGTTTGATATTCTATCTAGCATCACAACATGCTTCTGTGAATTGGGAGCTAACTCTAGAAAACAGCAAATCATGTAAGCCAATCGTCCCCAACTAGTGAATGGAAATTTTTAGTAAATTAGTTATTAGAAATTAGAAATCATGTTCATCCATCTCTTAAGCAAAACCTCCCATGATCATGTTATTTACAAGGATGTAAAACTTATTTTTATGTACACATATCTATGAAAGTGTTGATATTAGTTACTGACTAGCAAGATACTCCTCTAGTAGTCTTCCCGGCTTTGAGTAAAAGAGCACAAAAGTTGATCAGTTTTGGATCACACAGAGATGAATCATTACTCTTCCAAAGAGTATAAATTACCTCCTGATTTTGCCTGATTACATTTAATACCTCTAAGGAAGTGTAAAACTCGATCCCTCTGTCAGCATAGTCTGAATCCACACCATTTGCATTGGTCACAACTGCTGTGAGCTTTACAGAAAGGTGCAGAGTCAGTGAAGCCACAGCTCACCTTCAGGGCACAACACCGTGCTGGTCCTGATCTTACAGACATCTCAGTACATAACTAAGTAATGCAGTTCCACCGATTTTCACTGTTTGAAAACACAAAATAAATGTATTTAATAAGGACATACCCTTTATAAAGAACTCTGACACTTATAATACTGAGGCAACAATCTAGCACAGGTTAATAACATCACTTGGTCTAAAATAGTATTTGGATTGTATGGAAGGGTAGTATGTTTGGTTCAATGCTTAACACCCAAGTGTACATTTCTGGTCTTTTATTTAAATCATCTTACATATTCACTACATGACGATGTTGGATCCAAAACATTCAAACATAGATTCATGAAAACTGAGAATGAAAGGGCTACATTTGTTAATCCCTCTCTTCTGTGCCTAGTCTTAGCACTGGATGCATGACAAACCTTCCTGTATCATCTGCAGCAAAGCCTGTATCACCTGCAGCAAAGTCATGCGACTGCACAGCACTACTGTTTACGATCATGACACCCCACTGTATTTCTTTTTCATGTTTGACTCTCTTTTGACTCTCTTTTTTCAAACTGAAAGACAACCACAAGGGTAATCACACTACACCAGTTAGATCAATTGCCAAGGTAAAAAGACTTTAGAGTTTTGTGCAAGGTAATGTACTAGTATCCAGTTTCTGAGGAAGTAAAATAGTTATCTTATTAAACTCTCATACTCATATTCCACGCTTCAGAGGAAGGTGATCTCTGCAGCCAAATCCATAAATCCATGTACATTTTTCTCTGTCAGAGGTGGGGGGTAAATTCATGGTTTTAATGTACTGTGTCTTCCCCCCCCCGTTTGCTTAGAAAGGGACAGACTAGACACTGTCTTCAGAAACACAAAATACTCCAGACAAACATCAAGATTTGCGTTCAGGGTAGCCAAAGGCAATGTGCCCCAAAATGTAACTCAAAGAAAGCTGTATTCAGCTACAAAAACACATTCAATCCACTTCACAGAGCATTTAGTGTTGATTTGGTTAGTGCAAATGTGTTATTTGCGTCAAATTCTTGTGTCTTTAAAGTAGGTAAGAAAAAGGTCAGCCAAGCATGATTCCCTTACTCTTTTCCTTAGCAAGTCTTAGAAAAAGAACTAGAAAATTAAATGATCAATCTAATATCCAAATATACCACCATTTTTCAGGTTAAAGTTTATCTAAGTGAATTAACAATTCATTACAGCATCAACTTACTGCAGTTCTAAAACAGTTTTTAGGTTACAGTATAGGTCTGCACTTGCTCAGAGTTCTCTCTGGAATTCTGGAACAAAAACCCGTCGGATCCAGAAGTCCCTCTTCCCTTGCACTCTACGGCTTGTGAACAGAATCTTTCTTAAATCGCTCCTGTCCCCTTCCCAAATCATGGTGAAAGGTTTATTCATCTGGGGAGAGTAAGAGGGCCCTTTGTGCTGAATCTGTGCTCAATCTCAGCAAAAGTGACTGAGCAAAGTTTCTGGGATGGGCTACTGCACTATAGATCGACTTCTGTTTTATTCCTCTATTCTTCCTGCATTTTTTTGAACACTGAAAGACTTTCAATGGAGACAGACTTGACCACTAAACCTAAGGCTTACTATATTCTCTTTCTCTTTTCTTACTTTACTAATAGGTGAAATTGGAAGGGCACTGAATAATATAAAAACACTCCTTACTCTCACAATGACAGCTTTGCACAGCTAGCCTCTGCCAGAAGATTTAGAAATACTTAACTTTTCAAACTACAAGTGGCTGAAAATGGGAGCCCAAATGAAAGATTTACTTGTCATATACTTGCTACTGCATTAATCTAACAATTCTTTGACAGAACAAAAATCCCAAGCAGGCCTGCAAACATTTTGACTGTCAATTTTTTTTTGTATTTTTTGTGTATTTTGTGGAAGACATCTAGGAAAAGAAAAAAAAAAAAGGAAGCATCGATACTGATATTCATGGTGTTCATCAGTAGTCCAAGACCACATCTAAACAAGATATTACATAAAACTGCCAGGTATAGAGGGGTGACGCAAATAAAATACACATAGAAAGACAAAAAGAGCAAGAAGCAGTCACAAATACTGCTAATACATAGCAATTACCTACAGTCTCTCTCTGATTCTATATCTGCTTCTTCAGTGGTCTTGACCCAAAATGAATACAGACTGAAAGGCCTTATAAATGCTATAGATACAGTTTTACCAAAAATGTTTGTGATGTCAGAAAAATTCCTGCTAGTCATACAAAGTGTGTGATTCAGAGGGTATTTAGAGGAATATAAAAATATTTGGACTTCGATGACCCTTGAGGGTTTCACTTTAGCCTGCTGGTTTTAAATCTTCCTCCATACCCGCTGACTACATTACTGGTTACTGTCAAAAAATACTTTATAACTGGTAGAATTGTCAACCAGCAGGTTGCTCATTTTAGCAGTTTTATTATTGATCCTTCACCTGTAACAAAATCCTTGGACAACTTGGTGTAGCAGCAAGAAGTGGTAATATGCATGTATGACTCTCATCTACCAAGTTTTAGCTAAAACAATGTCTTTGCTATATTGTAATGGCACACAGCCAACCATGGGTAACTTGTCATGCCACAGTATCTTGGCTGTATCCTTACATACCACTGAACCTCTATGTTAAGGATAGTTGTAAAGCTTTATAAAAGAATTAGCGAAAAACAATTAAACTTTTTAATACATGAGAAGAGCCTTTTTTTCCAGCATATTTGTCTATCAAGACCCTTCAGCTGAGAGATGGACAATGCTTACCCAATAAAAACTGTTTCTTAATTATAAAAACAAAACACAAAAGATTTTCAGGAACTCAATTCTCAAACAAAACACAGATTTTTACCATTTTCTCCCATGAATTATTCACACAAAGAGAACTTTATCATTTTAGCTTATTCATCCTAGAAGCTTGTAGTCAACTGCAAACCTCTTCCTTTCAGACTTTTACAACCTGCAGCATTTTATCTAAGGCAGGGAGTTGGATTTAATTCTTTAGGTGTGAACAGGCTATTTTCTGATTGTGGTGGAAAGAGGATAAAGTTTGTGTGTTGGATGGTGTATGAATACTTATCACACAACAAGGCAACTTCTTCAATTGAGGTAAAACTGATGTAGAGGCAGTAATGTCCATGCCGCTGTCTGGGACAGCTGAGGCTCTGCTTGAGTAAGCAGGACATGTCCAAGCCTCCGTAAGCACTGGACAACTTTCCTGAAACTTACAATCAGAAATAACCGTGTTAACTTGGATTCCACTTTGTGGTAACAGTTGGCATGTGTCAGTTTTCTAATGGCAACCACTCTATGCAGAAATGGCCTCAAGGAGCTTTATTCAGCCAGAGATTTTTTTTTTCCATGGCAGAGCAAGAAAGAAGTATCCTCAGCAGTCTGCTCATGCTGTTGCTCTTTGTGATGCTGACACTTTTGATGTCCTAGAAGCTGTTGCTATTGCATCCCCTCTCTGTTGATGCCACCACACATCCTTAGGACATGAGCCAACAGTACGTTCTTTGTGTTCTCCTGCCAAGATTTGTGAAACATCATTTTAAGCTCCTATATTCTTCCAAAATATAGAACAACCAGGTTCTCAGGTTGAGGTGAAATTTCTGCAAATCCTACAGGAATATTGTGTCCAACAATCACGCTAAAGACAAGGAAATTACTCACACAACAGCTAGGATAAGTAGATTAATTCATGGTATAGTAGCTGAAAAACATTCTGTTTCAGAAGCAAAAATATATTGTTTTTTAATTGGGAGGCTGTTCAATGCATTATATTATGTCATCTCTTTAAAGTGCTTAGATTTTTTTGTCCTTCCATGTACTTCCATGTACTTCCATGTCTTCCTAAATTTCTAGTTACAGCTGTATACACACGTGCTTAAACTAGATATAGCAGTACATTTGTTTTCACATTACAGTTTCTTTCATTCAAAATAAGCTCAGGAAGTCAGGATTTTAGTTTTGCCTCATCAGTAGGATTTTGTTTCTTTCCAAACCGAACTCAAATGTGGAATGTGTGTTCAGATACTGTTTTTAACTGACTCATTTAAATTAGGATTAGAGGATTGAGGTGGAATGCCCCACTTCTGACTCATCTCTTAAATTCTCTCTGCCCAGTCTGAACGCGGACATTTTTCAGTCTGTCTGTTTATTTATGGTCAGGTTTTGGTACCCCATCAACAGTACAGTACTTACAATGACTGCCAACACACTACTTACTGAACATGGTACTATTTAATGTAAGCGTAACTCTCTTACTCTCATTTTGCCAGGTCAGAAGAGCAAATACATTTTCAAATTATATTTGGTTGAAAAGTTCTGTAATACACAAAAGCCAAAAGTGTGGCGATTTTCAAGAGCCTAGATGTAGCAACAAATGTTGGGAAAGTTCTGGAAATATCAAGCTTTGAAAAATATAAGCAAATAAAGGTCAAGCCCATTGCCTGTAGCAACAGCCAAACAGGAATTTTAGAAAAAGCTTTATTTCAGATGCTGGTCGCTATTCTACCACTATACTTCAGCCACTATACTTCAGCAAAACTGCCACCTCATCACATTTGTTTTTTCTCCAGTTTCTACTTTTTCCCTTGCGTTCTTTTAACTTCCTGAAAGATTTAAATGAAGCTTGAAAATCTTTTCTAAGTTTAAAAAATATCTGTCTGGCTATAACACCAGGAGACATATTTTTTTCAACATCTATTTTCCCAGCTGGAGACTCTGCAGGCAAACTGGATAGACTTTGAGTTTACTCGGAGAGTTTAAAGCAGAAATCAAGTATCTTCAGACTCACATAGCTCTTCCATTTGCTTTGAAATTTCTTTTTAAATTTAGCTATCCTGTTAACTGAACTCTGTGAATGGTTCACAAAAAGCCTGGTGAGAGGTACAGTGGCCAAATACAGTTCCAAAATCTGAACTTACATGTGCCCATTCAGTCAAAATTATTTTAATGCTTTGCCTTTTTTCCCCATCTCTTAAAACTTGTAAAGTGATTGTAGAAAAAAGGAGGACTTACAATTTGTGTTTTACTATGCTTATCCAGAAATATCAGTGTGAACTTAACATGTTTTTTCATAGAGAGTTTCTAAATTGCAGTTCTTTATCAGTACAGGATTTTATTCAGTAAAAAATAAAATAAACATTCTTTGGCCAATGTAACTTTGTACAATGTAACAATGTACAACTGTACATTGTGCAACAACAACTGTGCAATGTAACTTTGTACAACTTAGTACAATGGCCTATGGATAGCGGTGGAAGTTTGAAATTGCTGAAATTGAGGGAAAGGGAAGGATTTAGTCTGAATCAAATCTCTATTAACACTGAAACAGCAAGGAAAGAGTACTTAAAAGAAAAACAAACAAAAAAATCTCCACCAATCTCAGCTACTTTATTGAAAAATTCTAGCAAAAGCACTGAACAGATACTTTGAGTATATAATTGAACTTAATGCCCCAAATAGGTAAGAAAGGCAGATGCACTGGGGCCACTAACATCAAAGCCCACACTTACAAGCCAGGCCTTGCAACTGATAAGCTCCTTCTGGAAAGGAGAGGGAAAAAAAAATAAAAAAAAAAAAGAAAAAGAAAAAAAAAATCTCAATTTTTCAGTGTCACTTGAGCAAAACTGTGAAGAACATGTGAAGAAAGAAAAGGCAAAGTGGGGTCAGGTTCCAGCAATACTGTTCCACACCATGTCTTAAGTAATGAACTTCATTAAAAAGTAAATTAAGTATTTCTTAGGCAGATAAAATTGAATTATTTTTTTCTATAGATTCTAATGAAATGTTTCTACCACAGTATCAAAGCAAACAAGCAACAGTTACACTGAAAGAAACAGTGTTGAGATGTCTCAAGCTGCTGCAAAGCACAAATGGTTAACATAAAAACCATTTTCTTTTAGCAGATTATTTACATTAGTTTGGGGGGTTTTATAAAATAATTAATTTTAATGATGATCCACAAAGGGATTCTGCTACTCAAGTGATATGCTAAGAATGACTGAACTGTACTTCCTTGAAAAGCATTAATATTACTAGAAATATTTCCGAGCGCTTTTTATTCTAGACATACAAGACAAATCTTCTAGGACCCTAAATACTTTCAGAGATGCTAAGAGCTCTCCCAGTCTTGGTAGTTCTACATATGCCAACAGTTTCACCTTCTAAGGTAGAACATTCATATAAACACACATTACAAAATACTTAAAATGCATATGCACTTTCTCATATATATGTGATAGATGCGAAGACAGATGACAATCTCAAATGTGACCTAGCTTAAAAATAGCACTGCAAAATATGTTAGTTCTAGTCTTGATCACTTCGACAGTCCATGTTTGTGACACCACGCTACAACCAGTTGCAGTGGCCCACAGTAGATAGAAAATGCACATCCTACACCTACATAATAGTATAGTATTAAATATTCTGAAGGTATAGATGTAAACAGAGCTTCTCTCACAAAAATATAAAGTGCAGTTCATGACCAGTTGCTGCTTTACCAAATCCAGGAATGGGAAATAAACTAGAATAAATGCAATAGTATAATAAATCAGTTACAGTACTGGACAAGTACAAAAAAAGCTTATCCTTACCAAGGCAAAAAACCCATCAGTACATCACTTCATCAAAATCATTAAAGCTTTGAAAAAGTCAAAAGCTAGGAGATGTTGCCTGTGCAATCCTCACTTACCTTCCTGACATGCTGTGCTATATAGAGGCTTAACTATACTACACATCCCTTCCTAGCACTCCACGCTGCTTTGTCCCGAGGCATCTGGGAGCACCAATGAGGCCACTCCTTTTCAGTCCATGCCTGTCACTGCCCTCAGCATTCCCTGGCACATGGTAGCAGCGGCAGCCCCTTTGGGCCCTGCATCCATGCCTGGAGCACACTCCAACAGCTAACTCTCTTTGGGAAACTAGATGATGTTAGGTCTCTGATGATGATGTCTCCGTAAGATGTCTGCTGGGCACATATAAGGCCTTCCAAATTAATGCATTTGGCACAATTTCTACAGTGAGGGCAACACACAGATGCCACAAAAACTGTCAATTTGCTATTCCAGATCTGAATTACAGCAGTCTCAGAGCTCACAGAAGGAGTTGTAAGGGAACCTTAAACACTTTATGTCTTCTATCAAAACAATTAAAATCCGCCGATTACATGCATGACTCCTAACCCGCAAAGAAATCCTTAGGTATAAAAAATTAGTTCAAAAAAGTGGATTTAGGATTGTCCAAGAAAGGACTGTGTCATCTTCCAGGGATAGAATCTAATGTGCATACACATCTTCCTGGATGCTTATTTCTGAACGAAGAAAAGTCAATCTGAGAACATGGCCATATTCTCACAGCTCATTTCCTCTGCACATTCCACATTCACCATCTATCCTTACCATACCTCTTGCTTCAAGGCACAGAGTTCATGTTTTTTTTCACAATTATAGCTAACACAAAAAGTTCTGGCTTTTTTAATTACTGATGTTGTATGTTAACATATCTAACACTAGCCAAAAGAAAAAAACAGGTATCCTTAATTTTATATTGGCATGCTTGTATGTATACATGTGTAATAGAAAACATTATGTTGTTTGGCTTGACAAACAGCATCTGCCAGTGTGAACAGTGACAACCGATGTAATGCATTTGAAAAAGAAACGTGATTATCTATGGCTATTTTATTTCACGAACAAGAGAACACACCTTTACTCTTACCAGTAAAACTGCTGTGACCCAATTTCTTGTTCAAAAGGACAGACCTTAAGTTTCCAGATAGTTGAACCGTTACTCAACCCTTGCCAAGAAACAACTTGCTATTCATCCAATGCAGCAATTCCTTACATGGACCTTGACTCAGCAAAGCACTCAAGCATCTACTTATCTTCTCCACATGTTTAATGAGTTGTTGAGGAGGAATGCAGTTCTGTTTATACGCTGTGCTTAACTGAAATCTCATTGCTCAGGCAAACATATTTCATTCTTCATCTGTTTGTAAAGGCCTGTGGCTCTATTAGGAGATGCAATCCCTAACAGTAAGATACCCTTTTCTTATTTTTCCAAAATTATCCATGTATCTTAAAAGTTTTAAAACTACTTTGCTCATGACCTAATCCTTCTGGGGAGAAATGAAGTATATTGCAGATACTGGATGAAAATATAACTCTATTTCAGTGAGAGTTTTGCCAAAGACTAGAGTATGATCAAGAGAATGATAAAGCAAATTCCTCCAGTTTAAAATGAACTGCTGGATAGATGCAATGGTCAGTAGTGATTTTTTGTTTGTTTGTTTGGGTTATGGGAGAGACAGCCAATTGACAGTCCAGTCTACTTTCATCACTGATTTAAAAGCAGTTTCAAGGATTACACATCTGACTGAATTTTTTTTCCTCCCTATGGGCTTATGATCATGTTTTCCATATCCTATAATCACTTTTTTGAAGGATTGTGTGTTCTTTCATGTTGTATGAAGATAGAAAGACTGCTTACAATGCATAGTAAATACAGAAAAGTACATTGGGAAAGAGAAAATTTTTAAAATAACATTCTGAACATACTATCTTCTCAAAAGACTTTTTCTTTTCTTTTGGAAAATTATCAAAATTAAATATCAAATTTACACTCCTTTCCAAGTTTACTTCCTCAAAGCCTTTTCCAGTTCAATAATATATAATTATGGCTGAAATATAGTACCTTTAATATTTCTGCCAATTGGCACCTAAGAAAACTTTTGATGATCAAGACCTGATCCAATTTTCATTGAAGGAATGGGAAAGACTTCCCGTTACCTATAGAGAGCTGGAGAACATTCTAACTATGTAATACAAAAAAAGAGAATATACAGAGGTATAAATGCTTATCTGTTAGAAAATGTTTTCAGCTTCTAATAATTCAACTAAGTAAGTATGCAGTGTAACAGACAGGTACACCACATGTAATAACCCCAACATGGATCGTGCAGACAGGTGGAAATGGCATGGTGTGGCTAGAGTTGTGAGTACACAAGAGAATTATCCCAAAGCTTTGGGGAACAACTGCTCATACCAGATGTTTAAAATATCTTACACACTCACAGAGACAGCAGTGATACTAAAGTAGCCACTTCTAAACTGCCGTAAAAAGAAAATCAGGAGGTCACAGTGCAGTAGCTTTTACTACTATGGAAAGGTGGGCCATGCAAAGGAGCAGGGACCCTCCTGTAAGGACAACCATTTTCTGCTTCCGCTTCAGTTCAGAACTACCTTCCTCCAGCACTCTGGCCCTTCACAAGGTAGAGCCCCTCTGGAAGCCGAAGCAAAGTGAGCAGTAAATTGCCTGGGTTGAGCTCTCCCACAGAGCCAATGTATCACAGTTTCCCTATATCCCACAGCAGCTTTAAAGCTTTACTTGCATTTTGGTGCTGCATCCTCAGTTTCCTTCTGCAATGGGTTAAAAAAAAAAATCAAGCCTTGCTGAGCTATGGGTAAGTAATCTAACAATTGTGTAATTTACTTTAAGACATAATAAAAGATGTTGACAGGCAGTGTAAGCATTGTTCCTGGCTGTAGTTATTCCAATTATTTTTTATGTTTTCTCCTTAAATGAAAAACATATCAGGCAGTAACTCAAACACTGAGATACCTATTTATGTCTTAGAACAAACAGTTTGAACAGGGTTATATACAGATGTCTAAATATTTTGAAAGTATCTGTTTATGGAAGCAAAATGAAACTACCTGTTTTCATTTGGAGATTTTTATTTAAAATCTGCATGTAGAACTGAAATTGCTTGTTAGTTGATACTCTGTGGCAAATAAGGCTTATTTACAGAGTATATGAAGTGCTTGGTTCTGTGTTTGAATTGGGAAAAGCAATACATTTGAATTTTCATTAGACTGCTCAATTTTTACAAAAATGATTCATCGTATAAAAACAGTAGTAAGTGGCTTACTCTCCATCTCTGTCAACAGACAACTAGCAAATTGCTGTCTGCATAATATTTCTGTTAGACTACTTGTGTATGGAAATCAGACTGCTTTGAAAGCAATTTAATCAACAGTGTAAATAACCTGTGTAAAATAACCAACAGTGTAAATGCCTTTAAAATAATCAAGGCTCTCTAATGTACATAAAATAGGCTTTTGTACCTCCATCAGGCTTTATAACCACTGCTTGTTCTCACCTATTTATTCTACATTGTGTTCTATAGTAAAAAATATGTATAGAAGCTTGACTCAGAAACCTGCTGTTTTGTAGGTGCAATTTTTCACCCACAGAGAACCGTGTCCACAATTTCATCCTACTAATAAACCACCAGGAAAAAATAAAGGAGGATCACTGTTGTAAAAACCAGAAGTCCTGTTTGAAAACTGGATTGTGATGCATACGTAAAAATAAATCTACAACAACAACAATAAAATCAGGTAATTTGTTAATGTTCTCGATTCACATCTTGCATTTTTTAGACAATGAAACTTCCCTGCGTTTTGCAATGTGACAGAAGTTTGATAATACTTAAATTCAGATATTTTATGTGGCACCAATGTATTTATATTTTCCATATTTTAATATGGCTAATAATTGATATCATAAGTACTAAATATGTGCATGACTTATTTGATTACATAAACACTCAAGTATTCCCAGACAAGCATCAAATGGTCAAAGGAAAAAGAACCTTCAGACTAGCAGGCAGGTAGAAGTCCTTATAACATGATGCTAACATAAGAATGATAGCAAGATAGCAAGTGAGAGTGCAAATATAATCAACAGCCGCTATTCAGACTCTCAAAATATACGCAATGTACGAATGAAGACTATTGCTTTAAAATGCTCTTAACTGCTTTTTAAACATGTGATAATACTTCTATCTTTTTAAAAAACTGTTTAAAAATTTTACAACAAATGTTTTTAGCTTTTCATAAATTTAGCATGCAATATAAGTTCTGTGCAAGGTTAACCTAATTCAGTCTTGTATTTGGAGGGCTATTAGAAAATATTAGAAAATATTTCTTTTAAAAAAAGGACATTAACAAAGTTGAATAGGTTTTAAAAAAAGATACTTTTGAGGAAATGAATCTCAATAACAGGCAACTGAGGCAGTAGAAAGTAGCAAGCATTATGAGAAAGCTAGAAGATTTCATTAGCAGTGAAGAAGCTACATGAGATTAAAGGTGGAGGATGAGAAGTTGAAAGCAATACTAACATCAACAGAACACCTTGGCTACTTAATGGTTGAGCATACTTTTTGTTGAAGATGTGAAAATACACTATTTAATCTGCGGCCAAGAGATTTTTGATACCTATTGGTTTTACCTTCACCCCACTTTCTCTTTGTCAAGCACTTGCAGGCATGTATTTTTGTGCCCAAGTCAGGGACCAGAAAGGAGTCAGGTAAAAAATTTTGGAAATGGAATATCATTAAAGAAACTGCTAAAGTCATCCCACTATATTTCCACCTTGACCTTTTTGTCTTTTGGTGTGTTTTGTCCTTTTTCCATTAAAAAGAGGCTCTTTATGTGCTTTGTCTTAACTCTGTAGGCATAGAGGTCTATATTTGTATTTATATATATATATACATATTTATCTCCAGTCTCACATATACATATACATATACATATACATATACATATACATATACATATACATATACATATACATATACATACTCACATATACATACTCACATATACATATTTATCTCCAGTCTCAGTCTGGTACAGTCTCACAATTCATTACAGTGCTTCTACTGAATCTTGGTATCACTAACAAATTTGTTACAAGCTACTGAGTGTAATACATCCAAAATTGCTGTCAGAGGTTATCAAAAGGCTATTTTACCAGGTTGCAACTACTCAAGCACTTTTATCCTTCAGATAGCGAAACAGACTTCATTCCAGATGGCCCCATCTGTTTACCACAACAGATACTCGCATCTGCAAATACCTCAGTGCATGTTTAATAGAAGCAAAAAAGAAACTATTTCACATTTTTATAGTGGATTGTGTCATCTCTGTGAAGAGGCAACTTAGTACAATCAGTACAACTTTGATCATTGTTACAGTGGTTACTACAGTCAGTTATGTCAGAGAAATTACCACAAACCTCCCCCTTAGTCGTCCAAAGCAGCTCACATCAGAAAAATCCTTCCTTCTCTGTTCTGAATTTCTAGTCTTGTAAAAATCCTAGCACTTGCCCGTTACATATTTTTTTCTCCCAGATCCATTCACCAGGAATGAAAGCTCATATATGAGGAGAAAAAAATATGCATATGCCCATTTCTGAGCTCAGCTGCCTTGATTCTCCCTACAGTCAATAGAGAGAAATACGCTTTAGGGTATGAGTCATCTTACCCTGCAATGTCCCTTTGGATGAAATTAATGATCCCCCATGCAAAAGGCACAGATATTTTTTCTCCACCCACTAAACAGGAAATCTGAATGTGTGAATCAAGTACAATATCTATACTGTAGATACCTAAAGCTAAGTGGTATTAAACCTACATACAGATTCCTACCTACACTACCCGAGCCATCTTCTGCAACCACTAAAGGGAACCATGCCAAAACAGCCCCTGCAAAACACACGGGTGTAGCCATTGCACAAAAGCTTATGATCTGTCCTCTCACTGAGGGCTGTCTTGTTCCTGAAGCTGTAATACATCACTCATCATGAGGAAGCCCCAGTACATCAACTAGGCTCATAAAGAACAGATGTAAAACCGAGAAAAACATCTTTGTCATGTTTTACACCTGCATTCTTACTTAACTAACCAGACTTTAAACCTTACTTAACTAACTAGAACCAACTCTGGGAAAGGCTGTCTTCATTTTTAGATATGAACTAAATTATTTGACTTAAATACATACTTTGGTATGATTGTTGTTGGCATATCACTTCAAAAGGGTTACTATCAGAAATTTAAGTAGGTAATTTCAAACTGTTACATTTAATATGCATTAATTAGCCCTGTTCCTACTTCCCCAAAGTTACAGTTTCAGCCTAAGCAAGGGAAAAGGTAGATAAGGGGAAATTTTGTTTAAGGTTGACCCCATTTGCGAATAGCACTAGAATTCCTCGCTTTTCCAGATAACGGTGGCCCCATTTATGTACTCCCAAAATGAAAAAGAGACTATTGCGGAGAAAGATACTAGCTAAACAAATTGTTAATTTTCTGTCACACTATAAAGGAACTGCATCTCCTTCTGACATTTCCATTAGAAGCTCTAATTAAAGGCAAATTCCTGTGTATCCCACTGAGATTTCTACAGGGCTCAGAAATAAGGAGCTCATTGTGATGACTGAAGAGTGAAAAAAAGTCTGGTTGGAGCTTACAAAAATGTATGCAAATTTTAAGAAAACTGAATATTCTGTTGTGCAGGAGTTCACAAACCATGCAATAGCATTACATCTAACCATACCTAGTTAAGGAAGGATGAAGCCTTTGATACAATACGGTACAGACCCAGTATAGTGCAGTCTGTACTGGGTCTGTACTGCATTCAAACAGTATGGTGTTTGCATGCTTTTTAAAAAGACGACTAGAGGGGAAGGTGGAAAAGGAGAACTGTAGGACTGGTTGCAAAAATGAAATAAAGGTGAATTTTTCTCACTTGGCAACTACATCAGAAAAAAAAATGTGATTTACCCTTACTCCATCATAAAGTTGCCATTCAGCTTCCAGTCTACACCTATTCCCTGCATAAATATTTTCAGTGAATAAACAACGTATGCTGTAAGCTACTGCTGAAGAGTCAACAGTGCTGAGCAGCTCCATTTTGTTCTGACTAGTGACAAACAGCCTAAAGCTCAGTTAAGAGTCATGAAGTTCCACTTCAGATAGGGTACTGCTCTATTTTTAACCCTATCTAACACACTGTAAATGTTGTATCTTATTGCTTTGTTAGTCTTCTGGGTTTGAAAAATAAAACATAATCCTTGTCCTATTTTTATGTCCTAGTGCAAGAGGCCATAAAAATAAACAACATTCAAAATAAAGGTTATTCTCAAATATAACACAATACATTCAAGTACAATATGGTTTACTTTTCTATAACCAAGACTTCTGTTTAATTCAAAAAGTAGTTTAAAAACATTTGGCACCTCTGAACTAAATATAGCTACCTGAATTCAATAAATTGTATTTTCCCTATACCTTTTCTAATTTCTTCCTACAAGATTTTACTGCAGTTGGGAAGTTTACCTTCTTAACATCTTGTATTAACGTACTTCAAAAAATTTCCTCTATCAACTCAAAATATTCACAGATTAAACTTAAAGCCTGTTATACAACTTTTGCTAATCCACTGACAAGGAAGAGTTGAGAGGTGGTAAACACAGCAAAACTAGAAACAGAACTTCTACAAAGAAAAAGTGATTGTCTCCTTAACAAAGAGAAATAAATAATGTTCTACTTTGCATCCTTAAGAAAGAAGGTGAAAGTGGAGGCTGTACTTTTACCTCCTGCTTTAGACAGACCCAGGGAAATGAAATTACGTGCCCGCAATTACATAACCAGGACCAAATATGCAAACAGGGCCCTGGTCTCCAGAGTCTTAGTGTGATGCTGGAGCTCCATGAGCACAATAATGAGTTGATATCATATCCTATTGATTACTCGGAACACAAAGTTTAAGTAACATAATAAAATGAGACACTTTCTTTAGCTGTATGCTCAAACAAGGACATACATAAAGCTGAAAGCTTTCGGAAATGTAGCCTGTGATAATGTTGCTGTGGAACAAAATCAGCTGAGAAATTTCCAATCAAAATTAAAATCTTTAATATAAAAATATAAGGGTACAGCAATTTTTTTTTTCCATTGTACGTTTTCTAACCAACACAATAGCGAATTTAGGGATGCTAAAAACAAAAAACTCACTTCACTATGTTCCTTCTCTCCTTCCATCAGTATTTGTGCTTTTATGCATCTCTTCAAATTACCATTTCAATCAGCCTTGCAAAACTTTGGGGTCAGATCATCCGTAATTACAAAACAGCAGAGCTTCCCTTAAGTCAAAGAGCTTTGCAACAGATTACCATCACTGCATAAGAAGTTTTAAGCATCTGACAATTTGTTGTTGCAAAGTCTGCTTCTCTGGATATCTTACAAACCTGCCTGGATGCCACCTGTGCCATGTGCTCTAGGTGTCCCTGCTGGAGCAGGGAGGCTGGACTAGATGAACTCTCGAGGTCCCTTTCAACCCTAAAGATTCTGTGATTCTGTGACAATTTTAAATGAATAGCAGTTAGCAGTATCTGTATGCAGCAAGAGTAGTTAACCAGTCTGTTTGACCAGACCCTAAAGCGTTATATCTGTTTACCTATGAACAGAAGAAAAGAGTAAAGCTCTTAAGGGACCTGCTAAGTCTGTTCTGACATAAGGTAGTTTAAAACTTCCTCTGATTTCCAACTATCCAGAAGTTTTATGAGGTGATCTGGCAATCTGTATCATACAGCTGTTCAGGCAGCTTCTAGGCAGAATGAGCAGATCCTGCATAGAACAAATATAAGCATTCTTTTGGCTGATAAGTGAACAAGCAAGGATTTGTGTAGGAAGGAATAAACAAATAATTTCATAAAGTCTCAAAGCTTTGATCAGAAAGGAAGATTGCTCTGTTTTAAAACTGGGGATAAATACAAATGTAACTCTGAAAAAGAAAACGGACATTGTTAGGCGATCTGACTGAAGTCCATACTTTCTGTCTCCCTCGTGATCTTAATGGTGTGAAGAAAGTATAAACCAAAGCTGAATAAATACTGCATTGCAGGTGACTTGCAGTGGAAAACTACCTGCCAATCGCAAGCTACCAGGAAAAGTGTTTATGCAATAAATTTGCATGGGTAAACCTGCAAATACAGTGGAATTATCCAGAATTACTACAAAAATGAGACAGACCTAAGAGTCAAACATAAGAGAGTATCTCAGATATGAAATATGAGAGAAGAACAAAAGACCTGCTGAGTTTTTGAATGCATGAGGAGCAAAACAAAGAAACATCACTTGAGAAACATGTGAAGAAACTAAAGGTTTTTTTTAAACAGAGCATGTTTTGTGCATGTACTTGTGAACACATGAATAAAAAATAAATATATATGGAATAAGTAGAAATTGTTCCCTTCTTCTTAAGTTACCAACATGACACTGGCAACAGAACAGAAAGGTAGCAAAATGCCTATGGAACAATTGGGTAAATCTTTTATTCATGCAGACTGTGTTTGGGGTTCAGCACTTAAAACATATTGAGCTGTATTTTGAAAATCAATTAAATAAAGTGAGGCTCTATTTTATTACTGCCATTAAAGTAAGTAACCCCTTCTTTCCTCCATACTTAGAGGGTTTGCCCTGCCCTGTTTCATTCTCTCCCTCTGCCAGCATTAGCTTGTTCATAATTAAAAATCATTCAGCCATAAGAAAAAAATAACACTGTTTTCAATTTAGTTCAGTTCCTTTATAAGGCTCATCCTGGGCTCACAGAGAATGGCTACACTAATACAAAGGAGAAGCTGACGTGAGGATGGAATCAATGGATATGGAAGGTGGTAACATGTCTTTGATGGTACTGCCACTAACACTGGCTTAAAACTCTCATGAGATTATGATCTTTTGGCTAGAACTATTTCCTGGCAATTAAGATCAAGGAAATACGATATGAAATATGACAGAAACTCAGCTTTGAGATGTATATGGCTGAGTAAGAAACACTGGTGATATGCAGATCCCAAGAGTTTTATGGCTGTTTACAGTAAAGCTTCTACAGACTTATGTAGCAGCACCCAAAAGATTGCAAATGGAAAGAATAAGCAGCAGATTTGATTCTATTAGAAATAGGGCCTGACCTGTAAAACTCTGACACACATTCAGGACAGTAAGCGTTTTGTCTAGGATCCAAAATAAATAAAAAATAAATAGAATTAAATTAAAAAGTTTTAAATACCATCTTTATGTAGGAAAGATGAAAATGGAAGCTAAGAACAGACTCCCAAAAGGGAATTTCTAATAGGGACTCCTGTAGGAAACATGGTTGTTTTTACTGCCTCAATTTGAAATATTTTTAAATACTGTGTCATCCCTTTGTCTCCCATCATTTTAGCAAGTAATGGGATATATGACAAAATCATGACATGCATACTTCAATCACCTACCAATTCTGCATATGAGATTCTTCTTTTGAGATCATCTGGAATATTGTCTGTACTTTCTATGGAAGCAGCTGCAGGACATCAGTATTGACTATTTACTGCACAATTCTGATGTTAAAAAGAACTGCTAACAGTTAATTTGGATTATGCTTTATACAGATTTTTTTTCAGTCTGAACTGTACAACAGCTACACCTCAACAATGAACATGCAGCAAATTCTCACTAATTTTACAGAACAAATACGATGTATGATTTGTATTTAATGTCAGCATTCCCCTCCCTCCTCTCTCCCACCTCACATGTGTGCAATATGCTTGTCAGAGGTGTGAAATGCATTCAAACAACCATTTATGGGATGGAAAATCCTTTCTTACTATGGAACTGCTATGCTTTTGTGCCCTAGCTCATTCAGGAAGTGCTCTAAATCTTCTGAAAGACTTGTTTAAATAAAATTGTTTCTCTTCATTTTTTTTCTCGAGTTTGGTGAAAAGAAAACATTACCAGCACTAACAATCTCCAGAATATAGGCTGTCAGTCCTCAGTCCTCTCAAATATATTTCTCTAACCTTCATAAGGAGTGGGTAGAGAAGAGTCTATAATCTTTAGGCACTGAAATTACACTTTTTTTTTGTATTCAAAATGAAAAAAGAAAAAAAAGAACCATCTATTCTTTTCTGTATTAAACCATTTAAGTTACAGTAATTTAACAACTTTGGGATCTGAAAGACCTCGGTTAGTGAATACACCTTTTACACAATAAATATAGCAAATTCAGTTAAAACAAAGGAAAGTAAAAGGCAGTTTAGAGGTTGCTATGAGAAACTTCATCTACAAGTTTGCTATTACGAAAGGAAGTGCTTAATATATAACGTGCAGAAAATGATACAGTAGTATCTACAGGGAGAAAAGACACATTCCATCTTCATATAGCATACATGGTCACATACCGCACTATGGTGTAACTGAGATCCCTAAACTAAATCCTAGACATTCCACTTGTATTTGAATCCCACTTACATATTCCTTAAATTATTTCTCAGCCATTTTTTGTACTTCACTACATCTAACTGTATGATACTGCTATGCAATAGATGATACTTTCAAAGTTTTTTTTTTCCTTGGTTTCACATTTTTGGAGAAGCATAACTGAAACAGCACACAGTCAATATTTGTCATTTAGAAGAAAGATATATTATCAACATTCCAGACCAACAGACACTTAGGTGATTTTGGTCCTCACTACAAAAATCAGTACTTCATGATTAAAGTTAAACATATGCCTCATTTTTGCAAAATTTAGGACTGCAATTATGCCGTGGACGAATAGAGACGTTTTTTAGAAAAAAATCGAAATTCATACCCAATATTCCTTCACATACTTGAATATGGCATTCTTAAGGTGTATTAATGAGAAATCTTCCAGAATCGCAGCACAGTATGCCAATCTCTTTTTCTTTTTGCAAATATGACAGAGAATCAGGTACAGGCAACTCGAACATTCTGCAAGAGCGTGTGAATAACCAGATAACTGAGGCAGAATAGAGAGCACTTCACGCTTTTACCCCCATAGACAGTATTTCTCCCTTTCATCCCTAAACAGATCAAACAAAATCTACTAATCTACTAAATTTTTTGGTCTTTTAGATGCTGCCACAGGCCTTTCAAATATAGATGGTTAAGTACTTACGGAATATTTTATTTGTTTACTTTTATAAAACAAGTGTTTACCACAAAGGATTTTTTTCATCTTTTTACTTCTTCCAGAAACATAAATAAAAAGTATCTTCTGAAATAGCTTAAAATAGTTTTATAGAGCATTTTGAGGATAGATTTTCAAAGTATACTGAGACTTGACTTATAGTACGAAGGTTGATTTCTTACACTGAAATTTTTCCAAACTCCTGAACTATGCACTTGAGAGCATCTTCGGTGTCAGGAGCAGCACTCTTATCGTGTTAGGATAAAGTGAACTACTTGTTGTGTTGGGGTGCAATAATTCTGCGATACAGTTCTCAAAAGAATGTGTAGAACAGCTATGATCTCAACCACTTCATAAAAACTTTAAAAGTCCATTTAATTCTTTAGCATGCTCATTCCTTTGCTAGTGTAGGTTTTACTGCTGTTGCAGCTATGTCTGTGGAAGTTCATCTATTCCTCTGTCCACAGTTGGAAATCATTTTGAGGCATCCACATATTAACTAGGCCTGGCTAAACTGATTACACATCTACGTGAAAAATGCACAGCAGTTTGATAGGGTGAAGACAGCAGTAAGCTGCCTTGATAAAATCAGAGAAAGGAGATGTATTGTTTGCAATAAGGAAACTTAACTGAACTTAACTGAAGCTACTAAATATCCTCATCATCACTACTCTTGTATCTAAAACTAAAACAACTTCTGCTACAAGTAGGTAATACTTATCAGAGTTCTTTGGTGATAATTCTGATTTTAATCCTAAAAAATGAATCCTTTATATCATCCAATCTGAAGAGTTAATAATCATCACTACGCTTAGAAGCATTTGTTGTTTTCTCTGTTTACATATATTCTCAATCTCTTTCTATGAATTAAAGTAAATCTTTTCTTCCTCCTCTACTGCTTTTCTCCTCACAGTTATTTAGAAGTCCAGTTCATATACTGTGTGTCCTACTTTGATAAGAAAGAAATACTATTGGTATTTTATATTTCAGTTTGATAAAAAGCATGTTTGTTTTTGTTCATGGATTTAAAGCCCTAAAATGGACCAGTACCGTAAATAAAACATGCAATCTCATTTTAAAAATTTATTACAAGGAATTTTGTTTATGATTTCATGTTCTCCAGTAATAATTAATTGGAGGTCTTCACTGGTCCCCACAGACTAACTATCACTCAAAATGCACTAAAGTATGATCAACACGCAGCAGCACATCTTCTGCAGTGAAAGTAACCAGATGTATTTTTGCCACCAGTTTAACATAAATTTAAAAACAAATTATTTCACAGTATGCATATTTTGCAAACTGCCAAAAAATAGTTAATTTATATGTTTTTAAGAGTTTGAAGATTTCTTGATTTGTATGCAGTCACTAAGAAATATCTGAATGATAATACTTTGCACTTTTATAGTATCTTTGGGGACACTGGGAAAGCTTTAGAATGGCTAATTAATTAATTATAATCATTTAGAATAACATATTTTAAAGTAGTCCATTTGCTATTCTGTATGACCTTGACAATATTTGAAACAATGATACAAATCAGCGGCACAGAAGCCTCTCTAACAAATACACGGCAACTATATATTTTCATTCCTCACATAAATCCAAACCTCTCAGGGCACAGGTTGACTTTGCAGCACATCTTAACCAAACGGGACAGGGAGACTGCATTATACTCTCCTATAGAAGAAAAATTCCAGCAAGAAGAAAATTATGGAACTTAAGTCAGAAAGCACAATACACACCAAAGACTTGTTTTTACTCACAAATCCACACTCCCTTTGAAACGCACACATTATCCATATGCTTATTATTAATAATTTAAATAACATTACAGCAAAAATAAAACTCAAAGACAAATGTTAGTATATTGAGCCTCTCTCTTAGAAGTGAATTACTTATTGCTTGAAAGAGCAATCTTTACCAGACTATGTTTTTCTTTCCATTGTTTATCTATTTATGCAGGTTCTTGAACTTTTCCAAAGCAGTCATGTAATTCTGCAATGTGTACATATCAATTAATTTCTTTATTAGCTTAGGTAAATCTTCTTCTGAAAATCTGTATTTCTCTAGTCTGCTGCATTTTTGGAATTGCTTTTTGGAATATCTAGCATGGCTAAAGATGTTGAAATGAGCATGACCATCGGAACAAAGAAAGCACTGTGTATATATTCTCTCTCATTCTCTGATATAGCTGTTCACTTTCTGAAATGTTCCATCTTTTAGACGGACTAGTACTGTTACCAAAGTAAAATTGTATTATTCCTAATCACTTCCAGGACAATTTCTTGTTTGTTCACTCTGACTGGAGAATCACACATAAGCTAAGGTTTTAAACATCTCTGGCCCTCCTTGGTCAGAGCAGCGTTAGCTAGAGGGGATTTCTCAGGGCTGTACCCATGTGTGTGCTGTGAATCTCCAAGGATGGAGACTCCAAAATTTCTCTCAGCCATCTGTTGCAGTTTTCAATCTTCCTCACTAACCAACCAACCAACCTTATTTTGAAGATAAAATTTTCTGTTTTTCAGGAAAGAGAACCAAAGGAAAACAGATCACACTATTTTCTCCTTTGCCTCTGATGAGTAAAATTTGTTCGGGATGAGCCCCTAATACCAGGACATTTTCAATAAAGAGTTAAGAGGTAAAAAGAGCAAATGGTAACTGCTAAAGCACAACCATCTTTCTCTGCCCAGGATCACTAAGACTTAGTCCTGAGCTAGACTACCAAAACAACAACAACAACAACAAAAAAGTAAATTACACAAGGTCAAAGATTAAATGACATTGGCTGAATATCAGCATTTCATTTTGTAGGTCAAATTGAATTAAGGTTTAGCAGACTTCAGGAAAGCGAGAATCTGGCCCATGAAAAATAATGAAAAGGTAGAAATAGTGAAAAGGTAGAAAAACACAGATGACTAATCTAAAAAGCTTTTTATCTTTGCAATATCCTTAATTAGATCATTGAAGGGAGCACTCTATACCATATAGATTTTAATGACCGACTTACCGAACAAACGCCTACAATTTATTCAGGTTAACCACAAATTAAAATAGACTACCTGATGTTTATTTAACCAAGAATAACCGTGATTTTATATTAGTATTAACTTTAGGAAAACACATATCTTCCTAACAAAACAATCTGTGTTCCTCTTATTACTTTGCTACTGCTCATTAAAGATTGTTTCAAACCAACAATGGTAAGAAACTTCCTTTGTTGTTGGGTTCGATCCTGTAAGACACACAGAGGTTCTAGGGGTTGATTAGTAGGGGTAGATTAGTTGTAGGGACTTTAATCCTCACACGGCGCTTAGAAAAGTAAGTCTCTTCACAGATCTGCCTTGATCTCTCACAACATCATATTCTATTCACTTCTTATCCTTTATGCTTAACATTTTTAAGCATTTTGGTTTCCAGTACTAACTGACAATATAGTCTTGATATTCACAATTATCCCATGAAGAACCAGATGCAGCATAAAGATCTTCTTTTGTCTGCAGGTGACCATATTGCTCATATATTGCGCAGTGTGAATCTGAACTGTTGGCTTATGAGCAAAATCCTGACTGGTGAGGTCAGGCCCAACATTTTTAAACTTACTGATAATTTTTAGTATCAAAATCTTTCCTCATCTATGTTTCTAAACCAAGCTTTTCATTAGACAGGAAGAGAAAAATGAGTCATTGACAAATCTGTAATTTATTATACTAAAATTAAATATTTGATATGTTATGTAACCTACCAGTAAATTTAATGATTATGTCACAAGATACACAACAGTGGATTTTTACTACACATCTGCATTTAGAAATTAACCCAAATCCTGTAAAACTTAGGGATAGTCTGCATAGAGTATATCAACACTACACAGCAATAGACTTTGCTTATGATTTTGCTCATTAATGACTAATTACACTCAATTTCAAGAACTCACATAATTTAATTATTTAAGAACCTTGCAATACATTTGCCACAAAGCAGCAATATTCGTAATTCCAGTTTTGCATTATCTTTGAAGTGTATGCAGTTTTAAAAAGAAAAGATATTACAGTGAAATAAATGGAAATACGTTGCTAGTAAGTCTCTCCTCACCATAATCCCTCAGTCCAAAAAATGCTTTCCCTCATTAATTTTGTTTAGCCTCTCTGATTGCCTGCAGACAAGCAGCAAGTGTCCCACAGGAAGCTATGGCATTACAGAAACACACCATGCAATCTACCTTTTTACTGGGAGTTAATAGAATGTCTCCAAATTATGTATTTTTAAACTGCATGCAAGACAACATGAAAAACTTAATACTTTTGCTTTGGTTTTGCCATACAAGTAGGCAAAAGCAGTTTTCTTAGTTCCATGTGTCTTTTTAAATTTTCTGACATTTTTCTTTTGGCATGGGTACAAATAAACTTTCTTTCTCTTCTTCTTAAGTACCTTATCTTGAAAATGATAAATTGTTCAAGCTTCTAACAAGTTGGATGAAGACCTCTATAGGCTATTTTGAGATCAGAACAGTATATTATTTCTGAATGTTGTACATGCAAAACGCACTGTTCTGCAGATTGACCACGGGGCTAGCATTTTACATAATATTAATTGAAAAGTAGTAAGTAATAAGTAAAAGAGAGGCAGCCATTCACTTGCATTTCAAAATGTTAGCTGCATAATTTTACTTTTGTACTCAACACAGCGGATTCCTGAGGGTATCTTTCCATTTAAATGTATTGCAACGGATTTAGATGCTTTTGTTCACTCCCTAATGGAAGTCATGCAGGTCATGAAACCATAAAATACAGTTTGGTACTTTAAGTTCAGAGATAGGTCCACAGACTGCAGAAGAGCTTAGCTACAAATCTTTCTCAACTCAGGACAAATTTTCAAAAACTGTGCCAGAGTTCTATGTACTTTTGAACTAGGCAACTATTTTGAATATTTTTTGCAGTCAAAGATGTACTCTTGCTGTGATCTTTAAAAAGCTCCGTTCGGGAATTACCAAATTTTAAACATGAAAAGGTGTCTGCACTTGTAACTCTTTTTTACCGATCTTGCCAGAGTGATATTTTTCAGTGCTAGAAAGGGTGACAAGTACCCAGATATAAGTTCAAAAGACAGATCCACATTGAATTTTCAAGTCTTTACTCTTTCACACAGCAGTATTGTGACTAACATAATATGATTATTTCACCACTCACACCTTTGGTCAAATATGCTTGTAGCGCTGGTTGTATCAAGGGCTTCAAAATCAGATTTTAGGCTTCACTGATCATGACAGCTGCATGGCAGACAAGACAATGAAAATACTATTTCTGTCATTGACTGTAGCAAAACTAACCCTGTTAACCATTTATCGATATAGGTTTCATAAAGATTTAGCCATTTGCCTATTTTAAGGACTAGCTCAAATAAATGTGCTGTATCTTGGTAAATTTGCAGCCAAAACTTACTGCCATTTAAATACCAAAGCAGAACAGGCATATGCTGGATAGGAGACAGAACTGAATATTTGGGGATGATTTCCAGGTCTAAGTAAATCCAGAAATCAAACTGGAATAATGAAAATCACCTTTGCAAAAAAAAAAAATCTGCCAGTTCAGCTTTTCCACATGTGCCTCTGCATGTATCTTATTCTCATATTTCAACAAAGTACTGCTTACCTTTTATTTAATAGACCTTCACTGGTGTTAAATGAGCCTACTCTAAAATAATGATGTCTATTACAGAAAATAATTTTAAATACTGTCCTATAAGCTGCAAGTATAGCACTTAAAATATCATTTAAAAAGATGCCTACTGTATTGTGCACATATAATAAGCTTCTCTGCCAGTCCCTTAGTATCAAATCTTTTCACAGTTCTTTGTTGTTGAACCAAATACAGTGCAACATTGTCTGTTCTTAACACATTACCACTGGATAAAGCCCTTAGTTCCCTAGACTAAATCTGTACTGTTCTCTGTCCTGGTTTCTCAATGCTATCTCATTGCAACAGCTCACATTGAAAGCATGCTATTCCCACACCCACCAAAACAGCTCTTGGGATAAGAGCTGCACCATTGATATACCATGTATTCTTTTCCATAGGTTCCCACCAGCATGTTGCTAACAATTTCCTGGGCCTTATCAAAAAAAAAAAAAAAAAAAAAGGAGGGGGGGGAGGGAGATCAGGGGAAAAGCCTTTGAGAAGTGGAAACAAAGAATGAGACTCTACTGTTGTTCTATTTCACTGCCATAATCTGTGTTTTCCATCATCCTACATGTAGAGACTACAAACATCACCTAACACAGATACCCCACTCAACAATTTACTGTGGACAGTTATTGTTTGGTATCTGTAATCTTTCATCTTACTATTTGCGGTTTCCAAATCTTCCTTTTCATTTCCTTTCAGCAGCTCGAATTGAGTTGAACCCCATCCCCCTGCCCCTGCTCAAAACCTTTTCGTTTGCCTGTCAGCATGAGAAGCAACTGAGTCAGTTTTGAACTTACCAGTTGATTCATGCAAGTGAAACATACAGATCACATGAGTTTAGTGTGGAAATCACTCAGAAACAAAGTGTGGAGCACGCCACTTTGATTATGTGTACAACTGGGATCCCTTACTTCTCAGCATGAGGTTTTTCCCCTGAGTAAAGCTAAGGGGTTTTCATCCACACAAGGAAAATATTGGTAAAATAAAATAGAGATGATGCAGAAAATGTTAAGTTTTTCTTTCGTTTTGAGAAAAGCCCCCTATTAAAAGTAAGTTCACCCCAGGGGACATATTGTGGTTTAGCCATCCTATACAAGTCCTGCTTTATTTTCATTATTCAATATATTGGACATGCTTACAACTGAAGTGATATGAAGCAATAATACCATGCACTGTAGTGATTTTAGAAACACTGGCCTTACTATGCAGAAAGTACTACATACTACGTTTAAGACGAAAACCTCTTCAGTTCTGTTCATGAGACTGACACCTCCTTGCTGTGCAAACATGACAAAGCCATTTAATTCCCCCCCATGCCTACACTTACTCATTTACAAAGCTCTCTACTAATATGTAACAACAACTTGTTTATACAATTCTTATGAGCATTATTTAATATTTGCAGAATGCTGTGAGGCAAGTCCCTGTGCTAAAGCATTCATCCTGCAGCATGTTCTGAACAGTCAAGACAGGAAGATGAAAGGTTTTACTTTAAATTGGAGTACTCCATTCTAACAGTCTAAGAAGGAATTAAGGATTCAGATCTCTCTATCCAAATCCTAGATCCCGTAATTCTCAAAATTTCTACTGAAAATGTAATAACATATTGAAAATACATGTGCATTTTAAAATTCAGAACTAAAAATATCATTAAATACCAAATGCTAGTATTGGAACGTACAAACTTCTAATAACTCACGCTCTCAAACTTTTGTAGTTTGGAGAAACCTACCTCAAACAAGATTTGAGAAAGAAAAACACTGAAGTGACGTACACCTTCCTGAGCCGGTTTAATCATACTATTCCAGTAAACAGATATGCGTCGCCTTTCCAACTCGTATGTTAAACTACATGAATGATACTTGACCTGTAGACTGCTCACAATAGGTTTGTGTGAACTATTTACCGTTTATTCTCAATGTTCCTTACCAATCACTGAAGTCATGCTTTCCTTTTTTTTCTCCTTGTTCAGAAACATGAAACCACCAGAGGAAGATACTTTGGCTCCCACTACCACCTCATTAATTTTGTCTCATTTTATCCCTCTCCCTGACACTGTTCACATTTTGAAGTGAAGCCATAATATTACATTGGGAGGTCAAATGGTACCATTGCCACAACAGGGAACAGGAAATGGGGTTAATGGAGTAAAAATGGGAAACAAGAGACCTTTCAGACCTCTTCCAGTTAAATGCTGATGTTTCAAGAAAGATAAAGGTGAACAGAAATGACACAGATGTAGTCTTGATTCCCATGAACTGCTCTTACCATATAAAACAGAAGGTGATAAAGGAAAAAATATTTCCGATGTTTCAGGCTGGTGTATGAGCACAATAATTTTAATGCGGCTGCTAAAATGCAAAAATCTGTAAGATATCACACCTCAAAGTCCATGGCAAAATCAGCAAACACAGATTCAAAAATTCATAATGGCACAGGCATATAAACTCAAAGAATTCAGCAGCAGTCACTGACTCCACGTGCTGCCCCAAATGTCCCATGAACACTACGGCTGTTCTACTAACAGATTTGGAAACATGAGTTGACTAGGCTGGACAACTTGGCCAGGCATCTAAAAAACAATGTTGAACCATCACTCTTATGAATTTCCTGTTCCTACATTTTACCTACATTTTACTTATAAACTGATTATATTTCTTTGGCAGAAATCTTATTAGAGACATGTAAAAAGTACTAAGTAAGCATATAAAACACAGCATTATTATGTCAGTTAATACCTGACTGAATAAAAAAATACCATGTAGGAAGTCTTCCAGAATACTTTCACACTTCCCTTACAATAACGGAATGAGTCAATAAAAAAGACTACAAAACATTACAAACCCTCCCAGCTTTCTAATTTATATTTGTGTATACCTGACAGCAGGAATGAAATTATTTGTCTTTGAATCTCAGCATTTTCTTGGTCAAAATACTTTTTGTTTTCCCGAAACTATATAAAAAACAATACAGGAATTTCTTATCCTTACTACATTACTCCAGAAATTAGTTTGATCAAAGCCAAATGCTATTATATATCTAATATGATAGGCTTCAATTGAATTGAGGAGTGAGGCTTCTCAATTGACACGGAACCATAGGCCATGTGATGGAGGGCAAGGTCATACACTATCTTTTTAGAAAGATTTTTAAACTCATCTGTTCAGCATTGTCCACAGATAGTTCCTTGGCTCAAAATGCAATATTCAGATTTAATGTTAATTCCTTGCATGCTACTTACTAGTTGAAGCTCCCTATTTTCAGCTACAATTATTTCTGTCTTGACAATACGGAAAACAATGACCAGAAAGACCTCGTTTTGTATAAATCTTGAAAATAATTTTTTTTTTTTTAAATCAACTGAGTCCACACATGCTACATTTTTTTTAAAAAAAGTCAAATACACACTGTTAAACAAATGATTTCAATATTCAAGATCATGAGTATTGGGGAAAAAAACAAAAACTTACAACCAACTGAAGAGTTTTCCAAGTTAAATAAATACAAGATTAGCAACTGGACACAAAAGGCTAACTGTGTCTAAGGGCTAAGTAAAACTGAGTGTAAATTTGTACAACCAAATTCAGAGTTAATTTCTCACAAGCAAAGAGAGACAAAAAAACATCCTTGCATTAAAATTCCTTCAGGAAAGGTGACATATGGCATGCCTATGGCTTTACAGCTGGTCGTCTCAGCCCAAAGGCAAACATATTTGAGGGATTACTGAAACAAGCCCCCCAGCTTCTATTTGTTTTATGTGAAGATGGCATTCCCTGCTAATCCCGAACCTGGTATAGCACATGCCCCTGGAACACTAGTCAAGAAAGTCTTATCACGTCCTTACTCATCATACATGTGTTCCCGCAAGTAAGTAAATCAGCCCTACAGAGTCTACCTTCATTTCACACAATCAGGTATGGTTTAAGGCAAACATAATTCAGGCAATCACACTAGGCCCTGTGTTCAATGGGGCATTACTATAGTTGAGGAAATGAACAGCTCAGCAGGCTGGTAGGAAAAGTAACCAGAACTCAAGTAGTACTTACTTAACACAGTCACGGTATCTGAAGGAAAAAACTGGCAGAGCTAGCTATATGCTGCTGAAACTAAACTGCTTCTGATATAATGTTTACTCATTAGATTCCACCATGCAAGACACTTGTGTGTTACAGTAAAACATGAAGTGTCAGCAGGTCTTTATAGAAAAAGCAGTGAGGAGAAGGATGGCAAACATTATGTAAATTCTCACCAGATTAGCTGAGTTTACAGGGAAAAAACCACA
Source organism: Eudromia elegans (assembly GCA_003342815.1). Taxonomy (NCBI): domain Eukaryota; kingdom Metazoa; phylum Chordata; class Aves; order Tinamiformes; family Tinamidae; genus Eudromia; species Eudromia elegans. Next base: position 3,317,433 of record PTEX01000043.1, read on the forward strand.
CCACACAGACCAACCATACTGACAGTCTGCAAGTTCAGATTTTGCATGTTAGTCCTCTAGTTGTCACTATAGCTATGACAAGACATTTTGGTTTCACTACTCACTGGAATCACCTGTTACTAGCCTAGTGATTGGCTTTTAGGAAAACCCAAAATACTACAAATTGTGTGCCACCAGAGCTCACATATATTTGAAAATGACTGAGATACTGCCATTTCCTCATTAAATCTGGAGAACCAAGGGAGTCAAGTTCAAGTGCAGAAAACAACTGAGGCTGTCCTGGCAATTCCTTGACATGAATATTTGAGTGGCTGTATATACCCTTCATGAGTTACACGTGATCATAGTGAGTAGAACTGAACTGCTTAGACTTTCTTCCTGTGGTTTTTTTGTGGGTGTATAGCTTCTTCTCTGAAGAGCTAATGGCAGGAACAGAGATGGTTAGCTCCCGATCCTACAGGTGCTGCCATGTTGTGATCTGCAGCTTCATTTCAGCTCAGTTTCAGTTAATACCAGTCGGTGCCTTTTATAGAAAACGAGAAAAAGTAGAAACAGTACTATCTTTTGCAGACACCTCATGTCCTCAGCCCACTGCCATTACCACTCACTTTGTTGTTTCTTCAGTCCCGTTAAACACATTGTCCTCATTTTGCATCTCCTCCCAATTTATTTCACATTCAATGAGGGGAATCAATATGTCCTAGATTACACAACCGAAAGGTAGTACTAAAAAATGGAAGTGTGGTTAGTTCATTATATGAAGAGATTATTTTTCTTAACACTAAATTATATGGAGCAGCTAAAATACAGAAGAATTATATCTATGCTAAATATTCACACACTATTATAGTGTTCTGTAAAATTGAGGAAACTGTATGATATTAAGTTTCCGCATTCAAGTTCATATCTGTAACTCTACTTAAGCCAAAAATGGACCTACTTGATAAAAAGTGACATCTTATGCTTTATTTTAAATGCAAAATACATTCTTGTTTCATAAATCCCCCCTTTTTTTAACAGAATATTTTAATAGACTCCCAAAAAAGTAAAGCATTGGCAAGCGGAAAACTACATGTGTCTAACAACACTAGCTACAGCAGGACAACTTCTGTGACAACTTTTAAAATTAAAATACGTCAGTATTTCTTACTGTTATAAATGCTGTTGAACTACCCAATATTTAAATCAATAATTTAAATGTTTGCCTAATGAACTGGACTTGATTACATTAAGGCATTCTCAATTAATTCTGACAGATCATCTTCTGAATTAGGATACAGACCCAAAATGGTTTATGGATTCCTTGTCAAATTATTTACTGAGTGAATATTTCTTCAAAATTAAAAATAGTCCTGTTCTAAAGCCAAACTGCTTAAAAAGCATTGAGTGAGAAAATAAGAAAAAAAGAAACAAAACGAGCAAGCGCAGCTCATTCCCTTCTTACCCACTATGTCAGCTGGAAATTGGCAAATACAGTAAGTGGCAACAAGAAGTGATAAGCAGCCAAGGAGAGATGATATGTCTGGCAGCTATTAAAAGCATGCTAAAGGGGTTGAAGGCTTAGAGATATATAACCATTTATAGTATCATTTATAATATAATATATATATAGTATAATAATGTAGTATATATAGAGAGTATAATCATTTATAGTATATTATTGACTTTTCGATTCTTCTTTTTTGAAAAAAAAATAAAGCAGAGTTAAATATCAAACATGGGTAACCAAACTGGAAGTAATAATTACAAATGGGAGGCAAAGAGAAGAGAAACAATTATTCATCAGTCAGTCACATTACAGGTAGGAATGAACAAGCCAAAAACACGGAGACAGCTAACGTGGTCTACTGGTGGATAGTTTAGATTTTCTGGAAAACTATTTTTAAAATAATTTTACAAACCTTTTAGTTTCAAGAAAGGTAGCTAGGAATATTTGATGACATAATAAAATAGTACATAGAGAAAATAATTTCTCTATATCAAAGGAAATCGACTTCACCATTTTCCTTTAACATCCATATTGCCAAGCTTTGAATTTTTATACCTGTTTTTCACAGAGGGAACCGCATTCTCATAAATCTCATCAATGTTTTGCAGTTATACTACTGCTCAAATTATGTCAATAAGGTGAACTCTCATTAATCTTCATTAATCTTAATTTGTCTCATTAAAATAAATAAATCCTATCTTTGTACTTCAGGAACTTTTAGGAGAAAAGTTAAATTGGTGGTAATATTAAGCCACAACTATCTTTCCACTACCAAATAAGTAGCCATTTATTCACATATACATTTAGAAACTGAGATCGCGTAGGGCGGTGGGGAAGCATTCTAGAGAACTTTCTGTTCAAGAACATGCCACTTCCCACTCACATTTCTCATCAACCACCAGACCCAGCTCCAAGTTTATTGTGAGCTTGCAAAAATGAAGCTGTTCTCATTCTTAATAATTTTCATGGGTATTTTCATCACAGATCTCTATGTTCTTGACAGAGTTCAGCCAGCACACTTCTCTGTCAATACCATGCTGTTTATCTGGATAACTATCATTCAGCATCTGCTGAACTGGTGATAGCAGCTCAACTTCTGATGCTCAGCATATTTCACTACTGTGAGTTACACTAAAGGCCAGCTCGTGGAAACAGGGATTAGGCCTAATTCAGCTTTGGTGTCATCTTATCTCACTACAGAACCTGACACATGGTGTCTTATCTCTGGCAGCCCAAGAAAGCACAGCAGAAAGATAGTACAAGAGAGATCTGGGTACTCAAAATTCCACAGAGTTTTCTACACATATCACAGTAGAAGAGTTTCATGGCATAAAAGGTGCAAAACATTTTTGACTTGCAAAAGCCAGCCTGGAACTTTTAGCCTGTGGCTCTCCCTTAACATTATCAGGTTATTCTCAGCCCTTAACTCTTTCTGCTCATTTGTTTTTGCACAGAAAATAAAGTCATACCTTGCCTTCAACACCAATCTGGACCAGAAGTTCCAATGTCTATTGATGCAGCAAGCGCAGTTCACATATCCAGAAGAGCTTCTGTCTGCATAGTGCAAGCAGGAAGACACTGTCAGGTAAGTAACAAGAAAATTATTTATCTTTTTTCTTTGAAGAACTAAGCTATATTACATTACAGGACCTTTCTTCTTCCACCAAACTTTTATTGTTGCAAATCTTAATTTTCAACTTGATTTTCTGATTGACAATCTGATTTAGCTCTTTTGAATTTTATAGGACTCTTCCCAACAACCTAAGGAAGTGTGAGATCTTTGAACACTGATTTTGAGAAATTTAAACACCTGACAAACCAAAGAAACCAAAACAAACAAACAAAACCTCAAAACTTAGAAATGCAAGCTCTGAACTCATAAAGGATCAGCCCTTCATTTTAGCTTTGTTACAAAGTCAAGAGGTATCTCAGAACGACAAAATTTGTAGTTAACAATGAATGTTATGATGTTCCTTTTAACTTATCCTCCTAAATCACTTCGAAATTTTGAAAATATTTGTAGCATTGTCTATGAACCAAGAGCAAGACCTAGCCGCCTAAAACCACTAACTTCCTGGCTTAAAAAAAGGTAAATGGTTAAAAATATCCACAGCAAAAGTAGCCATTTAAAGATTTATAATGCAGAAACGCTAATGGTAAAATCATGAGAGTAGAAACTAAGTATATATCACTGTTCTGAAAGATAGCCTTTTATTCACAGGAAAGAAAAAAAATGGATTTCATCAGACAACAAGAATTCAATCCTTCTAACACTGTAAGAAAAGCCATAAACAACAAAATAGAAATATGAAAATCTAGATACATGTTTTAGAGAACTGTGATATGTTTTGAGAACCACTCCTCAGCATGACTAAGATTTATTGGAGAGGTTTAATACTTGGTTTGCACAGAACACTGCACTGTTTGTTGCACATTTTAGAATACTGACACTCACGTGCATGTGCACACACACAAACACTGTAAAAGTCATTAATGCATGATTTCAAACTTAAACCAGCACAACTTCACTGAAAACACTCATTTTGTCAGTGTAAAACTGGATTATCACAAAGTAAATCAGAGAAGTGTTCAACCACAGTTTAATGGGGTCAATGATTTTCTTTCAGTGTAGACATAAAACAAGCACTTTGAAGTACTTACTTTTAATATTATAGTTCTTGCTCCAAAAATCAAGGGACAAAAAGTGTGCTATTGTTTGTAGTTGTCCTTTATTGCTTGCATATTTTTCCTCTTTCTTTTTTTGAAATACACTGTAAACAATTCACAAATATCAGTTTTACAAGAACATTTTTAATTGTGTAGATAAACAGCTAATGAGCAACTAACATCATGATGTTAAAACTACCTCATTATAACTGCAATCAGTGTCAAAACTCCACATGACTTATTACATGAGCCAACACTTTTCCTTTCTGATATGCTCATGTTTGTAATACAAACTATTGATTCATACAACATAAAGTATCTTTAAATCCATGATTTTAAGATGAGAAAATGAACATTAAGCAGAACTGTATTATTTAGCTTAATCAATTTTTAACATTTTAACCAGGTAAAATCTTTTAAAGAGAGCTTGAACAAATAAATTAAGTATCACGACCAGAAATCCACAGCCCTAACGGGTGTTTTACCAGCACTAGTTGCAAAGAACCAGGTCCAGCAGCCTGCATGACCAGGTTTTTAAAAACACTATGCACTAATACCAAGCTACACACTTGAATTTCAAGATTAAAACAAAAGACAAAACAAAACCAAGAATTCCTGATTACTTTTCAGAGTATCTCAGATTTGAACCACTGCATACCATCGAGAATTTGAGAGTAATTGTGGATGCTCAACTGAGCACTTTTTATGTAAACCAATCCAGCTAATTTTTCAGATAGGTAAGAAATAGAAATTAATAATAAATAAGACTTGAAAAAGTCTGCCAGAGATCATTTTAGCTAGTTTGACATTCTGTATACAATGAAACATCCATGTTTTGATTGTACAAGGAACTGAAAAGTGGAACTGTTGTAATCCTCCCACTTTATCCTCCCACAGCAGCAATCCACTAAAGAACTTCAATTCCTGTATTTTACCCTACCACTGTTTTACTCTATCACCTAAACCCAAACCCTGACTCATTCCATCGTTTTTCATTTCACCAGTACCATTTTCAAAAGCCAATTCAGCACTGAAAATTAAACTGATTTCCAGACAAACAGTGGTAAATCAGAAATTCAGCCTAGCAGTTTTCTTCTTTTTGTAATCTATGTTCACTGTACACTCGCAGACTATGAAGCCACCCTGAAGAATCTTCTCCCCTATTTAAGCATTCAATATCGCTTTCTTGTGTAGAATCACCTTCATAAATAGCTACAGAAGTGTTTATCTACTTCTATCCTATTTCATTCTATTATAAATTTCTTTTCATATTCCTTTCCAAAAGCTTCTGTTTAGCCGTGACAGCACAGAAATTCTGTTTGACACTCTCTATTTGATATATGCATAACTCAAAAGCAGCAAATGCTTGGCCATTTTTTTAAGTTTTCCTTAAAAATGTGATGACATCTAAACCGTATTCTTCACTACCCACTGCCACCTACTGCAGAATTAGGAGCAATGCAAATAGACCTACTTTTTAGAAACTCTGAATTTGAACTGTAAATACAAACTGAAGTGCTCAGTGCATAATCCATACAGAGACATGCAGCCATATATACTCAGTATGCAGTTTCTTATATCTTAACTGAGAGGAATGATAAGAATGTCAAATGGTTAAGTATAAATTAGTATAAATTATTGGGGTTTATGTTTATTTTTCAAATTGAAAATCCCTTTCAAGTATCCTTTTCAGTGCTACTTTAGGGTTTAATGCATTTGATCTCTAAAATGGAGTTGCAAACGCGAAACTACCCAAGCTGAAACAGACAGCTTATCTCACTCCTCAGCTTTATCTTCTCATCAGCTGTATGAATTTCTAGGAATTAATGTCAAACACTCTAAGTTACTCTGGCCATGAAAACATGCCATTTCAGGTTTATTTTAAGTACTCAAAGAACCTAAAACCAAATTTGCTGACTTAACCAGACTGTAATTTAAAATGAGTTTTTAGTTTGCCAGATCAGAACAGTGAGTTTAGCATATTCATCTCTGCTATTCATGTAAATTCATTTTTCTTTTAAAGATTCTGGGCAAAAGGATTTAAAAGGGCAATTTAAACTCTGTGACCCAATGGGTCTCCCTATCCTTCGAACCTATAAACTGTATTAAGTTATTCTTTCTCACTCTTCAAAAACATGAAAAGCAGTATGCCTTCCAAGTCATTATTTTTCTGTAAGGTGTGTTTTTCATCCAGCTGCAAGGACATAAAAGAGCACTTCATCATTTCAGGGTTCCACCACAGAAGCCTTTTTTACTTTTTGTAGCTGATTTTGTTTTTAACTGCTTCTCCAGCATAGAAATTTTGAGGGAGATTTCATCTTGCATGTTTAAGGAAATTACATCTCTTACTGCTCATAGTACAGTAACTGTCAACCACATCAAGAATATCTTCAATGAGACTGCTTCATGTCTTGGAAGCCTACATGACTTCAGCACCTGTATGCCATTTAAGAGATACCTGTAGTCAGAAGCTTCTAGCTACTATTTCATTTGAAAAATCCTTTAGCATAACAGATAGCTACTATTTCATTTGAAAAATCCTTTAGCATAACAGATAAAATACGTCTTTGCTAACATAACGTAGCAGGTCTCTAAACAATGCCCGAATGGATGAGAAAGATTTCTTTTTATATAAACTTTTCGGGTGGTCATAATGTGATGCTTGTTCCCACCTACAGACTCCTACAAGTTTCCTTATATAAAAGATTCTAAAAGAAGTAACTATTAGTGTGCACTGCATTTTTTTATTGGTTTGAGATTTTCATTTGGACAGAAGAGAAAGCCATTATTTGTATAGTAATGCTCAGAATCTTCTGTATCCGACAGGTGAACATGAAGTAGAGATTTTTCTGAACACAGATGTTTCTTCGATGCAGCACAGCAGAACTAGTAAAGACTACTTAATACATGTGAGCAGTGTTAAGATAGCACTAACTTGAAAGAAATAAGTATCTTAAACTTTAGTTAGTCCCACTGGGCTAAATGAAAATTTTCCTTTAACACAAAGAAATTGGGGTCTGGCCTTCATGTCAGCATTAACCCCTGTTCCTGAGCTTTCCCACTGGACTCTGCACAAAGCAGTAGGACTCGTGAATGCATGTGTAACAGTATGTATCTTTGGGCTCAGTACATTACAAAATAGTAGAGATTTATCAGCACACATAAGGTTGAATTATTTTGATGTTACTGGATGCACCAAAACAGTCTTATTTTTTATTTGGTACTATGAGATGATTACATTCTTTCACAACATTGCATGTGAAGTAGCATATGAAGATCTGTATTGAGTCTAAAATCACATATATACATGACCACTGTACTCTGTTTACATATTTGCCACAAAAAGCAATCAGGAGCTCCCTTCCCTTTCTGATACACACCTGTAGTAAAGGAGCATGCAATTATACAACCATTTTGGGGATTGCTTGCTCTTCTGTTGCTTCTGTGACACATGACTAAAATAGGCAGAGCTCAAGATCTTCTCCTTTCCTTTAACTCTCTCTTCACAAGCTTCTCACCCCTCAGAGACATGCCACAACCTACAAGCTAAGGTTTGGCTTACGCTCTGGACTCTGGCCTATTTTCCTTCCCCATCCCCCCTTTCATTCCACCTATTTGATGCTACTGTTAGACTGCATGTATCAATTGTGACAACTAAGTGACTTCTGGGACAAAATCAGGACTATTTCTGTGCTGTTGGGAGACGAGGGAAGAGTTCTTACCCTGACCTTGAGAATGAAACTGCCCTAACATATAACATCTTTCTGAGGGCCACAGCAGGCTTTTCAGCTGCTTATCCTGAAGAAGGGTAGAAAAGCGACATGACAGCTTGTCCCTATCCTGTTGCCAGTGACTAGGCCTGGCCTTTTACATACGCTCTACGATCAAAGTCTGCATTTATGAAGAATAATTGGGGAAACTCATATAACAACTTTCCAGATGATTTACTAGCATGGATAACGGGCTTTTCCTCCCTTTTTGTATTTGCCCTGGTATTGTCATCCCATGCTCTTGAAACATGCAATAGAACTTAATATTCCCTTATCAATTATAAGACATTCAATCTGTGGCATTCATATCCTCTCAGTTTGACTAATTAAACAGATCTACATTTTAAAATGTCTTCTACACCGCCTCAAAACTGAATGCTTTTTTAACAAATTTATCTTTCAATAGAATTTGAACTGTCCACATTTTATTGCTTTTAAATCACCTACAGGGAGAAAATTTCGAAAAGACTTAGCAGTGGAAAAAAAAAACTTGCTGTATCTCAGTTTAATTTAGATTAGAAGAAAATAAATTTTGAATTTACATCAAGTCTGCGAAAGTGTTTCTAACTGTCGCAGAGTTGTTTGAGATCAAGATAATTACAGTATGCAGGATAACAGAGAATATACTGGCATTCTACGTCTATTCAGTTAATCTACATCCCTTGACAGATGTTCAAACACAGTATTTTTATAAACTGAGCTAAAAATGGTGCTTCATTTATTAGAACAAACAGTACAATGAAGAACTCAAAGTATATGTGTATATATATATATCAGGTTACACTACATGCAAAATAAACTGAAAAATAAGGTGGAGTCTCAAATGTTCACTGATGATCTTCATAAAAGATTTTAACTAAATAAAGATCATGGGTCATATACAGCAAAAAAATCTTTTATGAAACAAAATAATACAGACTAGAGTATCAGCACTGATTACCAAATAACTATGAATTTCCTTACTTTTATTCGTTGATCCCAGTTTCCAAAGGTTTTAGCATTCAAACCGAAGTCCTCCGTTGGAGGATTTAGCTTTGCATCACACCTTAAAGGACTGGAATGGTATATGCAACTGTACAAGACCAAGATGTACTAAGTATAGTACTACTAAGTACAGAGCTACTTAATCATGAAGGAACTGACCAGATCTCCAGCTTTCAGAAAGCACAAAGTGAACATGGCAGTACTTAACTCTTCTCATACACACGCTGTACCAGAGATCACTGCTTTCTACTTCAGAAGGTGATTTCCTATAAACAATTATTCTGATCTATGAATTATACTATTTGCAATCTGTCCTCTCACTTCCAATCCTGTGAATATCCCAGGCTGACCTCTTCACAGATGGCTATGACTATCTCTATTCTGGATTTGCCATCACCACCTTCATTCAGACTCATCTTAAAAATTTATGTTTTCCACACATCTGAATTTGAGCAAATTCACACACTATTTTAACACCTGATCTTTAAACAAGCTGCACTACTGGCAGTGCCTGTATCTGGCAGTGCCTGTATTTGTCCACAACTTGAAAACAGGAATTTTTGATTAGTATGACTAGAAAGAGTCATTTAAAACAAAACAAACAAAAAAAACCCCCACAGAATCAGAACTGATTCTGACTTCCACTTTAGTCTCTGCCATGCTGCCATGAATCCATGGCATGGTTTGTGCATCTTTTTATACTTAATAAAATTACTTAATATGACAGCCTAGAATCCTGCTCATTTAGTAGAGATTTTTTCTCAGAAATCCATGCTAATAAAACAATTTATTTTATAGAAGACCTGTATTTATCATATGAAGATGTTGACAGTGGTAGTACTGAAGGAGAATGCATTTCATGATAATCTAGCAATAATTTATTCCCATTAGCACCTCCTCCTGTAGAAGCAAGTAAACATTAAGTAGAACATAACTGCTTGGAAGAAAAGATCAGTCACTACAAAGGCATAACTGGATAGCTTGCTTCAGGAAAATCAGAGCATTTCTAAGATCCATGGACTCTGCTCTTCATTCTCAAGTGAAAAGAAACATGCACACAGACACATCTGCCTGCAGAGGCAGACACACACACATCTTTCCTTCTCAGATCTCCTGCCTTCCCTACAATCCACAACTCCAATCATCTGTTCACCACATACTAATACGTAGGTATCGAGAATGTATCAGCTCCTTCATTTTTGCGCCCTGTCTATATCCTAAACTGTGACTGTAACCTGCAGTAGGTGTACTCTCAAGACCTAAGCTTGATGCGAATTGTTTCCAATTTCCTCCGTTCTGATCAGGTGATAATCTTTTCACAGCTGTGAGGCTATTTTCCCCAGCTAAAGAAGGATGTATCCAAACTGTGCTACTTATCATGACCAACTATAAAAAGAGCTGTCTATAGAATAAGATTTTGACAAGTAGTAACAGCAGTGAAAACGGTAGTTGTGCTAGCCTTGCCTCTGAATGTACGTTTACTAAAACACATATCTGAGGGACATCACATGTTCAAAAAAGGAAGCTTCTCTTCTCAGATGAAAGGGATAGAGAACTGAAATCAACTCACGGTTTGCAATCACCATTCATCTTGAAATAAAAATGTTTTTGCTGCTTAGCAGTACTATTTATTTCAAAATTCATGAATACAGTGGCAATAGCTGACAATGAAGTAAATTTTTCCTGACAACTTAAAATCTGTAACAGTAATAAAGTGAATGTATGGTTGCAACATACATAAATAAATGCATTCCATTAGCAATTTTAAATGGTTTCTACCAAAACACATAATCAGATAGTCCAGGAAAAAACATGGGTCTCATCAGCCAGGATATTATGCATTTAATTTGCCAATTGATATTTTTCTAGAGGCAGGTTCAAGCAAACTTGTTTCGTTTCAGGTTGTCAGTCTTAATTATAATCCAAAATGCAAGGAGCAACTTGAGGGAAAAACTTGAGGGATAGGCACAGTGCATTCCTGTTCATATTAAATCGCAGTTCAAAGGTACAAATCTCCTGGTAGCTCTGCAAAGGATTCTTGACACTTTCAACCCTGTAGGAATGATTTTCTAAAACACAATGGCTCATCAAGAGAGTAATTTTAGATATTACTTTGCAGAACCTTTACAACAGTGAAATCTTAAGTTTACTGCTGTTTGTCCAGTATTGAAATGAAATACCATTCACTCACTTGGTATTAAGGTAACCCTTAACAAAGTAGTAAAGTAAGTCTAGTAGTACTTGTCCTAACCTGTTCACTAGGATTATTTTCAAACATAAGCGAAATTCCTTAATGAAATGGAAAAATAAATCCCAAATTTGCATTTGGAACTAACAGTCCCAAAGCCACTCCTCATACCACAGCTGGAAGTGACAAGATACCCATAGTGTCCTCACATCAGAGATCATGACAAGGAACTCTCAGGACTTTAAAGAAGTCAGTCATGAGGGGAAATAATTCACTAGCAGTAATTGCACAGTAAATCAATGGGAGAAACAGAGGTTCCCAATTTCCAAACTAATACCCTTTTGACTTGATCATTCCCTTTGTAGATCTCCCTGTAAGCAATGGTGATGATGAGTAGAATATAAGAAATATGTTTTCATACTAGACTGCACGCAGTAATGATCCCCATTATTACAAAGCAAAGTGTCAGTCCCTTTCTTACTTCCACAAAGATTTTACTTTCTAAGCATAGGAACCAACTTGAATTATGGCACAATCAATATGTATAGAAGCCCATCACAACGCTGACAGATTACCTACAGAGGATATTTTAATTTACAAGTCCTTTTATTAGAGTTTTAACTATCAACCTTGCACAGTAACTGCAATGTATGCATGTATTCCACTAGTCCAAGGATAAAACCAAGATGTTTTAACTGATGGACACAAGAACATTCTGCTGAAAACTCTGTAGATAAAGTTTTTATGTGCATGAAGTCAGAGAAAGAGGGATAAACCAGCGTATTAACACTACAGATTTACTTGATGAGCCAGCTGATCCCACTGTGTTCACATTAAGAGCACAACTGACTACTTTTGTCATTTTTTGTCAAAATCTTAATATCTTTTCAGCATCTGTATATTACATATTGGTCATCTTTTGTGACCAGGCACAACAAACGAAAACAGAATTGAAAACAATTGTTCTCATCCTCTTGCAAGTCTAAGATAAAAATTAAAATCACCAGATGCATGGAAATTGACATATTTTTAAGCCAATGTACCGAAAACGATATGCAAGGTTTGACGCAGAACTTTGATTTGAAAACAAAGATGATGTCCTGGCCTGAGTTCAAATTTATCTGAGTTTTGATCCTTATCAACACACTTGCACATATGATCTCTGATGAACCACTGAATTATGAATCTGTATTTTATACAGGTAACACATAGACAGTAATACAGTGTGTCACAGGGTAATTAGGCGTGATTTTGCAAGCCTACTGTGACTACCACTTATATACAAAGTTGATATATGTAGCACACACACACATGCATACATATACACATACAATGTATTTGTAGGGATAGGATAGTATCAGTTTTATCGACAAAGGCATTAACACGCACAAAACGCCCAAGTATGACAATGAAGAGCATCATAGAAAGCCTAGCAGCAGCCCACAACAAAACATATTTCTCCTAATCTACCACAGTAGAGTTCACTGTGTTCATGCTTCAGGGATTCAATATTGCTTTCATGTAACTAGGAATGAATTCCTAAGATATGGAATGGCAGATGTCTCAACATACAGTGATCCAAAATATAGAAAGTAGTTTTCAGTCTGGCCTGTCAGTTTCCTCAGTTTTATGCCTCTTTCAAGTATGTTGCACGATTTGCGAAGAGGTGAAACAGTTATTTTTAGTCCTCATCACCTGGGTTCATAGGGCAGCATCAAAGTGAGATGTACAAGTACAAAGAAAGAGTAATTGGAATAAATGGTTAGTAATGGAAGCTGCTTAACCTGTCACTCCTTCATCTGTCACCAAAAAAAAAGTTTTTAGTTTTTAGTTTCTTGTTTAGCTTAGACTGGCTAAACTCTTATCTTACATGTAATTCAGTAAAGTAGACAAGACAAATTCTAGTCTAGGTGCTTACTATTTCCTTTAAAAATATCCTAAGCTGCACTTGTACACGTGTCAAAGTGTTGAGATGACAATTTTCTGAATTTCTCCTATTGACCTTCTTCTCCTCCTCATTCCTCTCACAATGATCTGTTGCTAACTATGATTCAGAAGACCAAAAAGCTGACTCAATCGTTTGCGCTTCCAGTAGTCAGTTTTTGTATTCAGAGGTTTATTACTCATGTATAAATGGATACAAAATATTAACGAACCAAGATAAATACTGTTTAAAGGGGAAATACTACAGAGCTGCCAAAGGAACATATGAAGAATTTTAGAGACAAAATACAAGCAGTTTCTACAGAAAAGAAGGCTGAAGCCAGTTCTCCTTGCTTCCATCATGTAACTAGGGTAGAACTGTGCAGCAGACCCAACACTTTCTTGAGAATAACCTCCAAAGGTGAGGCAAAGACATGCCAGACAGAAGGTCTGATGCCTTCACAAATAGAGAGAAGAAAAACTGCCATAACCTTTTTTAGCTGTAGCTATTTTTCATGCTCCTTAGTAGCAGAGGGATTTAAGCTTCACACAAGTCAGATGCTCCATGTTTACTCTTAATAAAATCTACAGAGTAAGAACAAAATGAGTGGAAAAGAATAAGCATAATATAGAACTTTACATTTAAAGAATAGGATTTAAACCTAAAAATATTTGAATGTAAATTAACAAGTGACAGATTTATCCTGGACAAAGATGTCAAAAAAAAAAAAAAAAAAAAAAAAGTGATTTGGCAGTTGTAACTGCTATAATCAAGGAGACAACAGGCTGTTGAGATCACTACATAAAATAATGATTGCATTTAGGAATCCAGAAGAATGCTCTGATATTTTCAGTTCTGGGAGCTAATTTATGTGACAGATGCAAGTGTGGGAGAATTGCTGGAGAACAAGGAAATTAGAGAAAAAACAGGGCCTAGCAGGAGTTATGACAATACAGAGGCTTGCTTGAGGTGAGAGACAGTTATCACTTCCAGAATGGTAGGTATGTAGGGCATCTACTTCTCCACAATTCCCTTGGAAACACAGTCTGCCCTCCTAATACACACTAATAAGAGTAAAGGAAGAGTGGAGCAGAACGGAGACACCATGGCCATATTTCGTCAGCTTCCCTGCGGCGGAGGTAACTGGATGGTGACCAGCAGCTGATGAGTGAACAGAGGGTGCAGCGTAGTGAAGTCACTGCAGGCAAACTCTGTTGTACTCCCTGCAGAGGCGGCAATCTGGTCATACCATGCAGATAACAAGTCACATAGTACAATATGCTGGGCCAACAATGGTGGGAGATCACCCCCTTCCAATGGATTTTCCTCAAACTTATCCTCATTCTAATTTCACTATAATACCAATACACAACCCCATCCTAGAAGTTACACACTTCCAAAGAACGACCACTCCTCACTAAGCATGCTCTCTAGATTTTTGATTGACTTGGGAGACTTTAGACCAATCCATAACGAAAGTATGTATGACTAGAGTCACTCAAGCTCCACCTAAATGTAAAAGAAAATATATAAAAGACGAACTAAGGAACAGAAGAGGGGAAGAGCAGAACAAAGAAACAAGGAAAGGAGGAAGAAGGAACGGTGAAGGAGGGGAGATTCCACCGTATCTTCTAGATCAGTCGACAGGCGGAACCCCTTTCCTCTCCCCTGCTCAGGACGCTGTCTGAGGAGACTCCTCGAGACTGAGGAGCCTCTCTCATCTTCTGGGTGAGTGATGATTACGCATTTGTACACTAGGCACTAGCTAAGAACCCCATACTGTAGTAGAAAATTTCCTGCACTGGTATCTGAAACCTCTTCTCTAAATATTGCATTTGAATAAATCGTGCTATTTGTGAACTCGACTACATGTTTTGAAGGCAACTGGACCTACAGTTGACAAGCTGTTTGTGAATCCAGTAACTTCCCGAGTCAAGCTTATAGTTGATCACACTATCTGTGAACTCGACTCGCTCTTTGCAAGGCAATGGGACCTACAGTTGGCACACTGTTGGTGAATCCAGTACTGCCAGAGTTGGGCTTATAGTTACCATAGTATTTGGTGTCCCTATTAAGAGATGAGTCTAGCCACTTCCAGTCTCTCTAACCTTTGAGGACTGGCTGGAACACAAGAGGATTCATCTCTTCCCAAATTTGCCCACATACCTCCATTAAACCACAACAGCAAGACAGCACTGAAACCTCAAATCTTACTCCAGTCTAAAACTGCTTATCAGAGAGGTACTGATCAACACTTGGTAAGAAACCTTCCCCAAGCTATTTTTTTTTTTTCTGCCTGTAAGAAGCCTCATACATCTGAAGGGAGAAGTGGCCTTCAGTTTCTCACAAAAGCATCCTCTATATGTTTAAGCTGTGACATACAATCTGGGTACATCTGTTTCTCCAGCTACTGCAAAGAAAGAAGTAAACAGTACTTGCCCAACTGTGCTGCAATCATTCTTGTAATTACACAAAATGTAAGAGAAAAATAAGGCATATTTATTGTAAGAGATTAGGATATAATGCAAACTAGTGCTTGAACATTTTAGTGATAATAGGAAATGCAGACTACTACTAAAGCAGCTCTTGATAAAAGCACATAAAGAAGGAAAGCTGAGCTAGCAGTGAACTTCTATCACGTGACATTCACTCACAAAGGATTCTATCATATTTCATATCGGAAAAAAAAAGGTATTTTAACCCAAATACTCTTTCTCAGAAATGTAGAGCAGTATATTTTCACTGTCATGAAACTGAGAGGCTCTCTGTTGTTACTTTGTCATGCTGGATCCAAAAAATGTCAAAATCATTACTGACGACTTCAGTACTGATGTACTAATACACAATTTTATACCACAATTCACAACACATTTCAGCTATGCAAAATTCAGTTTTGCATTTATAATTCACTTGCAAGTTGCCTGTACAAATAAGTTTATTGCTATTAATTCAGCTCAATTGAAGTGAATTCATACAGGTGAATATTTGCTGTTACATCTGAAAGAAATTATATATCCAGTTGTGTAAGCAGTTATGATTTCAGAGGATGTTGTGACAAGCAACTATGCTAGCAGAAGAGCCAAAGGTACCTACACAAAAGGAGTACAATTTCCAAAAGTACTTCAGTGACTCGAGTTAGGTCTACAGCGTTGCTCTGTGAGACAAACTAAGCCTTGCTGAAAACTAAGATCAGCCCTTACCTGTAACTGAACTAGATATAGCCCACAGCTATATCAACACTTCTACAGCACCAAACAGGGCTTGCCTAAGTGTTTTAATGGGGGTTTTTTGGCATGTTTTTGTATGCTTTATGGCATTTGGAGTCCGTGCTACCTAAGTAGTTTACTAAGCATTTTGTGCTGGAAATTCAGAAATCCTTTTAAGGATTTAGTACCCATTTCTAGTATGTCTGAAATGCCTTGAAAGAATTAGGCATTTAAAATTAAGTTCTAAAACAGTCAGTGGTTCTAACAGGAAGCCATGGGAGCTACCAAGAAGGGGGTAATAAAAAAGTCCATGAAGAGTTTTTTCACTTTTTCTGAATTTATGCTGCTCTCTAATGAGCATTTCATCCAGAGACTGAAGGTCTATCTTTAGGAAAAAAGGCAAGGGGAGGAGGGGAAGAGGTGTAGGGGCTAAATTACTCACCTAAGGAAAAAAAAAAGTTTGGCTTTAGTTTCCAAAGAATTGCTGTGTTATTATTTTTAAACTCAGCAACAATTCAGTGAAGACTACGTAAGAACACACCAACAAGGGACAGAAATTCTCTTTCAGTAACTGCATTAATCCCTGAACTACAGTACCTTGTCTCTTCTTGCCTCCAGCCTTCTATTCCAATGAATTTTGAGCCGCTTCCCACAAACTGATGCATCTTCAAAAAAAACCCAAAAAAACCCCAGGAAAACACTGCCAGGCATGAGGCATATCCTAGTATAAGCCCTTATAAGAAGCGATGAGGGCTTGAAGAGTTTGTTTGAAAAAAAGAACCAAGTGCGGGTATCCTGCTTTCTGAGTGAATATTCTAAACATGAAGTACTGCTACAAAAAGGAGGGCAACAGCTCTGTCACTGGATTCACCTTAAAAAGAAAGGCCTGATCACTTCACTGAGAGAATACCTGGAGTCACCTACTGGCAGGAAAGATCATGTCTATGCCAAGTGACCTGAGGTGGGCTGTAAGCCTTGTTTGTGTTTTGTTGACTCCAGACATAATAAGATACTATTTGACATTCCACATCTATATTCAATAGTTGTAATCTGTAACATTTTTTTCTTTATCACAACTTTCAGTCACGACTATGCCAGTCGTTCATACTGAGTGTGGGAATACAGGCTGTCTACTATTCTCAAGACATTTGTGACTTTGGTCAAAGCCAGGGTGTTCTATTTCCTTTAAGACACCGATGTCCATCATTTATTAACTCAGTTTCAACAAAACCAAAAAGTTTCTTGGTTTTCACTACTGATACTAAAACAGTAACTTAGGATAATTCAAGTGCCCTGAGTAGCGACTTTTGACATGAAAATAAATAGGGCATTTACAGTAAATTTGTTGTTGATGTCCACTGATTCTGATAGAGCTATGACTCAAGACAGCCCTCCTCCACCCCACTCCCCCCCCAAAAAAAGACCCAAAAGTTCATCTTAATTGAATTTTACTTTATTAAACACAGACCTTTCAACCTTCCAGGTCATTTTAGCAGAGAATTGATGGTTTATGCTTAATTATAGAATAACTGTTTGACATAAAACGGTATCAAATCGTTGTACGTCTCTGCTAACTACTGAGATATAGCAGATACATTTACTCCTCTCACTTGATTTTAGTCAGATGCTGGAATGAATTTTTAAAGCAACTGCTAAAGTAAATAAAAGTGAAATATTGACTGATAAGGCCATCTCTAAAGAAATCATTTAGGAATATCAGCACCAGAGTGAGTGGAACTTCACTTACAATTCTGACTCATTTTCAGAATAGTAGTTAATTTTGTCTCTCTAGTTGGAAAAACTCTTAGCTTCTACCATGAATGTAACTGACAAAGATGAAAGACACAAAGAACTAACTTTGTGAAATCTTCAGATTAGAGAAACTTACCTATGAGTTATTTGTAGGACTGTTTTAGTGCTTGCCTCCTCTAACTATGGACTGTTTCAACTACATCTTGAGATAGAGGACCACTACACTACTGCATGTGATATATCTCATTGCTCCTGCAAACCACCGAAATTAACTTGTGACTAATATTTTCTAAGACACAAACTTTTTTTTCTGAACAAAAATGAATGCACTGCACAGTAGCGCACACTCCTTTATAAATACATACATATATATATATATTAAAAACCCTCTAGGGACTACTTCATTGTTCACATTTGAACATTCAGCACCTTGACAAGTTTTTAAACAGAAAAGATTAATAATTCCAACATACAGATTTGAACGCTTTTAAAAATATTTCTATTGGAAGCAGAAATATTTTAGCAAAAAATTCATTACAGTTTTCCTTCAAGAAGCATGTAAAAGAAAATATGTTTCTCAGCCCTGGTGTGTATTTATAAGCTAAAATAATTAAAATACAATATCAATTAAAGAAACAGATGTAGATGTGGGAAAGGACTGTAGCACATGTTCAAAATCATGTGAGCATGTTCCCATCTGTTAAAGATACTCTGTCAACATTTTTTTAAATGTAAAGCCAGCATTTCATCTACAATTATTAAATGTGGCTACAGTCAGAAAAAAGTTACTAGGTTAAAGTCTTATGCAGTAGATCTGTTCTCCATATGTATTCAGTCCAAATGTACTCACTTAAGTGATAAAAATAAATTGTCACCATTTTTTACTCCTGTTAGCTCTGCAGAGCCAAAACCAGCTAAGAGGAAGTGAGCTGTATTCTATTTTAACTCCTGCACGACCAATAGATGATCTAGTATTTGAATCTTCATTATTGATGATACCATACAAGCCAAAATGCACACAGCTTAATTGTGCAGGAAGTCATGATGCAAAGGATGTGGTTTAATTAGGCTATGGTTTTACTAACTCATCTGGCAATGCAACCCAGCAATATGTCATACAGAGCAGGCTATTATCCTTCACTTGATTGTTTCAACCTATTTTTGAAGATGGTTGTCAACTTTCCCTCCTTCTACACTAATTCCAGCTGTTGCTGGGATCTCACCATCTTTGCCTCATATGTAACCTCAAGGCTGCTACCTGCTATGCTGCCACCTCTTGCTCTAGCCAGCCACAGCCTTTAAAAAGGAAGATCCAACTTCTGAAATACTTGTCTTCATCAATAACTGTCAAAGATTTTTTATTTCCTAGACCTCTCTGAAGATAGCAAATTTCATATTATCTGGAACAGGTCATAAAAGGTCTAAGTAGATCCTCTTCAACTTGAGAAGCAATGGTACCTGACGAGCAGCTAGAAAGTTCATAACTAAAGAGTAGCTAATATTTCTTGACACCCTGTACTCACCTTTTACATAGTTCTTCTAAGTGAGGTCCGTAGGGATTCACTATCTCAAGGCAGGAGAGCGCACTAGAAGAACTACAGTGTGCTCTGGCACTGCTAGTACAATCAAAGTGCTTTGGTCCACTGATATCAAAGGTGTTTCCAAAAGGGCACTAGGAACGGCTCAACTTCCCTGTGACCTATTACACAAAGAGATTACAGTTTTCCCTTCCTTGGTTGATAATATTTCTTGAGAAGAGTGTGTCTGTTAGAGTAAAATGGATATGCTGAAAGAAGGACAGAGGAATAACCAAAGAGGCACAATAGCTATTATCATTTAGCCTATAGCCCTTTGGAAAGGAGAATCAACTGATCGTGAAAAAACAGTCATCTAGTCCTTTTTCTCAACCAGTCCCAACAGATACCCCTTAACATTCCAGTTCCGTGAACTGCAGTGTTGGTGCATGATCTTGTTCCAGTGGCTCATAATTACCTTTCCAATCACTTTCCCACGCTTCTTCCACTCCGCTTTTCTGAAATAAATGATTTTTTACCACTTCTATATACGACATAATAAATGAAAATAAAAATCATTCCATACTGTAAAGTTTATTAAAGCAAGTTAGAACACAGAATTAAACTAGACACAGTTAATGTAATTTCCCAGACGTAAAAAAATGTACGAACTTCTTCTTACACTACTCGAGTGATGAAAATTCTACAACTGTCTCCCCATAATCACTGCAGACACTCCCTGTGACCAGGACTACAAGGAATTTGGACGTAGTGCTGGATGGCTGATGGTTTATCTTTGCTGTATGAGGAAGTAAACATTTGAGTACAAACATGACTTGGATATTTAGTCGTAAACTGAATGCATTTTATGAGTTACCAAAAGGGAACATATATATTGTCTCATTAAGTATGTGTTATTCTTACTTTTTATATCAGTTTTATGATTGTAGCTTAAGAGCCAAGGATCTCAAAAGTGGCATGTTCTCATAGCCATCAGACAAACTGAAGCATTGTTAACCCTTTCTACAGATAAAGGAATGCAATTGACAACTGTTTGAGAATAATTCAGTTATAACTAGCAACCAGCCTAAAGTAGCTTGCCTGATTATAAATAAATAAATAATCTCAAGAACAGAAGTCAAATTTTCTGAAATCCCCCGATTCAAAAACTTATTATGTTGCCTACCTTTTTCTCCTTTTTTATACTGACCATATGTGTATGAATTGTGTGCATGTGTGTGCATGTAAATAAAAAGGCTAAAGCCTTAGATGCTAACTTGATATTTAAAATCGGTACCTAGAAGACAGCTTCACATATAGTACTGCTGTTTCTTTCAGAAACACAGTAGCAACAATATACTTCCATATGCTCAGACATTTAATGTTTAACTTGCTATATTTTCAATGAAGTATATTTAAAATAAGATGCCTGACACCACGCTTAATTTTGATTAATATATCTAACATTCTCATCTAAACTATGTTTTTTTTATTAAAAAGAGTAATCTAATCTTAGCTTTTATTCTGTTAAATCAGTCATGTGTGACCCATTACTAACCACTAACAAAAAATGTAGCTTGAGAACCAAGGAATCAGTCCCACTATATTGTTTATCAAAGAACTGGAAAATAAGTGTATACTATATTTTCCTGTTTAAGCATTCTAGTTGGTGATGTATGGAGAAAGATAATATATTTATGCATCTTTCAGCTTCCCTCTTCATCAGGCAATTCTAATTACCTTCCTTTTGTGTTGAGTATTCTTCACATCTCCTATTTGTATACAGACACAAAAATGGTATGTCATCACAGAAATAGAGAAATCGGCTACTATTTAGGAACTATCTGAGCAAAGCGGTATAAGACTGGCAGAATAAAGTCTTGTGCTGTTTTAGCCTACAAAGCTGAGAATCAAATACTTGGTCTTCTTTCTAATACAGTCTGTAATCTCACTGACTAGACAGTTTCAGTGCAGTCCACAGCCGTCTCTAAAAATTACGAGT
This sequence comes from Eudromia elegans, assembly GCA_003342815.1. NCBI lineage: Eukaryota > Metazoa > Chordata > Aves > Tinamiformes > Tinamidae > Eudromia > Eudromia elegans. The sequence continues at coordinate 3,338,929 of PTEX01000043.1, forward strand.
TTGTAGTATGAGTTCTAGATTTCTGAGTTTAATTTCCATGAAAAACTCCTCATGTTGCTAGAGATGGTGCTTATACCCATTTCTTCAGAATTCAGAAAGCATTTTGAATTATTCTTAGAAAAGATGTATGTAAAAAATAAAACATATTATGATTAGAAAGAAAAAAGGGATAGCCTGGTTCTCAGGAAATCACAGAACTGCTATTCTATCTTGTACTTTCTCTGGAAAATTTCTTGGCCTAATAGCTGATCAAAGGAAATATAATACCTGTGAAACAGGTATTTTAACCAGCATTCAGAGTGAGCTCTATAAGCTGTAGAAGAAAGGTTCTATAAAACCTCATTATTTCTAGCCTGAGTGAAAAAATACACAGGACTTTCAGCATTGCTTTCTCCACTGTTTTTCCTCTTTCCCAAGTCATTTCAGAGGGAATAAATTACTTTGAAACGCTGATCACTTTATTCATGACCCTCAAATAGACAGTCCTACAAATCTGCACTCAGTATGAAGATGAGTCCAACTTAATTTTAAGTTTCTTAAAGGGATACCACTGATCCTCATTTTAAATATATGTTGCGGGGGGAGGAGAGAAAGAGAGGTGAGGGCAGGCGGGGGGAGAGAGAGAGAGAGAGGAGGAGGGAGGGAGAGAAGGAAGGAGGGGGGAGAGAGAGAGAGAACCTACAAAATGTGCTCATTTTACCATTAAACATCCAACTCACACACACAAAAAAAAGGAGGGACAACAGAAAACAGATTTGCTGAGTTATAGCTGTGAACAGATAATATTTGCTAAACTGAGCTAAAACGTTTTTCCCTAAATAACAGCACTGTCTCAAACACTGGTTAAGGAAAAACTACTAAAATGCAGTAAAGCTTATTTTATACAAGAACATAAAACAGGATTGACATCTCTAAGAATGCCAACGCACAGCCTAAGTAAAATTCACAGGATCTCCATGGTTCTTAGAAAGCATAAACAGATGCACTACACGTTGTAATCTTTTTAGCTGTTCTAATCATTACAGTTATAAGAGATTCAGTTATTTATTCAAAACAACTTAAGGCAACTCTAAAGGTCCCAGTGTGATATTTTCACTTCTAATTTTCATAAAATGTTGATAAGAGTGGAATCAAACTAGTTAGTTATCAGTCTTGACATTGGCATAATGTGACTGGAAATGTACTATTTGTAATTACTCGAAAGGAAACAAATTACCTTTAAGAGGAAAACCATGGGTAGAAATTACAGAAATTAGACATGTTATGCTGCTCTTATTTAAAAAAAAAAAAGTTATTTAACTTGCAGTCTATGAAAAATAATGTGCAAGCAAAACAATGGCCAGCATGAACCAGCAGAAGTATGGACTTGATGACCTACTTTCTTTCATCTTTTCTTCTGTGAAACATATTTATAGTAAATAGCCTTTTAAGAGCAGTTGTTCCAAGCCCGAGTTTTGGGAAGCACAACAGGGGATGAAGATTTGACTGATGCCAAGCTTTCATTTAAATCCCTCAAAAACAGAGCTCTGAGGTTAGAACTTAGAAACAAAACATAAAGGTCTCATGCACAATGTTGGGCCACTGGGATTATTAATTATGTGCTTAACTATAAAACCCCATCCTACTCAATACAATTAACCTTTGTGCATGCACAAAGGATGAGATAGTAAATAAGTGCCATGCTAACTCAAAATACCTACTGAGGACGGAAGAAGATTTCAAACTACATTTCAACATACTTTTTATGAAAGTAGCTTTTGTTGACCCAGAAAAAGACACATACACAAAATAGCATCTCATATACTAGGTTTCCTAGGTGTCTGAAGAAAATTTTGCCAGAATTTTCTTTATGTCTCTACTATTTATCTAAATGTTTTATGATAACTCAACAGGGCAAGTGTGTCTCCTGAAGGTGCATATCCCAGCTAAGTTGGCGCTGCTATCCCGTTTTGTAACAGCAGACAACCTAAGGAAGGAAACACTTTCAATAAATTACAGTCACACTGTGTACATGTAGATATCAAGGCCAGAAACGATTACACTGACTGTATCATCTGGCATCTTTAGAAATAAATGGTGTATTTTCCTCCCCCCCTAAGATAAAACTGAAGCATATCATTTTAAAAATAAATCAAAGAAATGATGAATTTACTATATCCTCTGATTTGCTGTTCCAATAAACTACTTTCAATGTCAGAATATTGCGACCTTTTTCCAGGTCAAAAGATTGGGAAGTGATAAAACCCACTCTAGAAATTCCAGGACAAGATGGAGCTCTTCTGTAAGACCTGTTTACTTTTCTCAATAAAGATGTCACTGGGAGAGTGAAGAGCCTGCAAGACAACTGCTCTGTGAAATATACTGTATGCAATTTTCCCCTACCAAATGGAAATTAATATTTCTGGAAGGAGAGCATGGGATAAGCCCACTCTACAAGCACACATATAGAAGTTTCATTGTGTGATAAAGAGAGGAAACCTTTGCAAAATATAGTATTTGTCCTGTAGCCATATGAACCTCGCTTCAGCCATACGCTGCTGAACATTCAGTGCTGCATATATAGCTTTCATAAGGTAGGAAAGAGTTGTGTTTAGGTCATACTGCTCTTCTCCCTAGGACAAACTGTGGGCTATGACAATGTGGATTTCTATAATGCATATCACAATTTAAAAGCAAAACACATTCCTTTGTTTTTACTGTACCACAAACTGTCTCAAGACAACCTGAATTGTGACTGGCAGGAGTCACTTAAATAAGGTGTCACTGCCCTTGCAAACTAGGAAGAAGGTAAATAAAGAAGTGATCATCACCCAGCAGTACCATGCACTGAAACAAGAAGCCTGAAGCCAAATTTCCTAAGGCCCTGAATTACAAGGAAATCCTCAGGAAGCCAAAGTTGTAATTAGCTGATAATACTAATGCTCTTCTCACAACAGAACTTATTTTCTTACTCAATACATTACTGAGGTGTAAAGTTACATGTAAGAGAAAGAACTCTACTTTGTATAATCATTGCAAGGGTAAGTTTATACTTCCAAAGTATACTTGCCCCGGGTAGAGGAAGATTCGGTTAGAGAGCACCTGAGGAAACTCAACACCCACAAATCCACAGGTCCCGATGGGATGCACCCCAGAGTGCTGCGCGAGCTGGCGGATGTCGTAGCCGAGCCCCTCTCCATCATCTTTGAAAGGTCCTGGAGAACGGGGGAGGTGACAGAGGACTGGAGGAAAACCAGTGTCACCCCCAGCTTCAAAAAAGGCAAGGAGGAGGAGCTGGGCAACTACAGGCCAGTGAGCCTGACCTATGTCCCTGGAAAGGTGATGGAGCAGCTCATCCTGGCTGCTCTTTCCGGGCACATGGGTTCACCAAGGGGAAATCATGCTTGACTAACCTGATAGCCTTCTATGATGGGGTGACTAGATGGATAGATGAGGGCAGAGTGGTGGATGTCATCTATCTGGACTTCAGCAAGGCTTTTGACACCATCCCTCACAGCATCCTCCTGGGCAAGCTCCAGAAGAGTTGCATAGATGAGTGGACAGTGAGGTGGATTAGGAATTGGCTGAATGACAGGGCTCAGGGAGTGGGAATCAGTGGTGCTGAGTCCAGCTGGAGACCTGTGGTTAGTGGTGTCCCCCAGGGCTCAGTCCTCGGTCCGGTCCTGTTCAATTTATTCATTAACGACCTGGATGAAGGGATGGAGTGCTCCCTCAGCAAGTTTGCTGATGATACCAAACTGGGAGGAATAGTTGATAGCCCTGAGGGCTGCACTGCATCCAGAGGGCCCTGGACAGACTGGTCAACTGGGCGGCGAGTAACCTCATGAAGTTCAACAAGGGCAAGTGTAGGGTCCTGCACCTGGGGAGAAATAACCCTAGACATGCCTACAGGCTGGGGACTGACCTCCTGGAGAGCAGCCCCGCGGAGAGGGACCTGGGCGTCATGGTGGATGACAAGCTGACCATGAGGCAGCAGTGTGCCCTCGTGGCCAGGAGGGCCAATGGGATCTTGGGGTGCCTTAAGAAGAGTGTCTCCAGTAGGTCGAGGGAGGTGATTCTGCCCCTCTCCTCAGCCCTGGTGAGGCCGCACCTCGAGTACTGCATGCAGTTCTGGGCTTCCCAGTGCAGGAGGGACGTGGAGCTGCTAGAGAGAGTCCAGCGTAGGGCTACAAAGATGATTAGGGGCCTGGAAGATCTGCCCTATGAGCAAAGGCTGAGCGAGCTGGGCCTCTTCAGCCTGGAGAAGACTGAGAGGGGACCTGATTAATGTGTATAAATATCTCAAGAAAGGGAGTGAGGAGGAGGGGGCTGGCCTCTTCTCAGTGGTGGCCAGCGACAGAACTAGAGGAAATGGCTGCAAATTGAGGCACCAAATGTTCCATAGGAACTTGAGAAAGAATTTCTTAACAGCAAGGGTGACAGAGCACTGGAACAGGCTGCCCAGAGAGGTGGTGGAGTCTCCTTCTCTGGAGATCTTCAAAATCCACCTGGACACCACCCTGTGTCACGTGCTCTAGGAGACCCTTCGTGTGCAGAGGGGTTGGACTAGATGACCTCTAGAGGTCCCTTCCAACCTTAAGCATTCTATGATTCTATGAAAGTGAAAACATTTCAGGCATAAATTCAATTATTTGAATGCAGTAAGTATTCTCATTTCAATATTTGTGCAACAATACACAAACATTCACATTTACAGATGCACATTAAGTGAATGCTACTGATGAAAAAGACAAAAAGACTCTTTCATCACAACTTTTTAAAATGCAGTAACAGCAAGCTCCTCCATTAGCTTTCTTGTGAGCTTTGCTATTTCTCCTCTATAAAGTGCTTACTGCTGGCTAGAGCTATTTACCTGCACTTTCCATCTAGTCGGGGCATCGCAATGAATAATACCAAGTTATCTGAATTTCTTACTTTCTAATGATCAGCACAGTTCCTTCAAAATGACCAAATCTACACCACTTTAATCACTGCTTATTGTTTCGGTGCATGCAAAATTTAACAGCTCATTGACTGTGTTGACTCATAATCTGCAAGGGGGTAACAATGTTGCAGCTCATCAAATGTAATCAGCTACTAATTAAAAGAAGATGGAATTTTAAAATTACATGGTACCTTGCAACTAGGAGGATAACAAAAGATACTATATGTGCTGTAGGCCAGAAGCTCTGATAGTCTCCAAAAATGCAGTTACCTCAAGGGTAGACATCAATATCTATTTCATACCAGTAGACAGAACAAGTATTTCTAGAAATATAGTGTAATTTTACCAAGTCAGTAGTTTTACTTACTAAAGAGAAGAATTGCAGGAAACACAGGCATGGATACAACTCCTGAAATCCAGCAAAAATGGGTTGGGCCTAACAGCTCTCCTTGATGATGAAAACCCTTGAGATGTTATATTGCAACAAGTTATTCGACTTCTTTAAAATAATCTGTGGTTAAAGGTAAGCATCAACACTCTCAATCTCAAGAAATGGCACTAGCTCACAACACAGCATCAGCTGCCCTTCCTTGCATATATGCTCTACTCAGTAGATCCATTAAATAAGATCAGATAACAAACACATATAATTGAATGCATACACTACGACCTAGATTTTCTAAAACTGGTCTGCTTTGTTCTGCAGAAGTACAGAAAATATCCTCTATGTGGAACAAGTACCTTAAAGATTCATCAACTACCTAAAGACATTTGGCACATATGAAAATTTAGTGTCTTTTGCTTTAACACAGATATGTTTCATGTTTCCCATATTCTTCCTGATTCATGCTGTTCATGTAGAACAGCCCAGATTCATCAGTTCATCAGTCAAAATGCTACAGAATTATTCAATCTCTCATGTTAAAAAAATAGTACAATCGTAATAAGCAATTTGATCTGTTCACTTTATTACCAGCATTCTCATTCCTATTTTTGACAAACCATGCCCCAGCTCAGGGAATCCTTCAGGCTTAGTTAGTTCTCTGCTTAGAATAAACATGATACGAAGAAATAGAAAATAGAAAAAGCAACATTTCAACATCATTTCAACATCTCATGCAACATCTATTGCAGATGTTCTGCCCCAGATTGGGTCCCTGGAATCCAATACATATCATGTGAAATATGTGCATATTGCTATGTAGATGTGCTGAATACATGTGACGTCCTCAGAATCTAACGTGAAAACTGCTGTGGGAACAAACCCAAAATTTTTGCAATTTAACTGCAATGAAAGTTATACTAAATCACAGCTTGAACTGCAAAAGAATTTCTTCAGGGTATTTCACTGTGTTGTATTAGAAGTAGTCAAAAGACTTTCCAATTTTTTGAGGATTTTGAAGATGCTGTTTTATCAAAGCTAGAGTATTTAGCCCAGACGTATTTCAAACAAGAAAGTTTTAGGTGGTCACCGCAAGTGAGAAAGTAGTCTTCACACAACCCAGTCCACTCGAGTATTTTTCTCTTTTAACTCAATTCTGCTAAAAGTGTTCACATTCTATTTTATTCTGGAGAAGAATTCTGAATCTTCACACACTACCACAAATAAAACTTTGATCCTTTGGTCAGATCTACGCATTGTTTCTTGCCTGAATCCTTTTCAGGGACAACTGAAAACACAAATGTTCATAATTACATGCAAATGTCTTTTTATTTTTCTTTTCCCCCTCTTCCTGTTGCCAGGTTAGAAGAAGAGAAGTTAAGAGTGTATGCTGCTAACCAAAATTCATATGCTGTGTTAACTTCTGCTGCTTGACTTCCTGAATTTTTTAGCAGGGGAAACTAGCTGAGGCAGTGCCCATAACCACACCATTTCTGAATGAGCAAGATCCATATTCAAATCGCTTTCTTAAGAAAAATTGCCAGCTGGGTATTTCGGAAAAAGAAATGCTGTCTTTGTGAACATGAAAAGATAAATACAAGAAATGTTCAGAACTGGAGTTTCCAAGTCTTTCAGCATACAACAGATCTACATCAAGTTAAATCCACAGAAACAGTAATGATACTGTAGCCTTCATCTCTGAAAACCAGACTCGGGTATATATCATGGTCTGTTGACATAGTGTGTTCAGTAGCAATGCTACTAAAACCTCTGGGTACTCCTTCTGGCTTTGGCAAAGCTTCCCATCAGCCTCACTGTGTTGACAACTTGTGGAGCTGTGCCGTGACTGAATCATGGAACCCGAAAAAACAACACACATTCTCCTTTCCTCCCTCCCCTCCCCCGTCAGATTTACTTCTTTTTTTAAAATGCTGAGAAATTATTCATTCTGACTTTCTGTAACAGCCAGGAAGAGGGGAGCAAATGCAGTACCAGATCCACATTCAAGTTCCCACTGGGCCTTCAGTTGAGAAACTCATTCAACACAACCTTTTACCTCATACACTGCCAGCTTACAGAAATGCGACTGTAATGGTAAAGCACATCTCAGGAAACACAAATTTGACTGCACAGCACTGCCTTAAGCCCCTCTAAAACATGCCACCTACTTCAGAGCAAGCAAGTGTTGTCGCAGGTTTTCACCAGAGAAACTAAAAGCACTACACTTGAGCCAAATCCTTGGAAAATATATTGTAGCACCGAGAGGGGGGAAAAAAAAAATGGTGGGGATAAGGAACAGCACTAGCTCCATGAAGAACATTTGGAATTCTCTGAGCACATCCACTAGAACATGAGGAGGAAAAGAATCAGTGAGCACTCGGAGTCTCTGACAGTGGAGCAGAAAGAGCGCGAGTCAGTTCTACAGGCATTGTCTCACCTATTCCAAGCACTAAGTGTCGAAACTAAATATGCTCCTTCTGAAATATTAGAATTTGTCAGAAGGTAAGATGTAGTGAAGTGACAAAATGTTTGAACTTGGGGAGCAAGAGGACAAGTCACTGCCAACTTAAAGAGCTAGCTTCTGCTCCCTAACATTAGTGGTTCACCGCTGAATACGAGGTTCTGACCAAACTAGTGGGATGCGGTAGATGTAATTTCACCTTTGGTAGCCTCTGGTGATACTGGTTACATTCTTGTTTCTTTTCTTTCTTCAGATTGCAGTGAAGATGTGTCTGTTTCAGAGAACTGTCACAGGATGACAAACAAGGAGACAAAACTCAGTTGTTCTTTACAGTTTCTGTATGAAGTAACACACAAGAATGATTCTTGTGTACTTGCAGCTAAACTTTAAAATGAATTTAATCTAAGTCTGGGATTCCATTTCTTTTCCGGTCTTCTTTTCCTCAGAGGATCAGAAAAAAACATTACTTAACAGATAGGAAACATCAATTCCAAGGATACTGTCTGCAGTTTCAGCTGAAAGGCCTGGTAGTCATTTTGAAGGACGCATTGTTTCTACAGGGTTTTTGTTGTCTTTTTAATTAAAAGAAACTGGCAGCAACTTCAAAGAAGGGTAATTATACACGAAACTATAGCAGGAAAACACTACTTACTGGCACCCATTGGGAAAATAAGAGCCCAATTTATAAAGAGGGACAGCTATTAAGTATTTCAGAGAGAGGAGTAGATTTTGTTTTCAGATTAAATCTATACACAAATTTTACTTTAAAGTATGAACTGATCACAGTACTCATTTAATAAGAGCCTAACAATAAAAAGGTCTAAAACACAGAGTCAAGAATTCATTTTAAATGCAACAGAGAGCAATGAACTCCACAAACTTTCCACTATGAGCTTACCATTCTGTCACCAGAAAGTGACTACTACATTTGTTGTACGTAACTTCTTCATATCTGAGAAAGTTAATGACTTCTGTTTTTACATGAAGAAAATCCCAACTCTCTCTTCATGAACAGGGAGCATGACTGTCAGCATTCAGTTGAAGGCAATCAGATTAAGAGAGGAACAAGAAACACATTGAGGAAATAACATGTGCTATACTCTGCATTGTGTATGCAGAAGTACCTGTTCATTAAATATGGATATGAAAGTCTTAATAGTCTCCATTTTTCTTAGGATTTCCCATCTTTCAGGGTATTCTGACTAAACCATGGGCAGAAGATTTGTTATAACAAAAGTGGCCTAGCTTGTAAATGACTTAAAGATATACAATCAACTTAGTTTGTAAATAGCTAATAACACACATTATTTTATCCATTGTCCTCGGCAACATTGTATAATACGAAGTTTTCGTGGGAAAACATAGTACGTACATTTTCTTTGCGCACTTGACAGCTGCTTTGGTTAAATTCATTTTACTAATTGTACTCCACATAGCACAAATCTGCTCTCCATTTCTCATCTTTCCATAGGGCTTTCAAAATTAATAATGAGAGGATTTTTTTTCCTTTTTTTTTAAATAGAAAAAAATATAAATCAGCAGGAAGTGCCACTAGTACTAAGAGGCCAAGATGGTTCTTTTAAAAAAGCTGAAAGCTTTTGTTGCAGTTTCAGAACATTTCCAATCTTCCAAAAAATACCAACTAGACTGCCAGCTTGAAGAACAGTATCCAGAAGCACTTTGTTACCCTTGACCTTGTCTGAAAGCTGTTTCCAAAGACCCCTTGTATTCTGAGAACTTCTTAGCAAAAATGCATTAACAACACGTTCTGGTCTGTATCATCCTGCAATACCACTCATCCTGCACAGAAATGAAAACAAAAATGCTTACTTGCATAATCCACAATGTCGTTTTCTTTTTGTTCCCATGCTCTTCAGTCTTGGATAATACACTTATCAAAAGAACACTAAAACGTCACCAGTTTTCTTTGAAGTAATACTGCCTCCTAGAAGAAATTAAACCACCTATCCAGTTCTTCTTCAGTTTAGCTAGTTATTCAATGACTTCACTATTTTTTTTTAAATTCACTAACCAACTACAACCCTAACAGACCAATTAGCAGAGGGAAATTGCTAAAGAATAATAGTTCACTAAAGATAAAATCAGCACAGATGCTCCCCCTAACAAAGGTAGTACAGCCTTGCAGTTACTCACTTTTAGAACAGGTTCAATTCAGTTAAAAGTATAAAGTTTTCCTGAGAATCTCCATTGCACCTTTACCCAGTACATCTTTGTTTTCAAAACAAAAATGATAAAGAGTGCAAGATATTCAAGAGAATTTATTTACAAAATGGAAGAGTACAGCACTCTGCCCTGAACATGCTTACTCACAAGCATGTGCACTGCTGTCACATGGGCCTATTCCAAGGTTAATACTGTTTGTGTTATTCAATCAACATTAGAAAGGAGAGCTATTACCTCCCCAAGCCAACATTTCTGAATTCTGGATGGAGGTGGTGTAGAGGCTGAGGATTTTTGTCCCCACCCCTCCCCCTGAGTCCACTCCTATGTGACACTTACATAATCCTGTCTAGGAACACAGATTTTTCTCGCCTATATTTAAGCAGCAAGACATGACAGGCAGTACATTTTCAGAGGATTATTATATATCTTGGGTCGTGTTTTAAGAGAAGAAGGTAAAGACTTTCTTCTAAGTGTCTTTTTGCTATTATGAAATGGAATTTATAAACCAAAAGAAAGAAAGATAGTCAGAGTCCTGCACTTAAAGAGTGTTACTGACACAATCATTACGTCATTGACAGCCAGTCTAGAAATTCTGTTTATGTACAGACTTTTAAAGCCATTCCACAATTTTAAATAGAAGAGGAATTCTGCCTTCAAAACACACATCAATACTGTAGTGGTTATTTTCAAAGGACTCTCCAATTTTCAGAAATTATCAATGACGGAATAAAATCAAAACTAGGCTTTGAAGTGGTCAGAGTGCTAAAACGATTAAGAGTAGTCTTTGCACTGTGAACTTGGTCTAAGTCAATGAAGCAGCTCCTGCTAAATACATGTTAACCGTATCAAGCACTGCTACAGCCTTTCTTTAACTTATTCTCAGGAATTCACTCTACAAGTTTCAGTAAAATTACATTATAAAACAAGTGTTTTTCTCAGTACTTCTGTTCCCTTTTGCTGTGTAAAATAAGATGGTAGGTATATACATAATCACTTCAGAAAAAATAATAAAACAAAACCCCCAGACTGTTAGACTGCTAATTGAGCAGATATCTGTGTTAATGTACAGCAAGATAAAACACAACTTATTAATCTATTATTTTCTTTATTAAGACTTTTCCATTGAGTTTTCTTTTGTTCACCTGTTCAGCTATGTTACTGATTACAGTTGTGGTGGTCTTCTGACAGTGTGACTATAAGCCAGAAGTATTTGTCACTTCTATGTTAGCAGTATTCATTAGCAAAAATAAGATATTCTGAAAACAACACTATCACTAACCAAGTGAGATCATATTTCAGTGTCGTAACAAATTACAAGCATGAATATGACAACACCATGTACACCCTACGATCTGTGCCTACATGGCCTTCCAGCCTAAGTTACCATAAAAATGGTGCCTGTGGGAGATTCACAGAAAGATCATAGAATCATAGAATGCTTAAGGTTGGAAGGGACCTCTAGAGGTCATCTAGTCCAACCCCTCTGCACACGAAGGGTCTCCTAGAGCACGTGACACAGGGTGGTGTCCAGGTGGATTTTGAAGATCTCCAGAGAAGGAGACTCCACCACCTCTCTGGGCAGCCTGTTCCAGTGCTCTGTCACCCTTGCTGTTAAGAAATTCTTTCTCAAGTTCCTATGGAACTTTTGGTGCCTCAATTTGCAGCCATTTCCTCTAGTTCTGTCGCTGGCCACCACTGAGAAGAGGCCAGCCCCATCCTCCTCACTCCCTCTCTTGAGATATTTATACACATTAATCAGGTCCCCTCTCAGTCTTCTCTTCTCCAGGCTGAAGAGGCCCAGCTCTCTCAGCCTTTGCTCATAGGGCAGATGTTCCAGACCCCTAATCATCTTTGTGGCCCTGCGCTGGGCTCTTTCTAGCAGCTCCACATCCCTCCTGCACTGGGGAGCCCAGAACTGCACGCAGTACGCGAGGTGCAGCCTCACCAGGGCTGAGGAGAGGGGCAGAATCACCTCCCTCGACCTGCTGGAGACACTCTTCTTGATGCACCCCAAGATCCCATTGGCCCTCTTGGCCACAAGGGCACACTGCTGCCTCATGGTCAGCTTGTCATCCAGCATGATGCCCAGGTCCTTCTCCGCGGGGCTGCTCTCTAGGAGGTCAGTCCCCAGCCTGTAGGCATGTCTAGGGTTATTCCTCCCTAGGTGCAGGACCCTGCACTCGCCCTTGCTAAACTTCATGAGGTTACTCACCGCCCAGTTGACCAGTCTGTCCAGGTCTCTCTGGATGGCAGCGCAGCCCTCAGGGCTATCAGCTACTCCTCATAGCTTTGTATCACCAGCAAACTTGCTGAGGGAGCACTCCATCCCTTCATCCAGGTCGTTAATGAATAAATTGAACAGGACCGGACCGAGGACTGAGCCCTGGGGGACACCACTAACCACAGGTCTCCAGCTGGACTCAGCACCACTGATTCCCACTCCCTGAGCCCTGTCATTCAGCCAATTCCTAATCCACCTCACTGTCCACTCATCTATGCAACTCTTCTGGAGCTTGCCCAGGAGGATGCTGTGAGGGATGGTGTCAAAAGCCTTGCTGAAGTCCAGATAGATGACATCCACCACTCTGCCCTCATCTATCCATCTAGTCACCCCATCATAGAAGGCTATCAGGTTAGTCAAGCATGATCTCCCCTTGGTGAACCCATGTGCCCGGAAAGAGCAGCCAGGATGAGCTGCTCCATCACCTTTCCAGGGACATAGGTCAGGCTCACTGGCCTGTAGCTGCCCAGCTCCTCCTCCTTGCCTTTTTTGAAGCCGGGGGTGACACTGGCTTTCCTCCAGTCCTCTGTCACCTCCCCCGTTCTCCAGGACCTTTCAAAGATGATGGAGAGGGGCTCGGCTACGACATCCGCCAGCTCGCGCAGCACTCTGGGGTGCATCCCATCGGGGCCCATGGATTTGTGGGTGTTGAGTTTCCTCAGGTGCTCTCTAACCAAATCTTCCTCTACTCGGGGTAAGTCTTCCTCTCTCCAGTCCCTTCTCATTTCCCCAGGGTCTGGGACGCTAAAGGGCTGCCCTTGAGAGTTGTCAGCCCTATCTGGGCTCTGTAGTTCCTGGGGACCAGCCCTGGCAGACAAGACTGAGGCAAAGAAGGCATTTAGTAACTCTGCCTTCTCCACATCCTCCGTTACCAACACACCCTCCCCATTCAGCAGCGGACCGACATTCTCTCTAGTCTTCCTCTTGCTGCTGATGTATTTGTAGAATCCCTTCCTGTTATCCTTGACGTCCCTCGCTAGTTCTAATTCCAAGCGGGCCTTGGCCTTCCTCGTCGCACCCCTGCATTCCCTGACAATGTTCCTATATTGGTCCCATGTGGCCTGACCCTTCTCCCACCTAACGTATGTTTTCTTCTTCTCATTAAGTTTGCCTAGCAGCTCCTTTCCCATCCACACAGGTCTCTTGCCCCTCTTACTTGACTTTCTACTAGTAGGAATACACTGATCCCGGGCTTGCAGAAAGTGGCGCTTGAAGATAAGCCAGCTCTCCTGGACGCCCTTTCCTTCTAGGACCCTAGTCCAGGGGATTTCTTCAAGGAGCTCCCTGAGGAGGTCAAAGTTGGCTCTCTTGAAGTCCAGGCTGCAATCCTACTTCTTGCCCAGCTCCCTCCACGCAGGATCGTGAATTCCAACATCTCGTGGTCGCTGCATCCAAGACTGCCCCCGACCCTCACGTTTCCCACTAGACCATCTCTGTTGGTTAGGATCAGGTCTAKCAGYRCCCCCGCCCTTGTCGGCTCTTCAACCACCTGCATCAGGAAGTTATCCGCAACACTCTGCAGGAACCTCCTGGATTGTCTGCTCCCAGCTGTGTGATCATCCCAGGGTGGTTAAAGTCCCCCACAACAACCAGGGCCTGTGATCACGAGGCTTCTTGCAGCTGCCTGTAGAAGGCCTCATCCACCTCCTCATCCTGGTCGGGAGGCCTGTAGTAAATTCCCATGACTGTGTCGTCCCTGTTGCCCTGCCCTTTGATCCTCACCCACAGGCTCTCGACTCACACTCCGTCCTCCCCTATGCTGAGCTCCACACACTCCAGCTGCTCTCTCACACAAAGAGCGACTCCGCCGCCTCGCCTTCCTGGCCTGTCCCTCCTGAAAAACCTAAAGCCCTCCATGGCCACGGCCCAGTCATGAGAGCTGTCCCACCACGTCTCAGTAATCGCAATGAGATCGTGGCTCTGCAATCACAGAAGCATCTCCAATTCCTCTTGCTTATTCCCCATGCTGCGTGCGTTTGCATAGAGGCATTTGAGTTGGGCTCCCAACGTGCCTCTCGTTCTAGCCGAGAAAGATCACTGTCCATGATATTTTCAGTTAATATGTACCTCTTTGCATTTCTTCCTCCTACTCCCCACTCTTCCATTATGAAAGGTCAAACAGAATTGCTCTAATTTGTGACATATAAATTTCTATCTGGGTAACCTAAGATTTGGTTTGTGACCTACAACCTTAGTTAACCAAACTATACTGCAACAACCAGTGTTTCCATGCGGCCTCCACAGCCATTACATGGGGCTCCATTCACCATTGAGTTAGGGTCTAGAAATGCTGGCCACAAACATTTTCCAACTACAGCATCCACAGAATCCAACCTCATCCTGGAAGACAAAATACTGTGTTCCTCCAGTTAGCAACACTGATTTTCACTTCTGATCCTTTTCCAGATACACCTACCCACAGCACAGACATCTGAAATACTGTCATGAAATATAAACAGCATTAGAAAAGAGCTTTTTTTCTTAAAACATACTATTAAGTGCTTTTCAAACATACTAGAGTATCACAGCTGTGAGAATATAGAAGAACTTGTGACCTTTTGAGCTCTACACATACTTTTCTTAATGAGCACTGCATTAGGAAGAAATCCAGCTTGTGTACTGGCTTCCACCAAAGCATACAGAAAGTTGAAATTCTAGTAATGTCTTTCAAAATGAAATATCTCATCTATCTGTACATATACTTTTTGGGGTTTTTTGTTTTAGTTGTCAAAGTATTGAATGGAATAGTGTCTTCACTTTTGATAAATGAGTTCCTAAAGTTCTTTGAAGATAAATATTTTGTAAAGAATGAAACTGAAGTGAAAAGCATTCTCTGAATTTCTGTGCTGATCTAAAATTTATCATTGTTGGTTTTGGTGTCTAAAGTAAACAATCAAAGTCTAGGCAGCACTAAAGAGAGCTGCTATTTGACACGAACAAAGTAATACTCTGTAATGCTTGATATGCTCCAACAAACTTGCAGCTATATCTGCACTGCTATATCACAGTGCTATAACTTGAATGCCTTCTACTGAACTTTCATATCAACTAAAGATTTTCAAAAGTGGTCTTAAAAATTAATTTAAATGCCAAAACAATCAGCATGGATTTGCAAAATGTATTCATTAACCCACCCTTATGCATAAGATATTGCATTTCAAATTGGGTCTAAAGGAAGAAAGCTGCAGAACGTTGGGTGTGGGCATTTTAGGTACAGGTGACACACATAACTGACAACGTTGAGCAACATGTGAGAAAATATATACTGGTTACCACTCATGGATACAAGGAAGTAGACGGATCCAAGTCTGATTCTTAATTATTTCTTTACAGACGTGAATTTAATATATTTCCAAAACTTATTTTCTTCAGTGTAACTAGTGAATTAAAGTCATTACCATAACATACACACAGAAAAGGAGACTTAAATGCTTTGCAATACATCCATAGCACTTCAAAATCCCACAACAAATGTGTTTTAATCTGACTTCTAACATTCAATTAATGGCTGCAGCATGTTTTAGCTGAATAAAAATACTAAATATACTGAACAAAATACTGCATCTTTAGATTGGACAATCTGATGAAGAATTTTTCAGGCTTTTACTTGGATGTGTACCAGTGTTCCTGTGTAAGAGCACTGAGTAATCATGTGCAAAATAGGACCACCCAACATCTGTCTACATTCACTTGGAAGTAAGTTTTATACTCCTCTGCTATAGGACTTGCAGGAAATTTATACTGAATACATGGGTGGGGTGGAATAGAATCCTTCCTCTTTCCTTAATCACATTCAGGGCTGAACGATGATCCATTCTGTCTGGTTCTCTCCATTACTCTTTCTAAAATTAACTCACATCTGACATTATAACATATGTTAAATATTATGTAAGTGGTCTGTTCTATATTTGGTTTATTCAGTCATAAATCCTGGCATACACACTTAAAAAAAGCCCTGTAAGGAGAGAGAAAAAGAAATTGAAAAAAATTTCTTTTTGTCTAGTTCATAAAGGAGTCAAAATAACCTGCTGACATTATGATAGTCTATCCATTAGCTAAAGTGTTTTACAGGTGAATATGCTCTTTTACTTTGTAGAAATGGAAAATTCACAGTTCATGAGAGTTTGGGAATAGCAGCAATTTAGGCTGAAATAGGCTGCAGTCTGCCAAGGCCACGGCGTGCCTGCAAGTGTGTGAAAGGCAATACTTAAACAGACTGAACAGAACTAGCAAGCTGCCACCATGCCCTTCTCAATATTCTTGATTTCTACTGTTGTACTGGAGATCCTCCCACATTTTAACTGGTAAAGCAACATTCTGGCAGGTAGTCAATTTGGACTGCTTTTCTGAACCAAACTTCTCTTTTTCCTAGCACTTCAAAACCTTATTTTCCTGAAAACTATGTGCTGTTTTGTACAAACTTTCCAATACTGTCTTGTAGCAATACCAACTGTGTCATTCAACTTGGCAGAAACAAAATACAGAAGCACTGAATTATAAATAGCACACTGTTTTCATTTTAAGGCCACTGACCTTTCCTTAATACCAACTGTTCCAACTATTAAAAAGCTGACAGATTTCATACTGCAAGTGACCACATAGTGACTTCAGGATCTACCATCTACAAAATGCTTTGCAGGTAAAAAGTAACATAAAATATATCTTCCCTTCTGCTTCTTAAATCCCTTCTGAAAATAATGCCAAGAGCAGTTCTGAAAGAACTTTCTTACAGATATAACCTTCAGGAGACAGATATGGACAGTTACATGGTTAGGAGGAGGTTAGGAACACAAAGATGAAGACCAAAGAAATTGATATCAGATGACATTGAGGTGCCTAAATATCTTCAGGAGATTAGGCTGACCAGTAGGTAGTTAGGCTGACCAGTTCTATTACTTCACAGGCTATCATGTGCAAGATTAGTTCAAAAGTAGTGAACTGTCTGGCAAGTTCTGTCCATGCAGCTCTGAATAAAGTCCAAACAACAGGAATGCCAAACATGCAGTTCTGAAAATCCTTCATCCCAATGACTCAGAAGGTCTTGTTTTCACAGGAAGGCGTAACTTAAATTGTTTGCACCAGCTCCAAAGAATAGAATGTACATCTCCTTATTTTAAGCATCAGTATCAATGCTGGTAGAATTAAGCCCTTCTCTAGAAGCTTCTGAGATATGGAGGAATAAGAAGACCTATTCCATCTCAGGAAATTGAACTGGAAATTGGACAGGAAGTTGCATATTGTCACCACATAGGCAGAATAAATATCTGTCACTGAAATATTACCAAATAACAAAATAAATATCATCATCCTTTAGTATGGAAGGATAGTTCTTCTCCTAAAGATTTCCGTTATATTATTCTATAGTCATAGTTCTCTCATTATATGTTTATTTCTGAATAAAACAAAGTCCAAGCCACATATAATTACTCCTCTCCTTAGTCACTGCTGCTTAAGAAAGCAGCTTTATAGTACTCAAAAGTCACAAGATTTTTCACTTGCCAAGATGCACACTCTGATATACCAAAGCACAACTGCAAGACCAAAGATGTACTCTGACTCATATGATAAAAAAGACTCCGAGTGCCCAGGTATTACGTAGTGACTCTACATACAGTAGCAAGTAAGTGGCTGAGAGGACAGTTGATATTCTGACCTGATTCCATCAGGTGGAACCACTGGAAATAGAAAAAATAAATAAAATATGGGAAATATTTTGCACGACATGACAGTGTATGAGATCAGGTTTTAGTTAGAGGAGGTTGCAGAAACGAAAACTAAAGACTTAACAGCCTGATTTATGTTTCTTGACAGGCAGCTGGGCCTTCTACAAATACCTCTTTCCTCTTATCAAATGAGATGCTTCAAATGCGGCATGCATCAACTTCCCAGTATCAGTGTGGTGGGTAGTAGCAGTAGTATTGACACTACACTGAGTATTGTGGAAGAACAACAGCTGCTCTCTAGTTACCGCCACAGCTAGCTTTCCATTCTATTGTTACCCCACAATGTGCCAGAGCCACTTGCACAGGCTTGTTTTCCCGTGTATACAGAATGCTTATAATTATTACCATTAAGAACTGATCTGATACTCATTTAGGCTGCCTAGTGGGCTGAGTCAGAGAAGAGAAGGGAGCTATTTAGCAAAGGAATGAGAACAGAGGTTAGGGAGACTACTGCAGAATTAATATGAAAGAAAAATACTCCAAAGGAATAAAAGAGAAAACTAAATTCCTACCTTGAATTAAAAGTATCCTATCAACACATTTCATAGTATCAAAGAAACTAGATTTTTGGTTTTACATATAATGATATCCTTCTGTTCCAGCAACCTAACTCACCAGGGAAAAAATAAAAACTCCCAAAGACTTGTAACTTAAAATGTCACAGGCAAATACTTCTTTGAAAACCCTATGACATATGTTTAATGCACAATATACGAAGCCATACAAGCCATGCAAAAAGACATTTTCATTATGGAACAAATGAACCAAATTAAAACAGGGTAGGTAATCTAAGTAGGGTGGAAGGGAAATGATAAAAAATTATACATGGCACAACAAAGCTAAGTATATCTCTAAATAGTTCATATCCAGATGTTTTAGTGTTTAGATTCTTCTCAGGCGTGCTGAGTATTTTCAAAGAAACTATTTTTTATTGAATGGGAAGGATGTAGCTTTGAGTAGGAGATGGAGCAGCAGCAACACGCTGGTTGGGTGCATTGCCATTGAAGCACATTTTTAGCATTTGCCCCTTCTCAATGAAATTACCCCTGCACCCTGCTGTTTAATACATACATGTGAATACTAACGCAACCACGTACAAACACATACACAATACTGCAAACACTGTAGTGTTTGGACATCAGTCCAAAGCATTCTGTAGAATGACCCTATTAAAACATCATGAAAAAGCTAACAGTGATAAAGAACAGAAAAACAGCCTTCACAATTGTTAAATTTGAAATAAAACAAATTAAAACATCTTCAGCCCAGAATAAATTGTAAATGCACAATAACAAATCAAGAAATGAGAGTTGATGTTTAACTTGCTTCAGAATTTTAACTAAAATTTCTTTCTACTGATTTTAGTTTCTCTTATTTATCGTCTATCTATTCTGCAGCACAGTAGGCCTTGTACCTATTTCTCTAAGTCTTTCTCTTGACAAAATTTCTATCATTTTTTGATACTGGTATAATAAAATGGTGTAAACCCCTTTTCTTCCTAACCTACACATATGTACAAATGCTTCTACCAGTCTAGCTTTATACCATGTGAATGGTAACGGAATGAAAAATTTTATTTCACTGGCACAACTACGTTTACCCAATGTGAAGGGTTTTAATTTGTACTAATAAAATCAGTCCTAACGTAATCCTGGCTAGCTATACCAGAACACAATGTACATAGAGTACTCTGAAGATATTATTTATGTGTATTTTTAAATTACCTAAACAATAAAATTTTCATTTTCCAGCAACAGGTTAAATACAAGAAAAGAAGTATTTATATTATAAAGGATAGGAAAACAATAATGTCTGTCGTAACTAATTTGTTTACACAATCTCTAAAAATTGAACCATTTTAGAATAAAAAGGCAAAGCACAACTATAGAGACACCAGTAATGATGATGGTTGTAAAAGGTTCAGGAAAAAATCGATCTCATAAGCACATGCCAAGAAAAACACAGTATTAGCAGCATTCTACCTGAATATCACATGCCTCAGACGTTTAATATACCAGCCAGTTAGAATGCTGAGTAACAACAGCTCAATACTCTCTTAGCTGAAGAATCCCAGTGCAGAAATACAGGCAAACCACATTTTTGCATTTTAATTTCTCCTTAATTACAATCTTTTTGGCAGTATTGGAGCATTGGATTCCTACAGCACAGTACAGCACACAAATCTTTTCCTGTTTGATCCCCCATTCCCTCATACAGCAGAAGTTGGCTAAAAGCAAGATCAAAGATTCCTCAAATCTTTTCCTTTCTTATTTTCTCTGATGACAATTTCACCAATGCAATTTTTTGTTGGTCTGCGAATTGATTCATGCCAGTCAACACCTGATTCAAATTCATATGATTAATTAACAGAATATTCACAGGTATACAGCAAACCAAGAGACTAGATGCAAAGTTGGTCTTCCATTGAATCACACTGGTTTTGGCTTGCATTATTCTGGCATTTGGGCTGGCTTCAGGATACCATGATTTTTCCACTGACTGTGTCCAGCTTTCTTCTATAGAGAATGCAAAATATCAAGACTAATTGACAACAGGAGTCATTTCATACAGATATAGTCTTTGTTTACTTTTACACATTTGTGCACTAATAATTAAATACAAGAGAACTGTGAATTTACTGTTTTAGAAGCCAGTCCAGAATATCCAGAAATGGTTTCATTACGTGGAAATAAAATCAGGTAGTTCTAAATGATTCTTGGTCAGGCTGACAGACAAGCTTTTACAGATATTATGCAAGTATATGTGAACACTGTAAACAGACTGACATTCAGAGTAAGAATCAGGAAAATTGTATCATGGATAGACCTACTAACGCAATAAACAGAGATCAGCAGAAAAAGTTTTCTGTCCTTTTTCTTTCTCTCCCCCTACTGTAACACTTCAAAATCTTACTATAAAAGCTACATTTTGTAGTTTGATTTCTGCATGTTTGACACATTTCAATAAATAGTATGAGCCTGTAACCTTGTTCATAGCCATGATATTTATATAAATAATATTAAAAGGGAAAAGGGAAGAAAAATGTGAATAAAATGTAAATTACATGAAATAATAAATCAAAGACCTAAACTCTGACATTTGGAATTTTGGTGGTCCATATGTTTTACATATTAAGAAACCATCATCATAAACAATTCTTGCTGAAGAATACAATTCACATTCTTCCTAAACCATCCTATCTCATTTGTTAACAGTTTCCTTCTCAAAAGCTTCATTAAATTGAAGACAGCATGAGCAAGTTGAAACAATTCATGAAGGGGGGGAGGAAAAAAAAATCTCTATTAAATAATGTCAACATCAAAGGCAACAATAAGTAATCTCCTGCAAAGGAAAGGCTGTGAAAGCATCTTTTGAGCTCCTTAAAAACTGGCAATTTCATTTTGACATAAATGAAAGGGAATGTTCTGTACTTGCTTTAACCTTCTAACATATGTACTATAACTAAACAAAATAAACACAACACCTTTAGATATTTTTGGTGAATATTTAACTAAGTCCATATTAGCAGGAGCAAGTTTGTATCCCTGAAAATGCTTATGTCTATGTTTATCCTTTTATTTTTATTAAGTCCTACAGTTTTTGTTAGCAAGTCACGTTCTAGTACTCATACAGAGAAAATGGCTGCTGAAAAGAAGCAAACGGCCTTTTAAGTGCTGTTGGAAGACACACTGTCAGGAAGGAGCAGCATGAGCACTTCTGCTATTGGCAGACCTCCTTCCAAAGAGCTCCAGAAATCACGAAGAGGGAATGAGATAAAGACAGTAAGGAAGTTTTCAAGAGTGCAGGCAGCTAGCACTAAGCTTACTTAGCCCATTATGCACAGGGAAACCAGCACTTCAAAAAGCAGCAGCATTTTGGTCATGGAGATTTATTTCAGTGTGCATGAAACTGGTCATGCCACAAAGGATGCACCCTGGCGTACAGCCCTTCCTTGTCACTGGGAGACCCACTGCTCTCTAGTTTCAAAAATGCAGCCACAAGGTTATCAACTGTAACAGCTCATATTTGGTTATTCACAAGACATTATTAAAACAGATCTATCCCACCCACAGAACAGCTGAACTGTTTTCTTTTTTTTCATATATTATATTTTATGATTATATTAAAATGAAAAAAAAAGAGGGAAATGTAGTAGCTTCCTGCTTTTATACTTGGTTCTGGTCACTAGTTCATAGCCACATTCTCCTCCACTTTTGTTTTTAATCTATGTAAGAAGAAAAATTCAAAGAGAGATATATATATTCATTTAGAAAAATCAAATAATATTTCAACAATGTATTAAAATTATTAGCAATGAGAGTTTAACACAGGTTCTAAAAATCTATTATATACATTTCCATCTTCCCCAAGCTGTTAACATGTTTACTTTCAAGACATGCTAGTGGAAGCTGATATACTTGAGTCATTCTATACTCACAGCAAATTCATTTTCTACAGAAAACTCCCCTAGTAAGTTTCTAATAAACTGATGGGATTCTTTCAAAAATTCAAAAGATACCTCAAACATATTCAACCTACTGAGGTTTCCAAGGAAAAGTATTACTATTATGTAAACATGCCGTTTTCAACTGTCGGATCTGAAGTGATTCATTTAAAGCTATCTTGTTGAAGAGGCTTTTTGTCTGAAAGCATCTTTTCCCATCTTTATCAACCAATTTAATAAAAACTGTATCATCTTTTCCTACAAACCTCAGCAGACAACGGTGACAAACCAGCATTGCACCCCGGTTATCATTCTAGAAGAAATTCTGAAGCTCACTATGCTTTTCATTACACTTCCAGAATGATGAGATTATTTCGGTATTTGAGTAAAAAAAAGAATGGAATTAGCGCAACAAAACTTCTTGCTCCTTTTAGAGGATATCCACACTTCAACCTGTTAATATCCCTGCTTTCAAAATCTCTAATTTTTGATTTTTTTTTTTTAATGCTAGATTTACAGAGGATTAAAATTGCTTCACAATGTTTTTTCTTTGTGAGGTAGTTTGTAAGGAGAGGTAATTAAACTCTTTATTGGGTGTAATGGCCACATACTCTCATTTTTATTTCTTTCTGAATCTGAAAAGCCATGCTTGCAGGGAAAAAAAGCATAAATACAATTATTACTTAGCCAACCTGCATCAGAAATGCAGCTTATGTTCCGATAGCCTGTGTGTACGCATGCACAAAAACTCAACATTGTGTTGGGAGACCAATCTGAGAAATATATGAATGATTCCTAATGCCTTTTCTTATTTATCAAAAATAGCTGTTCCATTAAGTAAACCCTGGTTTACGTGCCTTATGAACACACCTTTTACTTGCACCCAGTTTGTGACTTCTGTACAATGTAGGTCAAGAATCAGCAATTGCTCAGTGCTGTCTTACAAACATATGCAATTTTTAGACAGTTTGTGTTTAACTCTGTCTGTATAATTGCATTCTTATTTCTATGCACACTAATTGAATCTCTAGGGAACTACATTTCTGTTTTACCACATATGCAAGATAAAATGGAAAAATACAACAAATTCTACATTCTTAGTTTTTACTAAATCTCTCTCTTTCTACAGTACTCACTGATGCCATTTTCACAGCTTCAACATTCATTTACAGATACTATTATTGTTACCATTTTACAGACATCAATCTTTTGAAGATCACCCTACGCAGCCCTCTACCCTCCAACGCTAGTCATTGCAGATAAGAGAGAATTGTTTAAGAATAACACTAAAGACAAAAAATGTACAGCAGTAGTCACAAGCTATTGATGAAATATCTAATATTGGCAAGCTTGTAAAAAATAGTCATTTTTTTCTAAGTAGTAGTAAACCGACCGAGGCAGATATTCCCTTGTAGGCTTCCTATGAAGACAGAGAAGGTTAGACAATTCGAGCCTACAGTTAAATTTATCAGTATCTCCACGTGCTACCAACTATACTGAAGAACAGTTTTTCATTTCTTTTGTGTCATTATTAATTTAAGTGTGGAACTTCCTCTGGGAAGCATTTTGTACCTCCTTGTTTATTGGTAGGGTGGTTTAGCTTGGCTGGCTATAAAGGCAGAAAAAAAACATTACTACATTACTTGTCCAGTCCCAAAATAAAAGTGAAAACGAAATTAACGTCTGACAAAAAAACACACGGTACATAGTTCCACATACTCATAGTTTGAATAAAGACTATTCAAAATGCAGGATATCATTTTGCAGTATGTATGTATAGTACAACACAGTACAGCAGGAGCACTACAGACTCTTCCACACTGCCTGGCCAACATGTCTGTTTCTCACTTAGGAGAGGAGGAAAGTTCCATCTCTGGGGCTATTTAATCCTCAGCTTCTTTGCCAAGATCGCCACCAGAACTATCAATTATCACACCACAAAAAAAGTGAACCACCATCCTGTAAGAGCTGGCATAAAATCATCTACTCCTTTCACATACCTCTACATAGCTATCAGATGGCAGTAGGTTTGGATTGCTACGGAATTAAATGTTTCAAAGTGTTCCGTTTTGAGTGAGGAGAAATCTTAGTCACAATGATGTCACAAGGTCTTACCAGAAGTCTATTGAAGCCTATTCCATGACATTCTCCAAAGTCTTGATGGTTCCCATATTTAGCAATATCAGATTTGCTTGTTAATGCAGTATCTCGATCCTTCCAATCCATTTTTAGGTGGGAGCCCAATGGGTCAGTGCCAGCAAGCACGCTAACGCTTGTTCACCGGAATCCAGAGTGCTGGCGAACATTTCAGTGCAACTCGACTTACGGGTCTCAAGCATATTTCAGCACACTCTGGGTATTAGAGCTTTATATCATTTGAAAGAATCCTTTATTTTTAGTGCTAAATCAACAAAGCTGTTAGTGTCATTTTCAGTCAGACTGTCATCTACTGGGAATTCAAAATTACACTCAGCTGCAAACTATTGACACTCCTCTTAACAAAAAAATGTTTTTAATAAATCTTTACATTAGCCTGTGAGATAAAAAAAATCTTTACCATGAAATATACAAGTGTGTAAGTGTTTTATGAAAGTTTTATTAACTTTACAAAAGAAGAATTGGCAATGAACCATGAACATCCTGTACTCCTAACACGTGGTTATAAATTACATGTTCTTTCCAATAACATCTGAAAAAGAGACTGTAATTTAAATTTCAAAACCACTTGGCATACCTACTATACAGTGCTGACATGAAGTAAAGGGAGGATCTGGAGAGACTCAAACAAAGAGTGAAAATATAAAGACATCCTTAGCTAAAAAGCTGCTGATGAATACAATTCCTTTCCAGCTGGACAGGGATCAAGTACTTGCTTGTCATATCATTCAATGCACTGTTCAATCAGGGATTCTTCCATTCAACAAAAAGGAAACTTAAGTGCTGCTAATCATCCCTTGTAGAACTTTATCTTGCAGATACCTTCTTTATGTCAAGATTTCTCAATGACCATTGCCAACAGTAGAAGGATCAAAGTTGTTATTAAACAAAAATGCAAACATGCCTTTACTGATGGGGAAAAGCAGTTATCATGTGTTCACGCATACAAGATCACCACTAACAGCTTAATGATATTCAGAGTTAAAAAAAGTTTAAAAATCCATATGAAGACTCAAAGTATCAACAGAAAACACTTTTACTTTCATTTCTAGATGAATATGACTGTTCAATTAAGGCAACCATTTACTGTGACTAGTATATCTAGTAAGATATACACCAATTCATCCATTCAAGTATGTAGTTTAATGTAATATATTCAAAACTGACTTTTTTGAAATTACTTTTTTGCCATACCACACAATAAACTATTCTCTGAAATTTTGTAATATTTTTAAGTCCTTAGAAATACCTTAGTATGTATAAGAAATATAAATTATTTTGCTTGCTTTTTACTTTACTGGTAAGTAATTTCATGCTACTCATCCTCACAGCACCGTCTGGATGAAACTGGTTTTTCTGCCTTCCAGCAGTTTGTAAAAACTCAGAACCGAGAAGCTAGCTGCCAGCTAGTTTAATGGCTTAAATGGAACACAAACCTACCGAGGGAAAGCCAAGCCACAAATAACCATGCAACAGCAAGATTCCTTAAGATCAGTCCTTACAAAAAAGCAAATATAAAAGTACTCTGAGAAAAGCAATGGATGAGGGGGTAGAAGATTCAAAGAGAAAAAAGGATGGGTTAACCTTGAAGATATAAGAAGGGAGAAAAAAAAAAAAAAAAAGACAAGACACTGCCAACACACTGTAGCAAGAAGAGACAAGATCAGCTTTTCTTTTTCTTTTTTCCCCTAACAGTACATTTGTTATATCTGCTGAAATTTGTACAACCTACTTCTTTAAAAGGAGGGGAAAAGGTCCAAAACAGTGAATAAAAAAGGTTTCACTTGAAAAAATTTAAAATAGACTTGGGAGGCAATTCTAAATAGGATGCAATTAAACTTTCTCCAGTCACTACTGTGAAAGTATGTCTTAAAACCATGAAACATCTAAGGCTGATATTTGAGAAATACCAGGAGAAAGAGTTCAGTGGCCATTACGAGGCAGGTAGAAGTATCATAGAAAGAAATTGAAAATAATCTCAGAGAAGTCTGCTGGAAAACGTGATTGGCATGTAGCAACACTAGGTCAGACAACCTATCTAGATTATGGTGGATGAGAATCTTTCATGTTGAATTTTTGGAAAAATATAAAATAAAAGATTCAACTCATAACAAGGATTTGGAGTGATTTGGAGAGTAGCTATGGAAAAAAGCCTGGGTAGCAAATGACAATAATTAACCAAAAAAACCTTTTTTTCCCAAGTAGTTTATAGAGAGACTTGTAATTCTTACAGAAATCAGAAATAATATTCTCAGTTAACTAAATTCAGGAAGAAACTGAATCCTAACCCCCATGCGAATCCTAACTCTTATGCCTATCGTCCTGCAAATAACTGATGTTTCTGAATCTTAGTCATTCTGAAGAGAAAAATTCAGATCAATTTCATACCAGATTTTTTTAAAAAATGCTAAAGATTTGAGGATGTAATGCTTTGCTCTGAAATAAATATTATGTTCAATTATTATTTGTGTGTTTTAAGATTATAAATATTTTAAAACTGAAGGCCATCCCTAAAATATGTTCAAAGAAAGCAACAAAATGTTTATAAAAATATTTTTACTTTAGGGATTATTATTTTTTCTTAACCTGCTTGGCAAAACTATCCAGATGACAAATTTTCATTACTACTGAAATAGTTTCAAAAAGCATGCTCTTTCTCATGTTAGTCACATAAAGGCAGGATTTACAGGACAAATATTCAGAAGAGGTAGTTCACAAAGCTAATCTGGTGAATGAATAAAGTCTCAAGTTGTGAGTTACAGGTCCAAGAGGAGAAAAACTGGATTTTAACATTTTGACATTAAAAAGGCATTATTCAAGACAGAAACATTCAAAAAAAGTACACAGATACTGTTCAACAAAAATGTTTTGCAAACTGAATCAAATACTTTTTTTTAAAGGTCTTATTCCGCCACATATTTAGAAGAGAAAAAAAGGTGACAATTTTCTCATGAATGAAATTCTTTTCCCTTACTAGCTGCACTACAGCTGCCAACAGCTTAGCTGGTCATGTTGCTTACTAAACATCGCTACTTTAAATGCAAGTGTGCTTCTATTTTCTTGTTTTGTGAGTTTGTGAGTTAGAATCATGTGTATTGTTATTAATGTCAGAAGGAGGCCTACCTGCATGGCAAAGAAACAGTGAAGTGACATAACTAAAAAAAGCAACTCCTTTCTTATTTTGAAATCTAATTTATGTTTACTCAGTCTTCACAGCTAAGGACCTAATTTGGACACCCGAAATTTCTTATAGAAATTTCCCACTTCCATGAGGTAGTGCTAAGACTCCTTAAGGGCGGTGCTATGAAATGAAGCACAAAATTCATCTAGATTGAAAAAAGAACTTAAAATCTAATTTTATTCCTGATAAATTTATCATCATATTTATATTAATTTACTTCTCTTTGGCCATTTTTAAGAAAAAGAAGAACAAAAAATATAAATAAATCATAACCAAGCATAAAATAATCTATGACCTGTAAAAGGTCTAATCCTTCAGACAGGCAGAAAAAAAAATATGCCCTTGACTGAAGGCCCTAGAACCTTTGACCAAATAAATTATTTATTCCAGTTCTGAATAAGTGATGCTCTCTACAAAGCAGAACTTGCCCTTCTACAAAATGTGTTAAAGGAAAATGTCATACATACAGTGTGAATATTGGATTACAAGGGGATGGTGTTAATCACAGCAGATCACAGTGCTATAGCATTTCTTCCCCTCACTTCTGCAAAAGAGGAACGAAAAGGAGGAAGATGCACCTCAATTTGAAATAAATATCTGAGCTTACAGCATGATTACCCTAATGTATTAGACTAAAAAAAAAAAGCCTCAAGTGAACTGTAACAGTTATGATACAAAATACTCTGCAGACTGTTACATAAGTAGCTTAATACAGGTATCAAATGACTACCCTAAAAAGAAGGTCCAAAAGAACATACAGATCTTGAACCACTTCCATGGTCCCAACTAACTTACACTGTGCCCCACAGCTGAGCGATGGTATAGCAACAGCACAGTAGGTTGCTTACATCATCCTTTTGACACTAGTGCATGTTACAACACACAGAGTACATATACTCTGTTAGCAGTCCCCTGACAACAGGGCAGGAAGAAAATAAAATTAAGTATATTCATGGTACTATGGACAGAATATAAGTGAAATAAACGAAGTATTACACACAGCTTAGTGGTCTAGCTAACGCTGCTTAAGCTAGGAAACGGTAATGAATATTGTATTATTGCAGTACTTGTATTAACCTTAAAAAAAAAGCTTTATTCTGGAGGAGCTAAACCATAATCACTTCTAAAAATGATAAGCAAAGAAATTCTACTAGGATCATCCACTGACACTGCAGAGTAGATCTGACTAGCATTACACAGGCTTTAAAGAAAATACAATTCCTTTGGCAGTCAATGTAAATGGTCTAACACAGAAAGAGGTTGGTCTTTTTGAAATACTGCATATAAACATCTATAGCTTTAATGGGACTTACACAAATAAAAGATATATTTGTATAAGAGGCCATCCACTATATTCAATTACCACACTGCAGGCTAATTTCTATCTCATATGTGCTCTTCTTGTCACCAGGAGCTGGTGTTGGTCCGTTCTACCCCAGATTTCACTTTCAACTACCTAAAAAAGTCCTCTCTGACACTTCTGGATGAAAGTCAACGCCTTGAATAATCTCTCCAGAGTAACTGCTAAGAATACATTCCTTTTTACTTCCTGCTTCAGTATGGCATAATTTAACAGAAACCATGGAGATGGTCTAGCCAAAATTAAAGTGGGACAGAATCTTGTGTGACATGCCTTAGGGTGACACGTGCTATAGTGTAAAATACAGCGACATCCTGCAAATCTAACACAGCCCTGGGCCCAATAACCAAGCTGAGAGAATGGCTATGAATGGCTAAATAGAGACCTAGAGACTTCTACTTGGTGATGAAGTAATGTCATATCCTCCAAAGCTAGGTCTACTCTATGTAGCATCTGACCATGGATCTTTTCTGGATTCTATATGGGAAATCTCTACCTCAAAGAGGCATTTATGATTTTTGATAACTTTTTCTCAGTTCCAAGTGTCTGAAACGACTATTTTGCAGCTCTCCAGAGCAGTATTTTCCTAGCATTAAATCAAAGGTATCTATTCTCCTAGGGTGTAGTGAGAAGGAACTAATTTATAAGAAATAGCAAAGTAATATTTTTGAGGGGATTTCTCATCATCTAAACTCACAAGAAAATTGTTTTAATACCTTAACTGAAATCAAAATAAGATGTTTTGCCATCCTTCACTCTCGTTTACTTTTAACTTCTTTATTTTATTTGGCCTTTGACAGAACCTGACCTGTCTACACAACTGACGCTCTTCACACTATGGTTAATTTAAAAAAATTCAAGAACTCTGAAAAAGATTTATACTACATATCTATAAGTGGTTTAGATTAGAGAATTCTACCACTACAACCATCAGCCAGATTCTAAGAGAATAATGATTTTAAAAAATAAATTGTTTCAGAAATTTTCAAGAAAAGGTCAAAGAAGAGTTTGGCCTTTTTAAACTTGGCAGCACTATTCTTCTAAATGCGAAGGTGCCAGTTAGGCAATTACAATGTAAAGTAAGAATGTGGAGAAACTAAGCAGTAAAAAAGCTACAGTCATTTTAAGAGGCTGGACAAATCTGCTGAATGACAAATGTGAACAGATTCTCTAGAAACTGCTGGTGACAGTCCTGCAAGTAAATAATGGCCTTCTTAAAGCACTGCCCTCCCTCAAGTTAATGTCTTAGCAGCGCTCAAAATAATTCCTTATAGAAAGCTGGATAGCATATGATATATCAATGACTACTTTTAGCTGCTTTTAAATATTTTCAATAAGTGCAGCCTGCTCCCGAGTTTAAAAAAGGAACAGGATAAAACTCTAAACAGCCTAAGCCAGAAAAATAAGTTCTCTCCTGCACCAGAAAGACATCTATGAACAAGCTGTGCTGTGAGCAGAGAACCTAATAAAGCCTCATTACTTCTGGACTGGTGTTTACTTCCCACAATTGTCCCCTCACCATAACCCACTTCCTGTATTTGCTACATGGTCATAAATACCATAACCTAAAACTAGTCCAAACATGAACTGACTGCCTAACTCAATAGGATGCACTTGATCTGCTTTCCACAAAAAAATGCTTTGAATGCCTGTCCTCTTCCCAGGACTTTAACACTAAATATGGTAATTTTAATGAAAAATTAAGCAATCTTTCCAAAATAGATTCGCCTCACAAAACCTAAGAATAGAATTAGAAAGAAAAAAAAAAGACATTGTGTAAAGACTAGCTCATCATAGCTACTCCAGAGAGTAAGGTAAGGTAAGAGTGTAAGAGTAACTCCAGAGAGGTTAAGCCACCCTTCATATTTACCTGTACTTGTCTTTAAAATCTCGGATGACATATCTTAGTGTCATCACAAAAATAAATAAAATCAAAAAATAATTAAATACTTGCAAGCACATATTACATCTGTTAAAGTTCTCAATAAACAAGAAATTTTTTCGAAGTATTAGGTTAGACTGCTTCTTAATATAGAGAAAGCAATACTGCAATAATAACCTCCACTGAACAATTATTTTAGACTTTTGTCTACTTGGCAATTCATAAAAAGGGCTTTTATTCTATTTTCATTTCTGCTCTCTCCCTCTATACTTAACCTTGTTTGTAACTCTTTATTATCCTCCATATTTGGTCTGTTCCCTATTCTTTTCAGGCATATTTATACATGACCTAGAAATATACTATTTTTCTCTTCAAAACTTTTCATAACTCTTTTTTTGTAACCTTCCCTTATTTTACCTGTTTATTGAAATCTCTGCACATATTGTTTCAACAATAATACTGTCCTGAGGATTCTTGCACATCTGACAGTGCTGGACATTAATTCCAAAGTTTTACAAATATGTTTTGATTTACAGCATAGCAGTTTACAGGTACTTCACACCTGTCATAGAAAAAGAACAGCATTTGGTAGCAATAAAGAAAAACTTACACAAAATTCCAATGTCTTCTCCTTGCAAATGAAGACAAAGGCAATGAAAGAAGGAAAATAAAAACAACTGTGACTGATACGAGTACCTTCAACAAAACAGTGCTGAAGCTTTAAAGCAACACAGAAAGATTCTGGAAATGAACAGGTAATTTTGAATCTTCGCGAGAAACTCTGAATCTTGGAATATTGTCCTCTCATATTCCCACTAGATGAATTTTGTGACAGATGTGTTTTCCGTAAGACATAGTATATATCTTAATCAGCTGAGAATCTAAATGTCATTTCAAAAGTTAAAAAATAATTTTTACTACTGAAGCAGGATCAAATGTAAAGATAATGACTGTCACATCAGCTGCTCTTCTCCCTTGAATTACAGTCAATCTTACCAAAGTTTATACCATTTAATCTAAAACATAATAGTTACTTTATTTTATGCTAGATCTTATTAATGGAACTGATTCTACCATCTCTTTAATGAAGGAGTGATATTAATCCATCAGTATACTTATGCCGTAAGTCCCAACTTGCACACCATATACTGGTTCCAGAAAGGGTAGTGTACAAAGCGGCAGAAAAGCAGCTACTAGCTATAATGTTAGCTACCTATTGTAAGAATGCAATCCCCATTTCTTGAAGAGAAAATGTCCATTTAGTTAGAAAAATGGGCAGGTTTGGCTACAGTTTGTCTATCAAGAAATATTTGCTACTAAAAGGCCTGGAGTGGAAACAAAAATGCTTCATCTTGCTTTCTATTATTATCTGAATACTAAGTTCTGAGGCTAGATAACACTGCCTATGATTTAAGTCAAAGAAAATAAATATGCTTTGTCTTGTTTATGTCTCCTGTTACAGCAAGGCTCTTCTGTTCTTGACAGTGTCAGGAAAGGCAAATTATGCAGAGCAAAAAGTGTCTTAAATCCAGCTGTTACAACTGGAGGAGTAGGATACAGAGCGGAAGAAGGTTCAGAAATAAACACAGATAACACTGAATTAATACTAATGGGATTCTTTTGTGAAATGTAATCAATAATTAGCTTTTGCTGATGCATGAATGGCCTAGTGCTAGCTACTGGATATTAATGAAGTAAACTATCTTGGTTTTATATTAACTTTTCCTCATACATATCTATTGAAAATCTTTTCTCTTTTTACGTAACATAAATATAGTGCAATTATATTAAAAGATTTTGATTAAACCAGTTTGAATGCATCTTCTTTGCACATATAAAAATGGCCCTCAAATACTAATTCTTCTCTAATCGTAAAAGCAGTATGCGTCTGCACATTTTCAAATTTAGAGTTTCATCATTGCTCCCAGAAAAAAAGTTTGAACACAGTTCATCAAACAAATTTTTGCAATATAACAATTTAACAACACAAAATTAAAAGTACCATCTCACTGTAACTAATGCAGCACTTTTCTTGTGAAGAGAAAAGTCTTAATTCAGAACTACGGGGAACTGTTTAACTAGCTCTAACCTTAAAAACAAAAGATTACACATCAGCTAAAAAAGATATGCAAATTTAACAGCAAAAAAAGAGATGTTTTTTCAATAGTGTAGAATTAGCACTTTGTTTTGTAAGAATTATAAATATATTTAAAACAGACTTGTCTAAAAAAGCAGTGGATATTGCCAGCTCAACAGAATAATCATGGTTTCTTTCTGAGAAAAGATGACTTATTTTCCTATTGCTAACTTGCTAGTGCTTTCTATATGAAGACAGTTACACTGTTAGAAAGATCTACAAGATATTTTTCCTGGCTTTCATGACAACTGTAACAGATTCTTCAGGGGAAGAGGAAAGTACAGATGTAAAAAAAAAAAAAAGGAACACACACACACACGAACACACAAAATTTTGCAATGAGTGACCCAGTGAGACTATCACTATTTTATGTAGCAAGGATCTGAATATGCTCCTGAGGGTAAAATGGGAAAACTTACAGTATAGAATACCATTCTGAAGTTCTTTTGTTATTTTGCTCTAGTGACTCTGGAGGTGACTCTTTCTTCCTCAGGGTTCTTCAACGAATATACAGAACTCAAACAGTTTCAAAAATAGAAAAGAATACTTTTCTGAACTCCTTCACTGCAGTATTTTCTAAAAGTGGAGTACAGAGTTCAAGACAAAAAACAGGATGAAATTTATCTTCATTTTTTTTACCTAGTCACAACTTGAAATCAGGTCTCCACTGTGGAAATCATATGCTATTCCCCTGTATTAGTTCACATTTAACAGCAACTCAGTTACAAAATATGAGGCAAAACACAATGTTAAAAAGCAAGTAAAATGCTCATTCCTCTTCCTTCTGTTTCAAGCTTTAATTCATACAGACAGCACTCTCAAAGCCTCATGACCATAGTAATTGACATATACACTGTTCTGCAGATGTTGCTGCAGTAGCACAGCTGGATATAATGTTCTGTGCATCTGGTACACAGATGTTTGATTGTGTACTTGGTAGTTTGCCAGAGTTTGAAGGATCCGTTTAGTTTCTGAAGTAAGAACGGAATAATAAGAGAACAGTCCACTGGTAATAAAAATATGTTTCTCTAACTGCCGTAAGCACTTTCTCTATTAAGCTGAGTCATTGTTACTTTCCTCACACTTTCCTCCAGAACTCCGGTTCCGGAAGAGATAACTATATTGGAATTAGGCAAGAAAACAACCCAAGGTGTTGCTCAAAGTTCTTAGCTAATTCAGAATTCTCACTTTGAGCCTTTCACCATCACTTTTTAACAAGACCTCAATTCGAAACCAGCTAGAAACAGCAGAAAAAAATGAGTTTTAGAGTCTACCCTGAAAGGATAAAAAATGATTCCTCAACCTTCGCACCTTATCAATTTCAGCAACAGTGTCACTGCTGAATTGTCAGATATCAATTCTTCCTGTTTAAAATATGAATTTATCGAGCAAGAATTACCAGTATTTTAACAAATTCTTCTCTAGAATGGTTCAAATTTTGGTTTTATGCTTTTTTTTTTTTAACCTATACATTATGACTGAGTTTTGCCGTGAGCTATAGGCACCTTTTGAGAAATTGGCAGAGTTGCATTGCAACATTATGTACAAAACTGTGCTTTTTCTGACATAATTTACAGAATCACTCTCAGTAAAATAAAAAAAAAAAGATAAAATAAAATTTTAGCAAATAAGAAATAAACAGTCTCAAAACATTTATATTTCATGGAAGGCACCATATCCATAGAAAATACTTGCAAACTGCAGTACTAAGCCATAAAAAAGAGTAGTCACAAATCATATTACAAGTTCAAACATATCTATTCTGTAAGCCACTTGATGAGGTAATCAAAACCAAACAATAAATCTAAAATCCTACAAATCTAGCATTGTAAAATGTTAGTCTTTAGATGCAGAAATTAAAATGGTAAAATTGTACTTCACTAATTGAAAGCATCTCACTATTGCTGATGTGAGATGTTATGACTTCAGTTCAGTTACACTTTTACAATGTATAAGGTTATAATTTTTAAATGGTGCAAATCTTAGTAATGTATTAAGGTGAGGTGAAGCTCAAAACGCAGTATTAAAAATATCCACTCCTCTTGGAAAAATTTATCATTAAGATGTTTTACGATTATCAAAGGCACTACAACAAAACTATTTATCTTGACTTCCCTCTATAAGACTTGGAAAAAATAAGCTATTCCTGTAAAACATTTTCATTTTAGCAAAAATATCATTTTGTATAGAAAACTAATGCATTAAACATTTTTCTTAGTTCTTGTTAATAAAGCTGTTCTTCCAAATACTGCAAATAGCACCAGGGTTATTAATAATGTAACAATTACTTTGTTCCTCACACATTTTTTCAGGCTTGTTTTCTTTTCGCCTCTTGTTTCATTGTGTAGAACTAGAAAAGCAGTATAGAATAAAACTAAGTTTCAGAATAAGTTTCATTTCTCTTTTGTCCTCCTCAAAAAACACTTCTACTCCTGAGTACTCTGCTACGTTGACAAAACTGAAAAAAGTAACAAAAAGTCCATCTTGAATTAAAAATAGAAACTTGGCACTTACAGATATGAGGTTTATCAGTTTCAAAATTAATTCAACCCTAAAATTCCAAGAGTAGTTGAAAAATATTTCAGTGATGGCTTTTATGCATATATACAGTTACAGAATCAACAGCTGAGAAAGTGTTCTAAGTTGGCATGCTGGTAAACATTAAATGGAAAGCAGATTTTGTATGAAGGGGGATCTTTTGTCTCCCTTTTGGAAAATGTAAGACTAGTAATAACCTTGTAATTTTGTTATTAGAACATAATCCAAAACTGGAAACCTGAAGTTCTTAAAAATAAAAATAATTATATTTTAATAACTAAACCAAACACATAATTTCAGTCTTCCTTCACTGATGATTCTTACTTAGATTGCATCATCTCATTCAAACAATTACCAGTATTTGAAATCATGAGGTACAACTGCTAAGTCAGGGTGATGACAAGAAAGTTTCAATAGTACGCTGACAATGCAAATATTGCCCAAATTTTATCCAACCCAGCAACAACAAAATCCAAAATACTATTAACATATTTATCTCCAGAGTAAAATCTGGTCTCAATGAAGACAATTTTAAATACGCTATGGATTTATCCAGAAGAATTTTAGTGTACTAGCAACATAATTCAGTCCAATCATAGCAAATTCCAAAACGATTTTGTTTTGATAGCAGACTACCTTCAGTGTACTATTTTGCATCATTATTTATGGAGATAAACAATCTCCTCTACCATAGGAGAAGAGGAAAAAAAAAGTCACTCTGTGGTGTTCGGGATAGTAGCAGTTGGTACAGACTTCTTTCTTGTTCCGCTCTACATCTTCCTCATTTTTGCTTGAATCCTACTTATTCAAAAGAATAAGCTGAAAGTATACACATAAAATTGAAGCTCCTGCACAAATAGACAAGCCACAGAGGCTATCAAAAACAAATATTAAAACACCTTGCACAGTAAGAGAGACTATGCAGGATCTTTTGGCTTGGAAAAGAGATAGCTGATAGACAAAGTCTACAGAATAAGGATCTGCCGGAAATGAAGTAACAATAATTTGCTCTTACACAAAAAAACAAGAATGAAGGTGTACGCCAGGAAATTACATTGCAATGTTTACAAAAAAAAGTGAGACTGAATTTCCACACAGTACCGTAGTTACTGTGAACCCCCCTGCCATGTTATGTTGTTTACGTCAAAAATACAAACGAATCCGAAAAGTTCATAGAGTACAACTCCAGTAGTACAACAGACAGAACTTACAACTCATGTCACTCCTGTATAAAGAAAAGTTGGGAGGATAGAACAAGGAAAGGATCAGGATCATTCTGTACTTGTTCTTTTTCTTGAACTTCTTACAGACATCTGCTATTGATTGCTCTTAAAGTCAGAAGAATGGGTGAGACAGAGAGAGTCATAAGGCTAATCTAGTACGATACTCCTTAGGTAATGGCAGTAAATTATGGACTATTTTTAATTAGTGTAGTCATTTACTCCACCCGATGATAAAAGAATCTTCCTCTTTTAGTTACAGGATATGAATAAATGGATGACAATCTAGTAAAGAAAGGAGGTGCCACTTAGAGTATTTTGTATATACCTTTCACATACATATCTTTCTTATAAATGTATAGATACAAAAATATGTATATACACACACAGATTCACAGACACATTATATATATACACACATGCACACCATTTGGAGTATTTACTTTATATGTACTTAAACACACCCCTCCCTAAATATAAAATAAAATGTTATGTAACTTCCCTTCTCTCTCCCCAATCTGTTCTGTTACACTAAAAAGAGAAACAGCACACTACATTTTCGAGTCTTTTGAGTCTCCAAATCATTCGAGAGCTATTCTAAAGATATGGGAAACCTACCAAAACACCAGACGTTTAATCAATACTCAACATTCTGGAACTTTAGAGTGTGGAAATGTCAACTGAATTGCTACGGAAGAGCACACACTTTCATTTTCACAGTCTGCAATACACAATGTTGACCCTCAAGAAACATTGGCCTCTTTTAAAAAAAACATGAATCTGTTAAAATAAACTGATCTTCCTACCGCATAAATATATTCACTTAAAATGGAGACCAAATCAAACAAAAACTTTTTTTGCACCTTCGTTGGAGATTTTGCCTGCATACTGTAAGATACAAACACTTAATTATTTCTTAGTTGGACACTTTGTTAGAAAGGAGTGTATTTTCAACTTCTTAAGGTAAACACATTTAACTTTTCAGAGTTCTATGTATTTAGAAAAATTCACAGAATACAAAAGTCCTGATAGCTGATAATATAAATATAGGTGAAAATATTTGGTATTATTTTTAGATTGTTCAACCAATCCTGATGTATATTAACTTATAAAGCCTCAATTAATCATAAGTCCTGTACTTTTATATTGAAGACAAGGTTTATGTTATAATTATTGTCTAATTATTATAGATTTTAACTCCTTTTATACACTTGTCTTTACCAGTAGATGCCATATTGCAATCCCTGGCTTCAAATAAGTCTGAGAATACTTTCACTATTTCAGAACACACTTTTTTTTTTCCAAAAAACATTTCTACATCAAAAATTTAATTCAAATGCTTAAATACTTACAAGATAAATACTTATTATGCAACTCATCAAGCAAATGTCTAAATACTGCAATACAGATGAATAAATTCAGTGTGTACCTTGACAATTTGTTTGCATTCTATTAATTTACAACTCCATACTGAAGTTGCGAGGCTTTGTTCATTACCATGAACTTGATAACACTGCTGAATGAGTTTATGGCCTTTAAGGCGAACTTAGGTCAAGATGAATGCATCTTTTTCTGTCTAGAAAGAATTTAGGAACTTTATAAGTGCCTATTCATTATAGTTGGCAGTTTATTTTCTCATTCCTGTAGGTGATAAATTATGTGTTTCCACTGAATTAAAATTTTGATTTTTTCTTTCCCTCTCTCTTTCTGAAAGCAAAACCAAGCTAACTGCTTTATACTTCCAATCTTTCTCTCTTCCAACTTTTCCCAATATTTACTCTAGGCAGCTGTAAGGGCATAACTGCTGCAGAGTAATCTGGCTCATGCTTTCAACATATAATCACAGTTTCTAGACACTTCCGCAATTATTTTAACAGTGTAACAGAGAGAAATCTTGAAACCAGGGTTCTTGAGCAGTATCTCCTATTTATCATGTGTCAGCTGTCTCAAATTTCCATTTTTTTTTTATACACATAATTGTAAAATACCCTGTAGGCCAAAACAAGATGTCATTTCTTTACCTACATCTATCATATTTGTTAAATTGTGCGGGTTTTTTCTTTTTTAAAGCAGATTCAGGATAAATTGTGGCTCTTGTTTTTTTGATCCATTACATAAGAAGAAATAAACTCTGGAATCATTTTACACCAGAGATCAACAGGTCAGCTCAATCTATCAGCCTAGTCCATAGCGAGGCTACTGCAGCACACACATACAGATATCAAGGAGAAAATAAACAAACAAAACTAAAAATAAATAAATACAGAACAACATTAGATTCAGGAAAATAATTTGGCTAACTAGCTGCATCTTAATCTCATGCCATTTAATTCCCCAACAATGCTGACAAATCCCAAACACTCACCAAAACAAAATGTTGTTTTTCTCCTACCAGGGCTCTGAAAAAGTCTGTTCCTAAGCACATTCAACACTGCCTACACTACGGCTGCAATTAGCAGTCTAGCATGTTTAAGTCCTGTAAGAATTGAGAAAGGAGGTACTTGCCTATCTTTGTGGGCTCTACTGTGGTGGGCTTTCTCAGAGCACTTAAAAATAGAACCATACAGTATTAACTCTCTGTATCTGAAAAAGACTATGCTGGGAATACTTAGAATGTAGGACACCTAGGTTTCTAAAACTGACTCCTCCATCTCAGAGGATGTGACGTTAATAGTCCAAGTCACAAGAAAATTCCCAAACTGTGAAGACACAGTGATACGATTGCTTCAATTTCTCATTTCCAGTTTGCACGAAGCAGCTAAAGAATTAATATTTTGGTGTTTGTTTAGGAAACTAATACTGGAAAGTAGAGGATGCAAAGAGCTCCCAATTCTATTCCAGGAAACCTGCAGGCATTTTATCCTTAAGATTCACTGAAGGAAAAGCTAGAAAATCCACCTGTCTCCACACTACAATGAATTTTTAAGTCTTCTTTAAAAAAAAAAAAAGGCAAATTGTCTTCTAAGTGAAGTAGTTCTTTTAAAAAAGCTGTAAAACTGTATAACTTGATGTATCTGACTCAATCTTGTTCAATGCCTTCCCACTGCGTAATTACTATAGCCAAATGTAATGAAGATTAAATACTGTATGAAGTAGACTATGAGAAGCACCAAAATTCAATGTAATGTGGTAGCACTGGAAGGACAAAACAGTCGATAAATCTAGTGTGCCAAGTCCTGCAGAAATAAGACAAGAACAAACTGATATCCCTAGGTTTCAAGAGGAGACAAAGAAAGCACTATGCAGCACTATGCAAGATTTAGAGATGAAGTATGGAAACACACACACACACAACATATTCAAACTCACACACTTCACTAGTGGTCAAACCTGAAAGTGCATCTATATTTATATTGTGCATATACATATATATTTACACATATATAAAACAGAAATCAAATCTAGTTTGATCAAATAGCTTTAACCTAATAGATATTTGAGTGCTGAGAGAGGCAATAGCAAAGTAAGGAGACTTGGAATTAGAGTGAAATGTTCTCTTTTTCCATTATTGAGAGTCAAATTCCGCTAGAATCGACCAGGGAAAGTTAGGAAAATACC
Organism: Eudromia elegans; assembly: GCA_003342815.1. NCBI lineage: Eukaryota > Metazoa > Chordata > Aves > Tinamiformes > Tinamidae > Eudromia > Eudromia elegans. The sequence continues at coordinate 3,379,361 of PTEX01000043.1, forward strand.
TCTCTGCTTCCTAGTAATGCAAGGAAGGACAGAAATGACAGTTCTGGTCTCAAATGAGAAGTGCTAGCTGTTAGCTACAACCTCACAGGCAAAACTCAGTGCAAACACAGGACTGCACTCCCCCACTATGCCTCTGGGAAGCAATAAGTAAAAGCATCCCTTTCCCAGCTGTGATAAAACCTGCCACTTCAGCAATAAAGGAGATGCACCAGCCTTGAATCTCAGCAGAGGAGTGGCACCTCAGAGACAATTAAGAGCATCACACAAATCTTGGTTGATATTCAGCAGCTTTTCCAAGAGTAGAACAGAACACCACCTGAGCCTTTGAGCTATGCAGGTGAAGCCTTTAGTATTCTGAATAACGCAGTAAGTTAAAACAAAAACTTAGACGCTCTGTTAGGTTTAACAGATGATATAAACAAAGCTCACATCTCAGGTCAGCATCTTGACCAAAACGTGAGCTTTCTGCCACAGTAATGTTTTGTACAAGTATCTTGATGAGGAATCTTCAAACATATGTAACATCCCAACTTCATTATAAAACAGAGAATCAAAGGTATTCAGCACTTTATAGATCCTATGCTGTTTTTTTTTTTTTTTTTTAATAGTGCTCTGGGCTGTCTTTTCATGTCGTGACAGACAAAAGCACAAAGAAAACAGATCATCAGTCATTTGGTAATTATATAGCAACTGCAAGGACATTTAGTTACTGTGTGATAAGCAATAGAATACTTAATAATCTGACCAATTACCATTCATTATAATAGCCAGGTTGGCATTTGATGATCCACAGGGGTCTCACCTGCCTCTTCACATACCCAACATTTAGTGTTGCCATAGAAATGTTGTTCACACCTCTCCAGTTCAACTTATGTCAGTCTTCAGTGTACACTCCTATTTTTGGTGCTAGCAAGAAACGGCTTACAAAAGAGGTACAAATTATATAATGCCCTGCTGAAGGCCAATTTTATGGCACCTGTCTATTCTGACAGGTGTATTATTGCCTTATCCATAGGACCAAAACTTCCTTTCAGTGTATACCTACTGGCCTCACATATTGAGGATACAAATGAGAAGATACAGTTCTGCTGGCCATAAGGCTGATATCCACTGTGATTACACTTTGGTACATTAAAATGACTGAATACGAGTGTCTGTCATTTGCTTCCTATTAGCTAACCTGAGCGTAACGATAGCTAACTTTTATTTGGTTTTTAATGGCAATAGTCATTATAGTCACATCTGGTGGATAAATGTCTTTTCTCCTATAGAAAACTGCAGGTGAATAGCATTCAGAGTTCTTGGAGTCTATTAAACCCAGTATAATAGAGCAGTGTTTTTCTGAATTGTTTTGGGGACATAGGAAAAACAGAGAAGTTTCAGGCAATCTGAAAGAGGTGGAATATAAAACCTCTAAAAAGACACATCACTGCAAGATTTCCCTTCCACAAACCTATTTTGGCTTAGGAGATGCTAGCAGGTGGCAGAAAAGTAACTGTGTGGTCATCAGTCAGATCAGAACTTTTCTTAGAATTCCTTCAATGAAATGTCTCTCAGAGGAACCACTGGAAGTAATTATGGTAGGTACTTAAGCAAATGGACTGTTAATAATCAGATAGAGGTGATAAGAATTCCTGGCCAGCTGGAGACTTCTGCCAGTGAAACACAAAGATATGAAGGAACCACTTTTAAGTAAGAAAAGAGATTCTGTAAAATGCTGGCTGATTCTATTTGTTCAACAAATACTGCAATTAACAAGCAATAGCACTAATGCTGAAACCACTGGCTATCTTCAGTCTTCTGATTCTAAATGGCTGGCTGAAATTATTTTCTAACTCACTTGTTTTGTTTTCCCAGGAGAACTGATGGATTTGTTTTTAAGTTAATGCATGACATGACTTCCCTTCAAAATGTTCTCCATTCTCCACAGTACATCCCCAGTCTCTGAAGAATTGTAACTACCAGAGGATATCTACCCAATCTGTCTTCTTGATATTTTCTAATGGACCATTCTATTTGGAAAAAAGGATTTGAAATATTAAATGTGGGAACACTGGGAAACTTCGTCAATGTATTGTTTTTAAAAGCAGTAGAGTCAAGCAATAAAAGGTGCAATGAGATCCAGGCATACAATGTGAAATGCCAGAAACTGGAAATACATTACAAGGCTTTATAGACAATTTTAATAAACTACAAACAGAACAGGCACAAGAACATTCACAATGGAGAGAGTAATTACCATAACCTTGTATCACATTTAGTTGAATTTCTCTACACAACTTAATTAACATTTTATGGCTAGTTCCTATCAAGTCAGACTGGAAGACCCTGGAAACTTAAATAAAGCTTTTCTAAATTCAGACTACAGAAGCATACAGAAATCCCTGGGTAACGGCACAACCCATAAAGCGGTCAGCTAGAGATCTTAACAATCATTCCACAGACAGATCAAAATCCTGCTGTGCTTACTCTAAGCTCACCAGTTATAATCCACATAACCATCTTCTCAACAAGACAGCTGTGCAGACAAATCAAAACACATCTGGGCAACACAAAACACTAAACTTTATCCATTAAATAGCTCACTGCTTAATGCTATACATGAAGACAGACAAGATCACAGACCTACACACTATGAATGTTATTTTACTGAAATGAACTGCAAGGTCTAACATGTTTTGCGTAAGCTGTCTCTTCAAACCAAGCAAAGTTAACAGGCATATTCAACACACATGATTATGTGCTCAAAGAGCACAGAGAATCTGACTGTCAGACACAGTTATATATGACCTATAGCTCATACTGTAAGTAAATGATGACGGGCTTTTTTTTTTAGTAGTTGAGATCAAACTTATGGAAGTACTACTATTTTTGCTCTCTGACAAAAAAAAAAAAGATGCAGAACTGCGTGAAAGCTTCAGTAAGCATGTAGTAAGAAATAAAGGAACCCTTCTTAAGAGACAGCTATATGAAATTTCAGGCATTTATACATGATACGTGGTTTTCTTCCTTCATTCCCTTACTTATTCTTTCCTCCATCACACCTTCCATAGTCTCATTCAGAATAAAACTTTTTTCTTGAAGCTTATGGTTTGAAGTGCAAAATGTTTCTAGAGGTTTTGTTTTTAATTCTCCAAGTTCTTCTCTCCCTCACATATGTGACTGAAAGTGACTACTGAATAACAGTGTTTTTAACTAATGCTCAATTTGCTTAGGTGATACACATTCTAATTGGTTTCAGCAAGTTAAGTTTCATGCAAATACCCAACAGGAAGACTGTCAAACTTGTGATCTTACCTGATGATAGACACTGCAACATGTAGCCTTCTTTCACGACAATTCTGCCTTTACTTTTCTATGAATGTACAACACAAATCTACATTAAGATAGCACTGCTGCAGTTAAAAAGTCAAGTAAGTATCAAAATTCTCAGCACTGACTTGAGCTGTTCAAAGGGAAACACCAAAAAAATGTTTAAGGTAAGTGAAACTTCTCTTCTGTTGCCTGGTTCTTGAGTAAGGTTCAACTTTTTGACTGACATTCTCAAAGAGTACTCTGCCCTCTAAAGTTAACTACTTATCAAGTGGCTAATATTTCTGGAAATGTTAAGAACTCAAAACACTAAGAAGAAAATGTCAGACAAATTTTTTAACAAACAGAGCTACCAAAGACTAGTCAAGAAATGTAATATTAATTTACAGGTTGATCTTCATTCTATGTAAAATTTTACAACTTTTGGGTCCCATTGTTCTTTTAAATTGACATAACCAATTACTCTAGTTCCAGGTTTGCCTATAAAAGGAGGGAGAGAGAACAGCTGAAGTTACTATATGGGTCACCTGTTAAACAATAAAACAAAACTGTGAAGACCTATTCATCTCCATAGCCACTACTACCTTTCATTAGTGAAATCAGAATGCTAGAAATTTACTTTTTCTTTTTGCCTAGAATCCAAGCATTTCATAAAAGTGTAATATCTGCAGCTTTCATTCCAAATTGTATCAGGCAAAAATAGATTTTTTTTTAATGTAGCCTAAATACCCAATCACCACACACTCCAAACTCACACAACCTGATGCTCTACTTACCATTACTTGTTTCTACACATATCTGTAATTTCTCAAACCAGCTCTGCAGTTTTATTACACACAGTTAGTAGATTTTATTCTGAAAGATCCTGCATGTTGAAATCTTCAGCTTACAAAATCAAAACACTTTAAGCTACATATGACCGAATGAGAAAAAAGGGTTCTACTGGATATTCCTACACAATTGTGGAGGGTGTCAGAAGTGGCCTCCCAACCTGAACAAGGGTCTGCCTCACTTTGAGAACTTCTGCATACAGATGAACCAACAAGGTGCATCTGAAAACAAACAAACTATCACATTGACAGTGAAGGTACGGAGCTTTTGTCCTTACAATGGGCAGAACATCTTGAAAAGACTAGTATAAATTCTTACCACACATCAGGCTGCTGTGATCTGAAGCTGTGGGCCCTCTGCTATCCAAGCAGAGCACTCAAGACATCAGTTTTTAATAACCTGTGAGAGCATGAACTTCTAGAACTTCTAAATCATAGGAAAAATATAGTTGGAAGGGATCTCTGAAGGTCATCCCAAAACAGGCTAGCTTAAAAGGCCTATAATAATGCACTGGGTTGATCTGTGAGAATGATCATTCTCATGACTATTCAGAAGTTTTTTTCAAACTTTAGTGAAGTTGTCAACCCACTTCTCCAGGTTAACAAGGTTCCTCTAAATGACAGCTGTTACCTTCACTGGAATCATCACTCCACCAAACTTAGGGTCATTCATGAATTTGATGAGAATTCTATTCCATTGCCCAAGTCACTAAGGAAGATAGTATCAGCCCCTGTTATCAACTCCACATGAAGAGCACTAATCAACGCGTACAATCAAGTCTTCGAACCTTTAACCACTACTTTAGCTTAGTGGTCCAGTCATGTTGCAATCTACCCACCTCATCTATATTTTCTGAATGTGGCTATAGGATACTCTGAAAAAACATGTTAAGAGCCTCGCTAAAGTAAATGTTCATGACATGCCATGCTCTTCATTTTCCACAAATTCAGTCATCTTATCATTAACAGCTGGTCGGTCAGAAATTATTTGCCTTTGGTAGCTCCATACAGTCTTGTCCTTCATGTGCTTGGAAACGATTTCCATGTGGACTTTCAATACAACTTTCCCAGCCTGTCCAATCTGCAGCTCCTCAGATCCTTTTTTCTGCCTTTTTGAACATGGACATAACATTTTCCTTTTTGCTGTCATTGGGGATATCCCTCTGTCAACTCAACCTTTCCAATAGGACAGAGGTCTCCTAATGAAATCAGCCAGCTCCCTCAGTCAGATTCCATCTGGTTCCATGGACATGAGTATGTTCATCTTATTTAAACCGTCTCTAGTTCAATTTTCCTTCACCATGGGGAATACCTGTCTCCCTCAGACCCTGCTACTAGACTCAGAGACCTGTAAAGCCCTAGTGCAGATCTTGCTATTAAAGATACTGATGTTCAGTAATCCAGCACTTTGTGTACTTTTTCACAAGCTTATCTGCCCCATTCAGCAGTGGAAGCACACCTTCTTCGGTTCTCATTTCTAGCTGCTGACACATCTCCTTGCTGCCTCTCCTGCCTATTTAATACTCAAATTCTAATCACACTCTTGCATCTGCATGCAGGCTTCTATTTGGCAATGTGTTCCTTTTTCCACTTTTCACACACATACACTTGTTGCCTTTCAGGTAAGAAGTTGACTGTCAAGCAGGTCTTCTATCACATTGCCTCATTTTCTTATCCAATGGAATAGACCTTTGTTGTGCTTTGTGGTGGTTGCCCTTGATAATCAATGTTTTATTCTTACCTGAACAGCAACCTCCCATGGAATCCTGTCTTCCAGATCCTTGAACATGCTGAAGGACAGTTGAAATATAAAGCTTTTATTCTATTAATTACCTTCACCATCTTCATCCTAAGGATCTTAAACGCTGCCATCTCCTGGTCACTAGAGCACAGGCTTTGTCATCTCCACTAGCTCTTTATTCATGAGTAACCTAACTAGCAGAGTAGCGCTCCTCACCTAATCAGCCCTTCCAGAAGCTGAATGAAAAATAAATCTTGTATATTATTCAGTGCTTCTGACTTAGTCTTTCTTTGAAAGTTTTAAGAAAAAGAGCACCTCATCTTTTGAGTTGTTAAAAACAGACTTGTCCCATTTATCACTTTTTCCATTTAACATTCTCAACAACGCAAATCTCTGGATTTCCACGGATATATATAATGAATTAACCTTATTCTTTGATACTGTTTGCACACAGAATCACAAGAATATTGTTTTATCTTTCCTCCAGAGCTTAGTTCAAAACTGGCATCTTTACTGAGGCTAACTGGCAGCACAGTAGAATTTGTACATCTCTTCTTTCCTCAGGCACTTATTCTAAATTACAGCTAGAAATTATTAGATGAATTTGACATATTACCTAAGGAAAAAACTCTTATATTGTTTTATAATTTCCAAAACAGAACTGAGCAAGTATTATCTTATGTACTGAAATTCATTGAGGTTTTTATTAAATTTACTTTAGTTAAAATATTGGGTGACTTCAGTCATATGGTGTTCATTCTGTAATGACAACAAAGGTGGCACAGGCATAAGCAGTAACTGACATGAAAACCGATAGGAGTTAAGACATCTAAATAATAATGCAAATCCAAACATACCAAACATGTGAAATTCTAATTTATGCCTTAATCTTGCATAGAACTAACCTGTGTACCTTGACCATTCAAGTCCTGCCAGATGATGTGAATACTTAAAAATCATGCCCAAACTTTCAGGGTAAGAGCCATAATCAGTAACTTTTTAATCACATGCTTTTAATTAGATTTTGGACCCAGCCTTAAAATAATCAGACTTCAAAATGTTGACCCCTGGCTGTGATCACACCTATTCTTTTTACTTCTTATTCTGCCTTTGCTAGTGTAAAATTTAGAAAGTGTAAATTCTGACCTCCTGTGCTCTAATACTTAAGAAAACATATGTACTTTTTAAAGAATCACAAGTAATATTTCTCAAATTTTAAATCCCCAAACAATAGATCAAAGAAAACAGAAATCTGGCCAAAAATATCAGTAACTGATCTTGAACAATACATGCATTGCAGAGATCTGGCTTTTTTCCCTCTCTTAAAACTCCATGAACTGTCAATTGCATAAAGCCAAAACAAACAAACAAGCCACCTCCACAAAACAAAGCACACACATACAAACAGGATATCACCACTTTACAAGCTGTTTTCTCAACTTCAAAAGTGCACTGAGGTAACAAACTTCACATAAGGGGGTTACGATAGTACTTGCATATGTCAGTGACCCTGCCTTGGTCAACTACCTACCCATTCTGTGTTTTCTGATGTAAAACTAACTAACTGTGGGGAAACTTACAGTCTTATGTTCTAGAATTGTTCTCCCAGAGCATTGTAGATCATTTTGTAAAGTAAAAGCCTGAAAATGCTAGATAATTTCAGAGGCTCAGTACTGGTCTGCTAATAAGCCAGGAAGAATAAGCAATTATGATTTTCATCTAAGCAACATATGCTGTTTGCTGTCCCGTTCTGAACAGCTGTAGGTTAGATGCTGTTAAGATTAGGCCCCCTTCTCTCCTTCATATTTCAAAATTCAAATTAAACTAAAATAACAGCACCTGCTGAACAAAAACACTATTTCAAAATGTGTACTTGCACACAATTACTATGAAGAGGCTGGCCACCATTGTTACCAGTCTATTCTTTCTGAATGGAAATGGCAAAGAAGTTTTCGATGCAGCTGCAGCTCTTCAATTGTATAACTAGTGCTGGCCCCAAGCCAACCCTCAAGAACTCAAGTGGCACCAAAAGATACTATATTGATTTGCAATCGAACATAATAGGCCATCAGCTTAATTATTACTGAAGTGACAAGGTTCTGGATATTTCATATTTATATTTCTGAGGCCTGTGAAAGATGAATGTAAATCTTTTAAATGCCTACATTTGCATATCTTCAGAAGGGTTGAGTGCTCTTACTGCATTCATAGTCTTTGAAAGACCAAAAGGACTGGCTATTCAGCTCAGGTTGCCAGTTCACACAGTCACTTGCACAAGGAAATACAGCTACAAAATTAGACACACACCTACAGCAATATATTCCCAAGATCTCTTTTAGACATTAAAAAAAGTGCATTTTGATCACTAACATTATTCGTACATCCTCCTCCCCTACTTCCCTAAAGAAAATATTTTTCTATTTTAAGAGACTGAATCAGCATCATCTAGTACTATGAACAACTCTCAAAATACCTACTGCTTTGAGCTATTACTTCCCACTGAGTTTCACCATAGGTTTATAATAAAAACTCCATAAACAGGACTTGACCTGTGAAGGGGTTTATACTACGGTGAAGCAGGAACACTTAATGGGTTAGGAAGCAGGTCCAAGCTCCTGATCTTTGCATAGCCATCGGCCAATCTTGTCACACTAGCTAGCACAATGCTATGCTTTTTTTTTGTTAGGAGTAAATATTTTTTGCACTCAGATCCTGTAAGACTTTACTATATGAAGTCAGGAAAAGACTGTAAATATGGACTGGTTTTATACAATAAAGAATCACTTCTACTTTATCATATCTAGTTTAGCATATCTACAATTTCAACACCTATCCTATATCTCTCATCTTCCTTACAGGTTTCTTTACTTATTTTCACTGATCTCATCATGTATACACAAAACACTGTTCTCCCTCTTCCCTCTAGCCTTTGAATTTCAACTGTCCTCAAAATTGCTCTCTTTTGATTACCATTGGCATCTGCCATAAATTGTTTTCTAATAAACTGAGCCATACCAGCCAACAGTGCTTTAAATACTTAAAACAGAGAGACATACTGCATCTGGATAACTATAAAAAAAACAAGTTTCTCCAGGGTGCTGTAGCATACAAATGAAAACAAAATTATGATTATCACGAAACTCATTTTTCTCTCTATAAAACCAAGAGATTTGCTGAAAGACTCATTTTCAATCTACTGTTAGCAACACTATTCAAAAAGAATTTAATTTGTGCCTCCGAGTATCAATGCCCTCTACTGGAGGGAGTATGTCAGAACAGCATTTCATACAAATCCTCTTTTCTAGTAAGATCAATTCGGTACACACTTTAATCACTACATAAAGAGACAGCCTGTACTGGAATAGATGACTAAGAATAAGACTGCCTCTCTTTGTAAACTTATTTGATCCTTTAAGACAGTGAGTGAGTTCAGGTTCTTAATATTAATTAGACCAGCAGAGACTTTGTATATTCAACTTTCACTTAAAAAATAGTCCAAGGAATTTGTCTGCCAAACAGAAACACAGCAACTTGATAGGAAAGTGTTTTTATTTCTTTTCCACTATTACTCTCCATGAAAAGAAAGCAGAAACAGATTTAGTGAGTGAAGTCAAAGGTTTCCAAAATAGTTAATGATTTGTGTGTATTTTACAGGTTAGGAACTCCTGTTACGACACTTCAAACTGGCCTGCTCTTCTAAACGGCCTTGCACGTTTCCTCTAAAGAACGTAAAAGGAAATACAATTTTATTAAATCACAATTTAATTAAATTACAATCTTATTAAAAACACAGGGAAAACTAAAAACATTAGCCAGGAATTCAGTTTTGCATGTTCAACTTACTTATTCAGAATGCCTGGCTTAGTGTCTATTATGTATTTGGGAAAACTGAATGAATTTTAGTCATCCTGCTGCAGTGTAGATTTATTATTATCTATTTATCCCCCACACCATTTAGAGTGTACACTGATGCTGTTTGATTACTTCTCATTAACAACACTACAGGAAAGGTAGCTGACAACAAGACACACTTATAACACTGTTATCAAGAGGATTTAAAACAGAGAAAGATGCATTCTCAAATACAATGCAAGCAAGCAGCAATATATGAAAAATGACCTTCATGCAAAAATGCATGAACACAGCATTCCTATCAATTGTTATCTAGGAACAGAGAATCAAAGAAAGGATTATCTTGAAAAGTTCAACGGTTTTCTCTTAAAACCTTGAGTCTAGGCTAAGTAGTTATAATCTAATAATCCACTATACTATATGAATATATTCACTACATGAAATGAGTATATGGTCTTGGGCTTCCAGAAATAGAACTGTGTTTATATCTCAGAGCCACAAGTCATACTTAGCATTCACAGGAGAGAAGACAGGAAGAACAGACATCACTATGCTGACTTTGCTTATTCTGGGTCAAGGACTCGGGTATAATGCTTGAAGAATTTGGAGAGTCTCTCTATTTCCTTGGCAATAACTGTAATGACCTACACAGACTATAGGTCAAAAAAAATGCTAATGATGTAATTTCATTCACATATCTTGAAAATTAAATATAATTTCCCAACTTGAAACATTCCCTTTTTCTTCAACAGGCATAATGACAGGAAGTTCACGAAAAAAACTCAGTTGAGTATTGTTCTTTGGAATGTATGATATCTTGATGATCATTTGAGGGGCATAAAACTGAAAGACTCCAGAAAATGGGAAAGAACAGAGAGGTTAGGGGAAAGGGGATATACAAAAGAGACTTATTGTGAGGAAAAGTAATAGCACTTCAAATTTGGAAGTCAGTTCCTAAAATCTAACTTGCATATACACTTGCTTCAGACTTAACAACATCTGCAAGTAAAATTATTTGAACATTAAAGCCAAGAAAGATGTTCAAGTGTGTCAGAGAGAAAGCCAGACCTACCACAACAGGCACTGAGAAAGCTCCTGTGTGATGATAACAGCGGTTGGCAAGGAATAAATCATTAGAGACCTCTGCTACTGCAATCAGTAGAGACCTCTGCTACAGCAATCCCTGCAAAATGGCCTGGTTTAAAACCAGGCTGGTGACAAATCATGTGCATTACAGTCCTGTAAAAGGAAAAGAGCTGTATGGCAACCACCTGTGCAAGCAATTTTGAAATGAAAGGAAGTGAGGATGAAAATTAGGCAATTGTTAATAAGTAGATAAGAATCCAGCTGAGCTGTTTGTTGTTGTTAACAGGAAAAACAAAAGCTTGATTCTAATACAGAGAAAGAGTATCCAGAAACCAATGAAAAATTATTGGTATTAGTTATCTGCCTTGTAAGTCCAGAAAAATATATATTTGTGTAATACAAAATATGATTTTTAATTATTCCTTCAAATAATGCATCGCCTTGCACCTACAGAGCACAAATAATAGAAGATTTGCATTTTCCTCTATTTCTGTACAGAGCAATGGATAACAGCCACTACATATCCAGAACACCAGCTATTGGTAGAGAACTACCAGGCTATTCTGTGTATGCAAGCCAAGTTTCTCTTGAGTGGAAGTGAACGTTTAAAACCTCAGTGATGCCAGGCTATTTGCTCTACATAAAGTCTACATAAGTCCAGTATTTGCAAGACATTTCCTTGCTAATGAGTTGGGATTTTTTTGACCCAATGAGAGAGGTAAAAAACAGAGGCCCACAGAAAACCGGGTTCCTAACACAAAGAGCAGCATTAATTGGAACAGCAAAAAGTAAATACAGAAGAGCAAAAGAGAAAAATAATGTATGATTTTTCCACCATATTATTACTTACATTTTACATTCTTAAAATCCGTTTACATTCATAAAATCAAAAAAAAAAAAAAAAAAAAAAAAGTATCACTGCATTTTAATTTCCTTTCTCTAATGCTCTCTTAGCTATCTTGTAGTTGACCACAGCAGAGACCAGGCAGAAACATTCTAATCATCTGGATAGGTACTTTTCTCATACATCAAAAATAGTCTAAAAATGTCAAGTAAAGAAAAACATTTCAAGAAAATAACTACTCAAAAAGAATTCCTAATGCCAGTCTGCCGTAATAGGAATCTTTGTAGATGTCTATGCCTGGATGAAATACGTAATACAAAATACGTAGTAGTAATTTCCTCAGCAGAAGACAAAACAGTAAAGCATAATAAATATTCACTCAAGCTAATGTACATTTGCAGCCCTATAGGGGTAGGCAGTACTGCCAGTTTATCTTCAAAATGGACATATCTCTGAATTCAGATATTGGATGTTCACATGCCAGGTAAAAGAGTCTCACTGAAATTTTTTTTTTTTTTTTTTTTAAGTATAATTGTTAGATCCAAGAATACGTTCATGTAGCATAACTTACAAAAGGAAGACCACAGAAACATTCCAATCTACCTAACAGAGCTGCATCAATCTCAGCCGTTTTCTGAGAGTAATAAAATTATGCAGAACACATAAATGAACAATAAAAAAGCCGGTCTGGACTCAGTTGCAGAGATTCCATGTCCACACAAGCCGGACAATTAAAACTCCCGGGACTTCATGACTCACTTCGTTTTACCAGTTTCGTGACAATGTAACCACTCACTGTTTTGTATGAACTTAGTGACGTAAATATGAAGCTAGTGAAGAGAACAGAAAATAAAGCTGTGGATTTAAAATTCATCATTCAAAGTTAAGTGGGTTTCTCTGGCTCGGATCACAGTTAATACTAACAAAGCTAGAAAAAGTTAATATCTGTTTGAGAGACAACTGTAGACACAAATGAAGAAGGTAAAAATTGTTTGCCTGAGTCTCAGAAACATGTCTACTGCTGTGTCTACAAATGTGTCTTATTGTAGGTTTGTAATGATCTCACATAATGATTTCACGTCACTTACATCCTCTGTCTACAGGACAAATCATGCTCAAGATGTTTTTTGCAGAATCTAAAACAATAAAAGAATAAACTGTTGAATGAGCAATCTTAATTAGAAAGTAGTAGTGTAAAACCCAACATACTAGTCTCCAGAAGTTACCATGGCTGTGAATGCTCATGAAGTACAGTCATGACTCTAAACATCATCTCTAAACAAGATTTCAGCAATATGCTTTACACTGTGCAAATGATAATAAGAAAAAAAAAAAAACCCTCCACTTAAGCTAGTGAATTCAGTAAGAAGGTTAAGATCACACCCAATATAATACTTTAATCACTACCAGAAGCATGACTTCTATCAGCAACAGATCAGAGACCTTTAAGTTCATTAGACTACACAGTAATTAATGCATACCTAAAACTTTGGTTCCAAACTCAATTCTACTGCAGTTCCATGGAATTCAACACCACAAACAAGGATAAATCTGCACTACGGCCTATGGTAACACTAGAAGACTGAAACATTTTCTCTCTGCCATATATTCTCTAAGAAAAATATTCAGTTTCTTATTTAGGTTAACAAAACTTTCAATTTACTCTGCTGGTTCCTCTTCCAGGGGCTTCTTGGATTAGAATAGAAAAACACAGGATGTATAGTTTTAGCTGGTCATGTCATGGTGCCTCTTCCATTTCAAAAAATGCCATCCATCATAAGAACAAACTGTGGGCAAGTCCCAAATACATACTCTACTAGTCATTCAACAGCATGTCCTCCATCATGGGAGATCACTATAACCCATCACTTGATGCAACATACCACTAAAGAGGAATTTTGATACTAGCCAGGCAAACTTGACTGAGGAAACTTAAAATTGAAAGGAAGGATTTCAGACTTCTACAGATAGAACCTTCCTAAAAAGCTAGTACTACAGGACTAAAGAACACTGCAAGAAGCAGTGAAGCAAGCCCTGAGCAGTCAATCTCAAATGCTTCAAGCTGGTATAATCACAGCATGTTATGACCAAAATGGCAAGCTGAGAGCTTTGTATCAACCATACAAATGCTTAACATTCAATTTACTGAACCTTCTACAAACAATTTCATGCCTCATTTTCCATCTGTAAGTTGCTACAATGGATGTCTTTACAAAATATGAAGTAAACCTTCAGTGTTAAGTATTCATTATATACACTCTCCTCCTAAATTTCTCTGACCATCACAATATTTCTTTGATGTTCCAGCATTTTTACATTTCAAAGACTAAGATAACAATGTGATTTAAGAAGTCTGGAGGGGGGAAAAAAACCAGAATGCACATTGACACTGTACAGCAAAGAAACTACATCTTCTACAACAATTTCAGTGCATTTAGTTCAGCCATCTTGACTTAGGTGTGTGGAGAGGTAGAAGGTATTCTGGGTTTTGTCTTTTTAAATTGAGCAGGCCACGTAAATCCCTGTTACGAACAGTGAAAGGGCAATAACCTTGTAGATCACTAGGCGCTTTTTAGATCGGTTGGACTATGACAGTGTGAAGCAATTTTTTACTTTCAATCCTCCAAAGGCAACATGATGAAAGGAATTCTTCTCACACAAGGGAGCCTCTTTCATACAATACAATGATCAAATGGCCTTTATAGGGCTGGATTGAAGACCTCAAGAAAAAAAGAGAACAGGGAGATGCAAAGAACTAGGAAATAATATTGCTCAACGTGATTCACATATTACTCCTTTATAGAAACTCAAATACTTGTAGTTTATGCTGCATATTGTCTGACTCTGTGATGGATTTGTTTTTAAAAAATCAGAATCCCTTTTAAAAAAAGCCATATTCATTTTCCATATGTAGGTGCAGACCATTTATGTAGCTGTTTTCCATATAACAGTATTAAAACATGCTATTTCAGTAAAAAAAAAATGCCAAAAAACACTAGCATACAACAGCAAGCACCCTGCTATCTATGCATACTAGGCATATGCATCTAGACCCAGCAACGGAATCTGCCAGTGAAAAAGAAAGAGAAGAAAATTATATGTAAGGTCATATATGCATGCTTAACAATTTAAGAAAAAGCACAAAAACTTTGCTTTAGTTAGCCAATGATGAAAGAAAAAAAAAATCTCTAATTATCATGTGCTACAGTAATTTTGGTTGCTCAGAATGAAGCAATCCACACGTGGAAGGTACTGTTAGTGTATCAGCATGCTTGTTCAACAAATCACATGTGAGATATGTGGTGCCAAAGGAGTATCAGGTTCTAGCTCTTGTAATCTATTCAATGACAATAATTATTTCTACAATGTTAAGGGATATTTCACTGGACACAGGAAGTAAAAAAACACAATATTCTAGTTGAAATAACTAAAAAGTGTAATTACTTTGTAACAATAACTGTCTAAAAAACTACTAACCTAATCGAATATAAAAACATGATTGTAACTTTAAAAAAAACTAAAGTTTGTGTATTTACAGTTGTCGCTGCATTTGTACTAAAAGCATTTGCCCTTGTAACACTCCGTATTTTTTTCTTCCTGATGAGAAAACCATTGTTCTCACTATCTTCACTTTTTAAAAAATAAACCTTTATTTAACTTGCCACATAGTACACTTTTTTTTTTTGTTTGGGTTTTTTTTTTCCCCAAAAAATCTTACTTCTCCACTCTATGTGGTGTCCCTCATTCACATCTTGCAAAGCTGAGAGTAATGCTACATTGAGATACAAGCATTTTTCACTTCCATATTAGGGAAAAACTGGAACACATAAGGCCTTTAAGTGCAATTCATTTCAGCAATATGCAGATTTTTCAAGGTTTGTGACACTGCTGCTAAAAGAATTTGAATCTTTACAGTTTTATATCGGAGAACCCTGAAGCACTCTACTGTTTTCATGTTCAGTATGTCCCTGGAGGGGACTTTCTTTTATAGCAGTTACCTGGCCACAGCAATCGCAGAGCAGGGTCAAGAACATACTGAACCAAACATTTAATCCTTCAAATCCTGAGAAATATGAGCTGAAGACATCTTATTTTGTCAGCCAAAAGTATATCAAAAATACTTCTTGTTGGAACTTGTTCTTAAGCGTCTCTTTCCATTCCCTTGTAATTTTCAAGCAAAAAAAAACCTTTTAGGTTGAAACGCTCATATTTCATCTCAGCAATTTTAAGCATCTTGAGTATCAAGAGAGATTTTTAATATATTCTGTGGCAGGAGACTGGGGAATAAACATCCCTGAAAGAATTTTGTTATTCTTTACTGATAATTAAAATATTCAGTTACTTTTAAGACATCATCTTTCCAGTGACCTTATTGTCTAATGTATCTTTCTGGAAATCACTTTATAAGCAATATGCAACAATATGCATTCACTGACATATGCTGTCAGTCCATAAATGAGCATCAGATCTCTTCACCTGTTCTTAGTCTAGTTTGTTTCCTGCATAAACCACTCAGGTTCATTTCTCCTGTCCAGAAATCGGAGCCCTTCAGTACTAACAGGTAAAAAGCAGGGAAGAAGATAAAAAAAAAAAAAAGAAAACCAGAATATATTGGAAATTAAATCTGCTAGCAGAACACAGAGAATCCCTCTAAGGGGAGTTTATTACATAATTTTATAGGTGCTTTCTGTTAAATATAAGTAATGCTTTAAAAATACATGTCTATTTTCTTTTCAGGAAGTCCAATCCATCTTCCCACCCACACAAAATTAACCTCTTCCTGCTTTTTATTATTTTGTCCATTTTGTAGGTTTTCCTTTTTACTCCACTTAGGCTCTTGGTACATAAATTCATTCTCAATGTTTCACAGCTGTTGAGTGTTGATTCTTCGTGTCAACTCATTCACTCAACTTAACTTCGTTCCCTTTTAATGAAACAGTTAAGGGAAGACTGGCAACTATGGGGTACAATAACTGGGAGACTGAGAGGTGACAGTGTTGTAATTACCAGGCCTGATATACTTTGTTCACTTTTTCCCACCTTTTTAGGCAGATGAGGCAGTACTGTGCAATGTCAACAATCAAAATGGAAATGCAGGCAGTGTGAAGATCTAGGTGAGTAATTACCAGGGGCTGCAGACCTGTGACTACTCTCAGTGTGGCAGGGCTGACAAGGTGCAGATTGTTTTTTATCCCCTAGTGTGAATCAGGCTGTCTTGCTCTTGATGGATCCAGGTGGTGGTATTAATTAATACACCAGCAGGAGCTATTTCAGCTCCTGACAATGCATTATCTTTATCTGAAGAGGAAAGGCAGCAGTCTGTTGCTCAGGAAAAAAAAGTCATTCTTTTTGACTTCTATTAAAGTTGAAAAACACAATACAAATAGAGAAGTAAGAGTTTATCATGACAGATGACTTACATTAACAGATTCAGTTTTATTGTGTTTCAAACTTTGAAAGCTGGACATGAGCAGAACAACCCAGTGAAATTAAATCACATCCAAATGTCAATTCCGCTTAAGTAGTTTGTGTAAGCAATGTTCAGCTGATTAGTCCTGAAGGTAGACATTAACCTAGTCTTGCTTTAAGCTTTTTGAACCTATGAACTTTACATCATCTGTTTCCTGACACTTAGCATGTAAATAAACTACAATGGAAAACACTGATGATGATTGCGACTGAACAGCAATTAACTGCAACGTGGACTCAGACTGTGGGTGTAGCTATCTCTCTGTAAATTTAAATAATGTACAGTGACAGCTAACAGTGTTCTAACCACCTGTAAACTATTAATTACTGCTTAGACTACTTGATATTTTCCAAAGTGCAACTAGTAACCAAACGTATATGTACCATATATATGGTACCATATATGTAACCATATAGTTTTTATGCTGTAATTGAAAGACTTACAGCAAGATTACTTCTTGTGTGAACACCTGTAAGTCTCAGACCTATTTTCAGAAATGACTTTATCTTCGTTTAGGCTTGTAACAAAGAGAAGACATTTTATGCCACTGATATATGCAATCCTCCATCTTTAGCTAGGGCAGCTGAAAGGGTATACAACTCAAGTCCTCAGCTATTTAACACCCCCTGCATGTAAACTCTATCTCCGCTGCTCTAATAATGGCTTGGTAGCACTCAACAATCAGTTTCAGCCAACTATCTGAAATTTACTATTTGAACTATTTGAAACATCATTTCTCAAAACAGAGGTCTGATAATGCTGGCTAAGAGATACTGGTGATAAGCCTCAGGACCATACTTCAAGTATGCCTGAGAAGACTGTGGCTATGGTCTCAAAAACAGTTCTGTTCCTTTAGGATCAGGTCAACAGCTCCCAAGTAACCTTTCTTTTTTGTGGGGAAGTTTACAGCTTAACTCAACTACTCGTATTAATTATTAATTTCATTAATACCAAACTAATAGCATGAGGTAGGACATTTTAAATTGTTCTTAAATGACTCAGTAAATTTTTGCCTTCAATGTGTGGGAGATCCAGAACTTCATATGTTTGGGGAAAATACCAAAGAGTTTTCTCAAAAGTAAAATTTCAAAATTTTATAGATTAAATACTCCTAAAAAAAAACCCTTTAAATGATCTTATATATTAACAGCAAAAATGCATGCACCCAAACAGCATTATCCAAAATCAATATACAAATTCACTGCTATGTCACACACGCAAAACCAATCTTACCGCAATAACACCCATTATCAAACTTCACCTCTTAAAATTTTACACTCTATTTAAACGAAATAATAGTGTTAAAGAAAAGCTGATCCTGTGATCTTTTCACATTTGGCAGTAGATGCTAAGCCATTTTCAGGGAAGTCTTTTCCTTCCTTCCTACTCAAATAGTTACTGAGCTAGACACACTGCAGCTTCCTTGAATAAAATACCCTGTTTAATTGAATACCTAACACTCAGGATTGAACTGCTGAGACAAGCCTGCACAAGCAGTAGTCAGAAGCAGTATCAAAAACAAACTCTACCAAATAGCATCAGAGTAACACACAATAACAAAATCTAGTAATCATGACTGAGAACTTCTGCTGATGGATATGAAAGCGTACTGGAAAAAAATGCAAATAAAATCTATGCAGAAATGTGAAGAAAGAGAAGTAATTTTACACCTACAGGCTATAATAAGATCTCTGATTGTTGGTATCACACCTGTAGACTCTTGGACTAGTACAGCAAAAATACAGGAGCATGACTCATTTATTGCAATAAATACCTTGCTGACTGATGAGAAACAGTGTAATTTGTACCGTCTTTTATTTAAAACTTCAGTGAGATGAGTAATTAGGGACCCTCTGCTGTGAGGTGGCAGTGTGGTCCTTTACGTGATGCTAAGTGCCCACAACATCATAGATTTCAACGGAAAATACATCCACAGAACTATTACGGAACTATTATTTTCCTGCACAAATTTGCTTCGGTGTCTTTAAATATAGTATATAGCCCCATTTTATCAATGACTTTCATCATCATTCGTGTGTTGCCTGAACTTAGTCCAGCAAGAGATTTCAGTAGCTTAATTTTCTTACAGCAGTTAGTAACAAGCAATGTATGTTCCTACTTACAGTATTGATACTGATTGATATTGATTGGCCCAATTCTCACATTCGTATGAATAACTGCAATCTATTTTTATAGAATTCCAAACTCTGGATTATCCCAGGTCAAATGGCACCAGAAGTAGTGGTTTTAATTCATTGTTGCTATTCAAATTGTGGAGGTAACAATTGTTGCAAGTTTAAAAATGACTATGTATCAACACTCCTGGGTGCTTCTTTTATACAGTAAACCACATTCATCCTCTGTCACCTTCTGTCGTCAATAAGACTAAATAAAGGTACAATTATTTGAGAATGGTAACATACAGACTGACTGCAAGCATAGCTTCCATTGCAGTAAGGAGGACAGGGGCAAAGATATCTATGTAGGCAGTAACTAATCTAACATTTGTTAGCCCACAGAAATGTCTTCATGTCACAAGCTACAGTACACTGCAGAAGCATCAAAAAATTTGAAAACGATGTATTTAAAATACAGAATTCTTTCTGTAGAAGAACATCCACTCCCCAAACACTTTTTCATATTAAAAAAAAAAAAAATCAGAATATAAAATACAAAAAACACAGAAATAAATATCTACTTTAAAGTCAACCTTGGTAGTGCTTCCAAATCTACTATTTGTATCAAACATGCATCAAATCTGCCAAGCTGTTTCCATGGTTTATATCCTTTACAATTATTTTTCACTTTTGGGTATACAAAGTAAAGTTAGTATGAAAAAACATGATTTTAACAATGAAAGTGTGACCTCCACTTGGCTTTGAATGTTTGCTTTTGGGGGGCAAAGCTCATATTTATGTACCAGATCACCCACCTGTAATTTAATTAGTTTTCTTGTGAAATCAAAACACTGCATTGTGTACATCAGTTCAAATATGCCAAATGTGCGACGTACAGGATTTTTAGCTAACTCTCCAAGTCCTAACATTGATTTCTGCCATTCATACACTTGAACACCAAGCTTTCGAGGTTTAGGTTTCATCCCATTTGCCCATTTTATCAGTATCTTTAGGCTTCTCACAGTCCATAAGAATTTGAAAGTGCTTAAAATTGGCCAATAATAATATTTTTCATATGAGAGATAGAAAATTTTGCTGCGATGTGTTAAACTAGGCAAGTGGAATGTGAAGTCAGAATGATTTAATCTCTAGGCTTCACAGCAAGCAAACCAGAACCACAGAGAAAAAAATCAAGCTTTAAAATCTTGATCCAACAGAACTACTGTTCTCTTTCAAAAGGCATAAATATATAAAGTCAAGAGCTAGGTAACTCTGCCCCACTGATATCGGAGAAAGATCATCGCTGCAATGGTCATAATTAGAAATCTCTATTCAGGGAAAAAATAAAATGACTTGGTTATCAATGGTGAGAATTCAGGACTTCAAATCGAACCAAGAGTAACTTCAAATTAACTCCAATTAAAGACTACAGTACCAACAGCAGGATGGGCAAAAGGCAATTGCCCAACTGCATTAATTTATAAAAGAACTCTTCTGAACTGTCTTCACTACTTGAGAGATAATATGATCAGTTAATAACCACTTGACTGTGAAAACTATTAAAGGAGACAATCAAGGCTGAAGCATTTGGTTCTACTCACACTTTTTTTTTCCCCAGTGAATTTACTTTACAGATTTCTTGGTTTACAGAACTGTGTTTGTTCCATATATATTAATGATAAGATCAGTGACATGCATTATTATATTCAAACAATAATATTCAGGCAATAAACCACCTACCTTGACTAAGTTTAGAGAAATGCTTTGTCTGCCCCCTCCCTTTTTTTTAAGATATCCCTTGGCCAAGTACCTTTTATTATGCTCTAGGGCTTAATTTTTGCAGCCTAGTACAGATTTTTTCAGTAAAATCAACAAGTTACACTCACAGATACAGTCTCCTTCATATTACATACAATATACAAAAAGAAGCCTGTTGTACTGCATCATGAAAACTTTAATCACTTTTCTCCTCCAACAAAAAATATATAGCACACTAGCTATTACACACAGACATATTACTCATCTCTTAATTAGATGCTAATCAATGACACACCAGCTTTAGTCGTATCAGTCTGGTTATACTATTTATGCTATATAGAATAATGATCTGCTTTGCAAGAAATGAACGTGGCACATATGTTGACATCCAAATGCATCCAGCTGTAATTCACTCTGTGTAAATATAACCACCCATACTTGGGTTCTGAACAATTTAGTAAGGAGACATTAGCTGCGTTGATGAGGAGGGAAAGAAGAGAAAGAAAGAAATGTGCATCATTTCCTTTAAAAATGTCAGCATTCTCATATTCTATATGATCTGTAATTAACGACGTGTTTACATTCAAATGATAGTAACACCTTATAACTTGTTCATGTTGGCAGGATTAAGACTCATGCACACATTCGATTTTCATGAAAGATGCTCAGGTACTAGAGTAAAAAAATCATATGATAGATAACTGACTGTAGATTAAAAGAATTCCCCAAATCATCATTCCTTTGGAGGAATGATAACACATCAAAAAGGCCACAGAGTATTTCAACTGTACGGAAGGCATCTCATGGGTATGAAAGTCTTCAAAACAGCCTATGTTTACATTAGTTGAAGATATATTTTTAATACCTGTCAAAATAAGTAATGAAATATTCTTACAGCCATAGTACACACTAGCACTTCAGAATGCATGCACAACGCACAAAGTGAGAGTTTGTCATTTTAAGTTCGGTGATTTCTCTGAACACCAATGTAGTATTCATGTCCTGTAATGTTTTTTGAGCTTTATTTTCTGTTAAGTCATTTAATTTCCCTTTGTACCCACTAGGAAAATGAATTTGAATACTCTTTCAAAATTTATTTAAATAAACACTCAGTGTCAGCTGTGGATAAGTTCTGAAGAGGCAGACAAGGAAGATCTTCAAACTTGCATTCTTAGAATGATTATGGGCATCATCATTTGTATTCAGCAGTGACCTGTCACTTGCTAATAAGACTGTGCATGAATATTAAGAATTCCGGAAATGAAAATATCAGTAACATGGGTTTAAATTAAAAAAAATGAACATGGCTATGGAATACACCTTTGTGATTTAAGGGCACATGATTTATTAAATTTAAAGCATAATTTGCTCTCCTAAGTCATAAACACTTCTGAGAAATCCTTTGTTCCAAATTCTTAGAAAGAGGTAGGTAGGATTTTCATCTCTTCCTCCACCAATGACTTTAACAAACTTTATCATTGACTTTATTAGCAAGTTAATATGATTTTCACATTCTTTCTTTATTTTTTGCAATTGCAATTACAATCACTTGTTTCATAACAGGAAAATGTCAGCTCTGAAATAAGACCCACCTTTTTTATGTACTCACGCATGACTCCACATAACAATCAACTAACATGGATAGTGATACTGCCTAAAAATCAGTAAGAGTTCAGAAGCTACTACAACCAATATAATAATTCACGGTCCTTGTTTCCCAAGGATCTAAAATATTGAAAGCAGTTTCTCTCAGAAAAAAATCTGCAGTCTACTGCAATTTAAGTTCATCCTTTCTGTTCTCTGAGTATTCCTCACAAAATTTCTTCCGAGTGTATTTATTTTGGTGATTTGGTAGCTGCTCTCTCCCTCAACAAACAGCAATTTGAGGGAATTACTACTACTACTACCTCTATTGGAATGCTACTAATCAACTACTTCTGCCATACTCTAGTTTATTTTGTATCACTACTATTTTTATCGCTTTCACTTGTTTTTAAATATAGAAATACCAACGTACAGAAAATTTAGATCAACTGAAATTATGTGTAGTTTTTTCTGCACACTGTCCTGACAGTTAAAAGGAGATAAGACATATGCATTTTAAGCATGTATTGTAAAGGTTAGAAAAATCATAACTCAACCCATGAAATTTGGAACTATGAGACCTTCTAAGGTCTCTCATTTCACGAAGTTAGCTGGAAACTCTGAATTAAATCTCTAAGAGTTCTGAATAGAGACAAGTAAATGACACATACTAGGTACTTCTAAAGTTATACATGTTAAAGTTCCATTTAATTTTAGCTGACAGCATACAGTAGATTTGACAGAAAAAAAGTTCATCTTTTCTGATCATGACCCCTGTACAAACTGCATAGTTTAGAAGTGCTAGTATCATGCAGCTGTAGTTGTCAGAAACACTCTTTATTTAATTGTCAATACAAAACAGCATAAACTGATATCCATTACAAGGAAATTTAACACTTCATACACAGGATCCATTGACAAAATAGTGAAGGAACAGTGTATCCCAGATGTAACTTGCTTTATAACCAAAGTCTTAAGTATACTACATTTTTTCAAAATTAGGAGTAATCATTCACAGCCATATAAAAATATAATTGACATATTCAAATATTTTAAAATACAGCATTGTAAGAAAACAGCAAAATGTGAGTCATTTTTAATTTCCCTTTCAGTTGAAATGGAGAACATAACTGTATATAGGAACATATATTTTTAGATAGACAGACAACTAACTTATGTAGATACAGTATATACATTCCCAACAATTTGACCATGGTTAAAGGGTATTTATATTCTGATGCAGCTAAAATTGAACATGTCAACACTAATGCATTTTTCTAGGAGAATCACAACTTTCACCATAATTTCCACAGAAAATTTGTGTGCACATGCAGCAATAGACATATTTATAACATCAAAAGGATTCAATTTTCTTTTCAATCATACTACAATATGAATAGCTTTTCCTATTGAATTTAACAATAAGGCACATTACCACAGTCTAAAGGATGGGATACTTCTGCTTGCTCATACAAAAGTATGTCAAACAACATATAATACATCTCACAATAGCTCTGGGTTAACTGCTCCTTTATAAAGGTTTGTTTCCAATACATTTGTGCCAGTAGAATGTTTTTATTATTTAAATTTGTCTGCAAGATACGCAGTATTTTAAACTCTGTTTAACTCTCCTAATAGAGCATTTCAATATTATTTAAAAGATACGCACTGACTTTATATTAAGAAATGACTGTATTAAGAAATTACCAGAAAATCCATACTTACATATATACGTTTGGTTTGGTAATTCTGATAGTCATTTTCCCCACCCACAGACACCACAGACCATCACTACAGCTATGGTGTGCTTTTGAAAAAGATTTTATAAACAAATTATTGTTGCCCTGAAAGCCTTACATAAAGAGGCATAAAAACAATGTGAGCCCTAAAACACAATTATTTGAACTCCATATTTATTCCGCAGTCACGAAAAAGAGGATTCTTTCAAAGTCTTTTTGAATCAACAAAAAGCCTCTGCCCTGTGGGAGCTGAACTCTCGTAGTCTAGACTGCTACAAGTACTGCACTGCTCATTTAAATGCTATATAAAGAGGACAGTCACTGCAGGACTGCAGTATTTTCTAGTAATCAAGTAATCAATCATTAAATCATGATATGTTTTAAAGATTTATATATAGCTTTTTTTTTTCTCCCAAATAACCCATGTGAGACAGAAAATGTAATAGGACAACAAACCTCTCAAAAATACGGCTGCTTCTCATCACAGAAGTGTTGGCTGTGCCAAACAAATGCCTAGCATTTGTGAATTGGAAAGCAAAGGAAGACATCTTGCCCATAAACACTAAGTGGAGAATCAGAGTTTTCAGCACTGATTTGACATAACTCTTCTTTCCATTATTACACTTATTCACTTCTTATGAGCAAAAATAAATACGATGCTAACCATCCACGTCTTTATTGAGGATTTACTCTTTATTAAGGCTGAGCTCTATTCTAATGGGATGAGAAAAAGCAAAACTGTCAAAAACTTGAGGTTTTGAAAAATCCTATATTCAGTCGAAACATTCACACTATTGTCTGTCTTTGAGACCCCTTTTTTTTGTGAATTTCTTTTCCTTCTTGTTTGAAATCATTTTTGCGGCAGATCTCTCTTCAGTGACTCTCTTAGACTTCCACTAACGCCTTCTTATGAAATGGTAACATTTGACATGAAACCCTCAGCCAAAACAAAATTAAGTTTGCCCTTGTATTTAAGGTGGTATTCCCTCACCTTGAACTGGACATCAGTTCTGACTATTTTTTCAGTTTTATGCTAGAATAAACCCAGAACAAGTCAATGGTGAACTGTTCCTTCAAATTATTTGGGGATACTACTTTTTGAAATGAAAAATCACAGGCAAAGCTTCCATTCAGCACAGAAAACCCTGAAACAACTAAAAGAAAGCTGCTGTGCATTACCTTCCAAAGGTTATTTCCTCCTTGTTCACACTGGCCCATTTCTTATCACTATCCCATTAAGTCTTTGAAGCCTGCTGTTACAGAACCCATCTTCTTTCATCCCATTTCTACATATTTATATAAACATATATATACACACACACACAGCCACAGACTATTAGAAAGGGCAGCAAAGTAACACAGTAGTCTATGCTATATAGATCTAGAACTGATTCTAGTAGTTAATGTCATTTTGGCTTTTCATTTTGCCTGAAAATAAAGGTAGAGATTAAACTCCGCGTGGCACTGAACTGTATTTCCGCTCATCTGAAGCTTCCAAGTTCTCTGGTTCTGGTTATAGCTGTTCTCTTAACATTGACTTTGGTTAGCTCAAGAGAACACTACTAGCTCTAAGAATCAGTATCATTATTTAGGAATCTAATTTGTCCAGCAACACAAACAACACACACTGTGTCAGTCCTGATGCAAAAATAAAAAAAGAAAAGAAAAGAAAAGCTATGTATTTCTTGCTGAAATTATGGGTAACTAGGAGAATGTTATTAAATATTAAAACTTCAACCTTAACTCAAAATCTTATGAAATATGTAAATAATGTCATTTTTGTTTTCTTGGAAGAACTATAATACATTCTTGAAAGCCTCAGTGGGCAAGGGTTTACATTTAAGGTCACTGTGCACAGATGAAGCACCCGTCCTCATCTGTGATTTCCTAAGGATTTTGCTCTGTAAGACACTAAATTCATAAAACAGGAAAGGCAACTGACAATATATTACAAGAAGTGCAAAAATTTCTGAAGATGACAGCAGGCATAGTTCCCAAAGGTAGAATGAGTAAAAGCACAAAGACAGGATAGACAAGGGACCAACAAAAACACTGCACACGCCTCATGCCATTTCTACAACTTGGCAAAATTTCTCCTTTTAGCCACTTGTAGAGAACACCAAGTTTGGCAAGAAACTAAATCTCAGCCTTGAACACAAAAGACTGACAGAAACCACGGAGGAGAGCGCTAAAGGAGAGCTATAACATCTGCAAAGACTTTCAATCTCATAGCTATTCTGGGTTTTTCAGCCAATATTTAATTGATGAACCATGTTCTGGTGGAGTTATTGCTCCCTCCTTCTGTATTTATATATATATATATATATATACTTAGGATTTTTTTTTTTTTAAATAGAACTCAAGAACTATAGTAAGAAGAAAAAGTGTCAAAAACTGTATCATACAGATATTTGGAATGACTATTCCAAAAACCCTCTCACCTTTTCCACACAGTGTCCTCACTTAGAAAGCTGTTTGTTATTTTTAAGATGCAGCTATAATCCAGTCCTCAACAATGAATTAGTGAATATTAAACATTCATATTATATAAGTTATTGTAAAAGCAACTTTCTTGTTTTTGCTCACTGTAAATCTAGTGCGACTCCATCATTTTCAGTGTTTAACACTGCAAGGCACATATGCATAATACGCACAGCACACAAGAAAAAAAATTATAAAAAGGACACCAAAACTGCTTGTTAAACTGAAAGTTTTGCATTAATAATGCAAAATCCAGAGCTGTCCTAACTTCTCCTTAGCAGAAAGTCACTCACAGAGATAACAATACTTGAAGCAGACAGCATATTAGCTTGTTTTTTTCCACCAGTAGCCACAGTAAAAAACCTAAAAGTTCTGCTGCACCCTAATTTAACAAATCAAATCCCTTCAATTTTAAATCAAATTCCCAAGGCTGGGATGTCTCTTTGTGGTTCAGGAAACGTATGTAGCCAAAAGTCAGTACAACAGTAAGATTAGCTGTAAGTCAAGGAGCCATTACGGTTTAGCCAGTAATAAATGAACAGATATCATTAATATTCTGGATTTTTTTCTTTTTTTTGGTGCGTGACTAGGATATTAACTTCATGAAAAAAAATACTGGCCCAAGAATACAGAGCAAGTGACCAATCTGCAAAAACATTCAACACTGGAAAAAAAAAAAAAAAACCTTGTAGAATTGACCTCAGCAATAAGCATCTACAAATCCCTCAAAGAGGTTAAATCCGGGAAGAGATGTATGAAACGAGTCTCCCAGATATTTATCTCCAGTACTGTTTTATTTTCCACTGATACAATAGAACTCTATTTTCAGTATTTAAAAAGAAAACGTATTCCTCAATTTGTAACCTCAGAAATCTGTTACTGAAAACTATCCTACTCCTTCACAAAGTGATCTCACAGTTTAGAGCAGTAGGTCGCCTCATTTCCAGAAAGACTGAGCTCTTAAACAACTCTCCTCAAATTCCTTCCTTCAGCTTCCCAAAGCTTCCAGGCTCCACTATAAAACACACCAAGTGGAGATAAACAAGATGGTTTTTAGGAATATATAAACCTCAGTCTGAACATTCAGGATCTTGTCAGCTATCCTGACTACCTTTATCTTTCCATTTTGCTTTTCCCCTATCCTTTCTTCCTACATTCACCGAAGCACAAAGAAAAAAAAAAAAAAAAGATAATCTAGTTTCCCTAACCACTCGGAAGAGTGAAATTGTTTATACATTTCAATTTTTCAGATGTGTGGCAGCACTGTGATGAGATGGGATCCTTTAAACAGCAGATAAATAGTACTTACACTTTATAGACGCAAAGGCACTTTAGAAGATGTTCAGATATTTCTCTCAGGGAATACAGAGAGTATACAACCTCTACATAACGAGTATCTTTCCAGAACTGCATTAAAAGTCAACACCTCAGGTTTTTTTTTTTTTGAAAACTAAGTCAACAAAATTTCCCTATGCCCATGTTCTGATTGCAAATATATTTGATAAACCCTACAGAACGAAAAGCAATTTGTCATATTTAAATTTGAATCAGTTTGTCTTTTGACTTTTATATTGCAAACGACAACTAAATTTGAGAGGAGAAAGTTTAGATTTTGCTGGGAAAAATGAACTGCAATCAGCAGATTGAGGGAAGTGCTACATAGTACTTGATTGCTTGGTTACCAGAACATCCAGTTCAGTTAAGTCAGCCTCCAAAACAGTTAACAATGGCACCATCACCACTTTTCAATGAATGTGAGCAAATGAGCATCGACAAGCTAATGAACGGTGGCAGAATGATCCTGTAAGACTTTTACCTTACTTGAAGAAAAGGAGTCATACTCATAAGGTCTTTTGAAAAACTCCCAGCACATATCTTTTATTACTATTAAATCACCAAAATGTATGGCACTGTTATATACAGAAACGCCAATTAGGTTGTTTGAACATTGACTTAGAAAGTAATTTCTAATACTACTCTCTTTGAAGATTAAATAACTCTGCAAACATTTGTTCATGAACTTATATGCATGCATAGCAGTTATTTTCACTGCTGAATTTATCTAAATCACCATGTTGTTAAAAAAAAGTATATAAATAACACTTGCACAATCCTAGCTTTTAACTCTTTTTTAGTATCTGAGTCCTCTTAGGAGAATGAGACAGAAGGCAATGAGAACAAAGAAATACCAAGGGCCTATATCCTACCTATAAACAATCCGTCTTAGTTCACATGCTACTGTCAGCACAGCTATGCTCAGAAACGAATTATATGGGATACTGACAGGTGGCTCTCCACTGTGCACAACTTTCACTCTTCTACCTGTGACAAAATAAAGCAACTTCCACGAAAAAGTTGTATATTGCTCCCTGACAAGGAGTAGAGCCTTGTACATATGTATAGGAAGAAAGAGAGGAACAGAAATGCAGAGAAATGACTATTCACCCCAGCTCCCATAGAGACACCAAGTGAAGAGCTATTCAGGAAAAAACTTCTGGCTCAAAATATTCAGAATCTCTTTAAGAGAAAAAAAAAAAAAAGTCTACAGAGACTTTATCAGCCAAAGTGGCAAAAAGCTTACTTCAGTTGCAATAAAATATATCCTTAGTCAGATGGATATTGGAAAGGAAATCATACTTACCCTCAACACTCAATTATTTATTCTTTTGACCTTCAAATACTTGATCATATCCTCCTGCAGATTGCAGAGGTGATGCAAGAAGAGTTTTTTTCAATTTATAGTTACATCCATAATGTACTTGCTTTGTGTGTCTGTCTTTAGAATGTGCTAGAATGGTATCTAGCTGTAGAGTTTCAGCAGCTTTTTTGAGATTTAGCATAATTTTCTTCATAAACCAAATCGTAGCATTTGAGATTGACTCTCCTGTCAATCATTTATTATTAGTCAAGAGCTGCCGCCTGCATTATAAAGACAGGTTGCAGGGAAATGGAACTGGCATCTTCTCTGTTGTATTTTTGCTTTCAGGTCAAATGTATTTGTTTGAAGTGAACTTTAGATATTGCTAGTAATTTCGTGTAATAATATCTGGGGGGTTTTAACCTGATTTTTAAAATCAGGTTAGAAGTATCAAAAGAAACTTCTTATGCCTAGAACAGATGGAAACCTTACGTGTACTTTAGAGAGACATCTTAAGTACGCATTAAATCTAAGCTGTTTCTATCACTCTTCTAGACAGAAGAGGAAGGAAAACAGTATGACAGTGATAGCAGTAACAATCTGTTCTTTGGAGATATACAGCACACAGTAAAGAAAACAAAAATTAGTCAGTTGGTAACATCAAGAGATGGCTACTAACGATGACTTGGGTTGTGGTAATGCATTTCAATGGTAGCATAGTCAGAAGAGTCATCAAAGAGCCAAGTGGCAATGAACAGAGCATCATGTAATTTATAGGGCTTTCAGTAAGACCTGGTCTCACTTCTCCCAACACTAGTGTAAGCACCTGCAAAAATTCTACTTTCAAAGATCAGTTTCAGTAAATTCTTAATTATCAGAAACAACCATAAAAATCATTTGAATTCAGGTCTAGAGGTGTTGAATTACTTAACACCTAAAAACTGGGTAGTGTTAAGAATTTTCAAATGAGAAATACATTACTTGCCACACTGTTCCCCGCTTCCCTTAGAGCTGTGACACACTCTGAAATTATTAGACACAACAAAACTACAAAATACAATGAAACAAATTATCTGGCTTAGAAAAATATTAAGCAAAGACCCAAAAAAAAAAAAAAAAAAAATCACATTCTTTTAACTCTTCTTCCCTTAAATATTTACTTACAGAAAT